>OY796880.1:33225323-33825323 GCA_963680785.1 Diplosoma virens
ATTATACGTTTTTCAGTTCCAATTCACTGTTTTGGTTAAGAATGACAAAGAAAAAACTTGTGGTCAATTTTACATTTTGTCAGTTTGTTCACAACAAAATCGAATTTAATTAGGATTGTGGAGTAGAAATCACCGGAGTCGCATGTTTTAAGAAGAAGTCGGAGTCGGAAGGGAGTTGCTTTTTAGACATGTCGAAGTCGAAGAAGAAACAAATTAAAAAATCATATTATTACATTATTATTACAACAATGTAATAACTCAATGATTTTTGTTTGTTTCTTCAATGAATCAAGAGCAATTTCTGGTGACAGAACGTTTTTTTTTTTGCGGCGTTTGCAAAAGCTCTATTAAAAGTTTCTTGTTCTGATTTAAAGTTAAAAATTTAATGTAACTACAAAATGTAATAACCAAAAATGTGCCTTTTCTTATGATAAATTAGGTTTTTGTTCGTTAGTAAACTAAGCATTAACAAAGGAAATCGTAAGAAAAGCTATGGTTTTTAAGAACGGGCGCGATCTTTTCTTCACTCTATAGATTAAAACGTTAGTTTTCTTGTTGGTTTTGGGAAAAGCTTGTAAACCTTATTTCATAAATACGACTGCTTTGTTTAAGCAATCAACTTATAAAATATGCACCAAAAAGTAGGTTATGCAGCGTGCTCGAGTCTCTGATTTCAAACGACTTTGTTGTCGCTTTTATTATTATAAAATTAATTGCGAGCAAGCAATAGTTAAAAACTCTGTATCTTTCACTCTAAAGCACAATTCTTTCGTAAATCTAAAGTAAAGCTTATCTTCAAGATTCACGATCACTTCTACTTTTACATAGTTTCACGAATGCTTAGTGTAAGTTTTTACAATGTTAACCTTTTTAAAACAGAAAATCGAGACATGATTGAAAACTTTTTTCTCAATACTTCAACTCGGTGTATACAATAAAGCACAAAACGTTTAAGACTGTATGTTTTATTTACAAGTCAGAAAAATACAACTGATTTATTTTTCGCTAAACAAAAAGTGATCATTCAAATCAGGCATTACAGCGTTCTTGCTATTGGTAGAAAAAGATGCAAGATATTGGCTGATTTCGCAAAGTTTCTTCTTTTCGACATCGCTTGCATTTTCAAGGCGAATGCATTCATAAGCGACAAGAGATTCCTTCATGGTTTCCACATACAAAAGAGGAGAAAACAAATTGATATATCTATAATATAGCTTCATTTTATCAGCCAATACTTCTTTTTGCGCTCTTTCAAACATAGCATGAACTGAACATTTGTTAGGGTCGGTTTCGGCAAGAAAAATTATGTAAGCTTTTCGAATTCCTTTGCTGTTTTGTTTTTCGAAGAGTAGCAGACATGTTTGAAAAGGTAGCAGTTTCAATAAAACTTCGCGTAACTGAAGGTGATCGAAATACTGTTGCTTTTCCACTTCAACAAAGAAAGAAATCATTCCCAACTCGCTGTCTTCTTGAGGTTTCTTTTTGTATTTTCGCTTGGTCTTCACTGCATAAAACACATTTCGAATCGAAGTGGTGTCTGTTGTGTTGTACGTCGGAGAAGAAAGCGACTTCTTCTTTAACTCTGCTTTACCACTAACAGACATTGGTGCGCTGTATGTTAGGAAAATGAGTATTTCTACTTTAACGAATAATTATAAGGAATTTTTTTTCTTATTCAACCTATTGTCCAATAACAACTCTATTAAGTTTCTTTTTTCGTCAATTACTTGCTGTTCACTTAAAACGTCTTGACAAGCCTGAACACGCCTGAAGATGTCAAAAACTCGTAAAATGTTTTTAACAAAGAAGTGTTTTTATCTTTGACTAAATGTAAATGATGTGTTTTAGTTTGTTGAAACAACCAATTATTTCTTCGAGAAACGGGTACACTCTTAAGTTTTGAAATATTATTTTTAGTAACCAAAACATATTTTTTTGAAATAATATGCTAACAAATTTGAAAAAAAAGATTTTATAAGCTATTCAAAACTATGTAAAAATGATAAACAACGTCATGTTTAAGAAAAAGCAAAAAATTGGATGACTTTTTAACAAAAAATAAGGTAATTATAATTAAATACTCTAAAAATTAATTTTATTTGTCTTGATATCGTTATAACAAAATGGTTACATTTTCGTGTTAAATTTTACAATGTAAAGAACTTTTAGTTATGATTTGCAAAAATATTGGCAGTCCTGCAGCGAATTAAAACCAGGGTTGTAGAGTTGTTGTAGGAGTTTTTTTCGACTCCAACTCAGACTCCGTTGTTCAAAAATTTCCGGCTCCAGTACATCTAAAAACGAACCGACTTCGACATGTCTGAAAAGCAACTCCCTTCCGACTCCGACTTCTTCTTAAAACATGCGACTCCGGTGATTTCTACTCCACAATCCTAATTAAATTCGATTTTGTTGTGAACAAACTGACAAAATGTAAAATTGACCACAAGTTTTTTCTTTGTCATTCTTAACCAAAACAGTGAATTGGAACTGAAAAACGTATAATTCAATAAACTCAAAAAGTGTGTGACGCAAGTAATGGTTTTTCATCTGACACTGGAGTGCGCCACATCGTATGTCTTGATTAAAAATTTTTACTTTTTGTAGACCTTTGATGTCTTGAGAAATAGTTTTATGATTATATACAAAGAATCGGTAGACGGTGGGGTTGTTTTAAATGTTGTCAGCAGCAAACTTTTCAAAGGTTTGGTATAAACAACGGAGATTTTTGCTTCCAAAACCAACTATTTTATAAAAACAGTAAAATTCGCTGCAAAACGTAGTTCAGAGAATTTGTTTTTTGTAAATTATAACTTTTATCTGATATTTTACCTTGAGACAAATTTTTACGTATAAATCTTGATGTAAGAAAGTTTTACGTGTTCAATTTTTTGGTCTAAAAAGACGATAAGACAAGAGAATAATTTATTAAAATATACGGTGCAGCTAAAATCACACCTCTATGTTAACACGTCTGCACCTTTTAAAAATCTGAATCATAGTTCTAGAATAACAAAGTATTGTTTTTTAAAACAAGACTCAAGTTCACTGACGCATATGCTGAAAACAAAGCGGGTGACACCGTGTATTTTTCATCAGACATGATGTCGAGAAGTTTGCCTGATATAAACTAGATGTTGAAATTTGTTTAAAAACGTATTGTTTTCCTGATTTTTAAAGTATAATGTTCTGTTATAAAATTAATTCAATAGGTCACAAGCTGAAAAAGTTGTTGGAAAAGCGATATTGTTTTGCAAATTGACTGATTTTTTGTTATTTTTCGATCAAGAAGGTTTCAACTTTAAGAAATCTTTGCAATATTCGTAATGCTGACTGTTTTTCTTTTGCAGCGAAACGCAAAATTAGATGTGAAATCACGTATTGAACCAGTGCAATCTTAGACATAATTCAACTTTGTAAAATAGGTTTTGAAGGGATTAAAAGATTTTCTTAACAAACTGTTTTTTTATTAAAAGTTTTAACCACTATTTTCTTGTTTTCAAAGTCGAAAAACTTATAAAAGTTTTACGTTGTGCTAAAGAGCGACTTCTTGACTTTTAACAAAATTTTTACTTGAAAACAGCCACAATCAAACCGTTTTGAGGTTAGAAAAACTTGAAAAATTTGCATCAATCGTTGTGCAACGTAAAAAATGCAAGTTTTTTGCATCAACAAGTCAGGGGGTTTAAAAATTGTGACAGACGCAATAGTTTTTATGAGACGAGCCTAAATATTCTTGATTTGTTACTTTTCTGGAGGTAGTTTTCAAAAATAATCTTGGAATAAAAACGTCTTTACTTTGTTTGGTGAAGAGATAGTTTAAAAACAGATTAACCGGTGTTAAGAAAAAGCGAATTGTTTTGAAACAATTAATAATCTATTGTATCGCTTTTAAAAGAAAAATGGAGCGAAGTGCAAACAAAGAAATCTGAAACCGTGCAAAATAATGTTGAAACGCTTTTGCTTTTGTTTAAAAACAATTTTTATGTTTTAAACAATTCATACTCCCAAGCTTCGAGGTTTGAAAAAATTACAACTTTCACGAAAAACTTTAAGATTCGAATCAAAATTAAAAAATTAAATCCATGTTGCTTTTCCACAAAAATCTGCAGCTGACGTTCTGTTGCTGGTATGCAGATACAAATTAAAAAACGTTAAAGAACAGCAAAAAAAAAATCTCGAATAAACCACAATTTTGTAGGAATCTGTCGGTTTTTTTTGTGTTTGAAGAATTTAAAATAATGTAAATTTTTTATCTAAAAGTTTCAAAATATGAAACGGTAAGTTCACAATTGCAGACTTTTTAAAAGTTTTTGAAAGTATAAGCAATATAAAAATTTTTAATATTTTTGCAAGCCCTATCCACAGTTGACGTTTTAAGGAACACGTTCACGGTTTTTCTTTTGGATATTTTGCAGCTTCCCGATTAAAAGCTATGCAGAATGTCAGACTTTGGTTGTCAAATAGATACGATTTAAATCTTTTACACCGTAGTTTTAAAAACTTAGCACAAATACCAATGTGAAAAATGTGTAAACGTATATTCATTGTCAATTTTCAAGATACTTTAATAGAAATAGCTTGTTTGAAATGCGTTTTCTACTTTGATGTTTCTCACTCGAAGAACAAAAACATGCCTTAAGCTCTTGTGCAATTACCGTTGTTTGACGCGGATTGTTTCGGACAAGTTTTGAGTGCACAACCAACAAGAATAGATGTCTTGTATACAGGTCCAGCAAAATATCATGTGTCCACAAGGCATGCAAACTGCGTTTTTTTTTTTTTTTTTCCTTGTTTTTACATTTCATGCATTTGTCTTCTTTCTTTATGTCCAAAATAAGATTAAGTAGCTCTTGGCAATTGGAGAAGTTGCAGTTATTTTTTTCCATTTGTTGCAAAAGAGCATAACGGATCTTGGTGTTTTCAATGCCTATGCTTTTTGCATATTTCACGTGAGGGTCAAGCAGCATCATTGCTTCTAATCTTTGACTTCTTTCCTCGGCTGCAACCGTGCTTTGCGTTTGATTGGTCAACATGGTACGTAGCTGGTTTGTTGCAGCGGATCGAATTGGATTTTCTATATTTGGTCGATGTAAACCTGGGTGTCTTTGGCATACTTTTTCCACATATTTTACACCTTGTTTCTTTAGAACAAATTCGCACAAAAGAAACCACTTTGCATGCTCGTACCACGGGTTGTCACGCAGTTTCCAGTGAAATAATCGTCCTCCGCAATAGAAACAACTGACACGGTCACCAGAACCCATATTATAAAATCCTGCGTTAACCAGTTCATGCGGCGTTGGACTTTCCTGATCATACCCAAGAGTTGGGAAAGGTTCGCATACAATCCTCTTTGTCACACATATGCGGTTTTTTGCGGGTTTAAGCAGTGAAACATTTCAGCTTCTAACTCTCGAGAGATAGAATCTTGTGGCATATTTCAATGACAAAACCAAATCACGCTGTCTTATATACACCACTTCGTATGACGTCATGAATCGCATCATGTTTTGTAACCATTGTCTAGGAGACTTTTTAATTGCTGACGTCTCTTTGCAGTAGAAGGAAAGCTACTCAAATCTTGTTACCGACAGCTGAAAGATTACTGACATGTCTTTACAGTAAAAGAACAGTTGAAAGTTTAGAACAACAGCTTTGACAAGATTACTGACATTTTTCAGCACAAGAACTAAACTCACAACTTCGTTGCTCAGCAAAAACTATGTGTTCAACGTGACTTCGTCGCTTTGGGTGAGAATCAAACTCGCAACTTTGTTGTTCGACATAAGTTATGTTTCATAGCGACTTCGTCGCTCTGCCTGGGAATCAAACTCGCAACTTTGTTGCTCGACATAAGTTATGTTTCATAGCGACTTCGTCGCTCTGTCTGAGAATCATACTCGCAACTTCGTTGCTCGACATAAATTATGTTTCAACGCGACTTCGCCGCTCTGACTGGGAATCATACTCGCAACTTCGTTGGGTGACATAAATTATGTTTCAACGCGACTTTGTCGCTCTGCCTGGGAATCATACTCGCAATTTCGTTGCTCGCCATAAGTTAGGTTTCAACGCAATTTCGTCGCTCTGCCTAAGAATCGAACTCGCGGGAGTTAGGGTTAGAGCTAGGGTTAGGATCCTCCGCCAGATCCGACACAAAATCCGCCACAGATCCGCCACAGACCTGCCACAAAATCCGCCACAGACCTGCCACAAGATCCGCCACAGATCCGCCACAGATCCGCCACAGATCCGGCGCAACGTGTAAGAAAACTTTCCTCCTATACTACTGATGTCTTCTCGATTGCGTAAAACTTCTGTGAATATTTTTAATTGCAATGCTGTAAATTCGGAAAAAATATTTCCGTATAAGTATACACAAACAGTTTAATTTAAAAGAAATATTACGGAAATAGTCAACATCGTGGCGGAGCATTATTGATGATAAAAGAGATTCACCTGATTTTATTGAACCTATTCATTGTCTTGTTGTGCTCTTGAAAAAAGAAACTTTACGTCACTTTTCTTTGCTTAGCAGTATTAATAACACTTGTAAAGAATAGTGACGTCACTTTGTAAAGAATTGAAAATCAATACAAAAATTTCAACCGGACACCAACACATTTTAATTGAACAAATCATTGGTTGTCTACAGGCAGGGTGTCGAACCGCATAAAATAATATAGCGGTTCAGGCTCAACAAATTTTATTTTGGTTGGTTCATTTTCAGTTCGGTTTTAAAGCAGAACGGCGGTAATGGATTTTAATTCAGGTTCGTCTCATGCTTTGTTTTTATGAAATATCTATTCTGTAACTTTGTGACTAGCGTGTAGACTGTGAACATGATTCGTGGCCATAAGTGTACCGGACTTAGATACTTTTTAGAGGCAAACAATTTTTCCTGATTTTAAAACAACGATGCCCAAATGATGATTTTGCACTATTAGCAAAGAAGCTTGTATATAATTTCGCAGAACAGTTTAGCTTTCTTTCTTACCCCGACAATCTTTTGGTGCCTAAAAATTTAATTTACAAGAAAGTTTAAAGTGCTAAGATAATCATCAATAGCCAAAATACAACAATCTTTTTGTTTGAATCATGTGTACAATTTATTGCAATAAACTATGTGGGCATAAAATACTTCTTATAATTTTCCAAAAGAATACCCAAAAAAGATTCTTACAAGTGCATTTTATACCTCGACAAACATACTCAGTGCCTGGAAAATATGAAACGCATTGCATAATTTTACTTTGTAGCAAAGCCTAAAGTCTGCAAATGCTTTTTGGAGCGACGCAAAAAATTACTTTTAAAATTCGTGTAACCCAAGCAGTTGTGTTTTTTGTTTTTTTAATTCATGATCAGTTTAAGAATTCTAGATCTTTAGGTTTATGAAAACGTTATATCAACTTAAAGTCTTGTAATAGCAAAGTCGCCTTTAAAATAAAAATGCACAATTCAAGCACAAATTTGCCTTAGTTTGTGTGTTTGTTATATAATCTTCATTTTTGATGCATGCAGGTAGTTGTGTATTTATTTTTTAAAGTTTTTGCAAGCAGTATTTACAACAACAAGTTTTTTTTTTGCATTGTTTGTAATCTTCATGTTACAACCTCGATAAGTCATAGATTTTTAGCTAACTGGTGACAACAGATACGACTGTATATTTCCTAACCTATCCATAAAAATTACCTTTCTTGCAGCATATTTACAAAAATCTGTCTATAAAACCTTTAATTCCATATGCTCTAAATTAAATTTTTGACTCCAGAAAATGCAATAAATAAATAATCCCAACCCTGCCGTGAGTAGTTCATCCAACGTTTGCTTGTTCGGAGCTGATCTGTCTGACGGACATAAGTTGACATACAGGGGGCTTCATCCGGCGTAAGACAAAAAAAAAGCGTCGGAGAAAGGACGTCGATCCGACCAATCGACGCTGTTGGCCGGACCATAAATTGCTATCTGGATATAAATCCACACACAATATCTTTTTATATTAAGAATACTAAATGAAATTTTAAAAATCTGCTGGCAATCAAATTCACCATACCAGTTTTCCAAAAACAGACTGTAATGTGAAAGCCAAGCGGCTAGGCAATATTAGTGATATGCATTTATCATCATAATTAACATCAGATCAAGTTAGCTATGCTCAGCCAGATTTAGCCGACCTGCATGTGTAACTGTTACCGATTTCTCAGTGGTTCTCTGTTTCAGTAGATAATATAAGTGTCAGTTAATAAAATAATATTTTTGGCTTTTATATTTTTTATATTTTTATATTTTATGTTTTTTTATTACTTCAGAGTTTCCAGCTAATAAACCGTCTTTGGCAAAACAGGGTATTGTGGATTTTAAATTTTAAACTTTTATTCTGTTTTAGTGCTTTCATTAAAAAACATGTATGTGTAGATATATAATTCAGTAATGTTTTGCCTTGCCACTACAGTGCTCAATAACACACGGTTGGAGCAAGTAATATACTGTATATATATACGAGGGCTGTTTGAAAAGTAACGGGACTGTGTAAATAATTATTTTATTTGAAATGCCACGTAAAAATTACAACTTGTCCCCTTCAAAGTAATCTCCTTGAGCTCTAATCTCTGCTGCCATGCTTCTATGCACTTCTGGAAAGATTTCATTGGGATCGCTCGTAGTTCCTTCGTTACGGCTGTTGTTATGGCTTTTGAGTCTTGAAAACGGGTTCCTTTAATGACTCCCTTGAGCTTAGAAAACAAGAAAAAATCACAGGGAGCCAGATCTGACGAGTAGGGTGGTTGCTCCAGCACGGCAATGTTATTTTCTGCAAAAAATTGTCGTATGCTTAAGGCATTGTGAGCAGGAGCATTGTCATGATGAAGCAGCCATGACTTTGTCTCCCACAATTCTCTTCTTTTCTCCCTTACCGAACGCATCAAACGTCGCAAGATGTCTTTGTAAACATTCTGGTTAATGGTTTGGCCCTGTGGCAAGAATTCTAGATGAACAATTCCATGAACATCAAAGAAAACAATCAGCATCACCTTAATTTTGGACTTAAACAGCCTTGCTTTCTTGGGTCTTGGTGAGGATGCACTCTTCCATTCAAGGCTCTGCCGTTTGGTGAGTGGATCGTACTCAAAGATCCACGACTCATCACCGGTAACAACTCTACTCAGCAGATCTGGTGTAATTTCAAGTTGTTTCAGGATGTCTTGACACACTTGCACACGATTTTCCTTTTGCCCATCATTCAGCAACCTTGGTACCATTTTCGCACAAACCTTCCTCATCCCCAGATATTCTGTAATGATCCTCCACACCCTCTCACTATTCATGCTCAACTCATCTGCTATCATTCTAACAGTAAGGTGGCGGTCACTGCGCACTTTTTCTCTCACACGCTCAACATTTTCGTTCTGCTTGTTGTTGGCCTTCCACTCTTAGGATCATCTTCCACATCCTCTCTTCCCTCTCTGAACCTCTTGTGCCACTCAAAAATCCGAGTTCTTGACATCGTAGCATCTCCGTAAACTTCTTGGAGCAAATTGAATGTTTCAGTTGGAGTTTTTCCAAGTCGAACGAGAAACTTCAAGTTGATTCTTTGTTCAATGCTCATTATTTATTAACAAAAGAAGAAAAAAAAAGAAAAAAATATTTACTAAATAAATTATCCCAAAACGAACTACAGTAAAGCACCTTTCAAGAAAAGCCTGTAAAAAAGCATATGGTTGTCACAGAATGCTGAAACTACATTTTTACAACCATAAGACATTGCGCCATCTTAAAAAACAAAGCTTTTATCACTGTTGCAAGTGTTGTTTGTGCAAAGCATACAGTCCCGATACTTTTCAAACACACCTCGTATATATATACATGTATATACAATATATATATATATATAGTGACGTTGCTGTGCTGTGCTAGACAGACTTTATAAAATTCTATATCTTAATGCTTGTAGCTTGTGCTTCTTTTTGTTTGAGACTCTTTAATATATCATAATTGATTAATTTGATTAGCAATTTGATTAATTCTATTTGAATAAGTTCTGTTTTTGACTTATAATAAACAATAAAAACGCTTAGTTATTTCTACTGTATTAGGGTCAGTTTTTCAAAATGATTTCAAAACTTAATAATTTTAAATTTTACCAAATTCAAAATTTTGTTAAAGAATTTCTTTCTGTTTTCTTATACATCATAATCTAAGCTAAGTGTTTATTATAAAACGTAAATATTCTTTTCATACAGTTTAAAAAAATTTTTTTTGTTTTCTTTTCCCCTTTATTTTAATGGTGGGTTGAATTTGAATTGTATAACGTAAAATTTGCTAAAAAAATAGTAATCTGTAATTTTGTAAAAAAAAAACTTATATACAACATACAGTATGAATTGTTTACAATTATAATCACAAAATTAAAGCAAAAATTTTATTAAAACTTGGCTCTCTCATTATCGAATCCTTTAATCACTACCGGTGCGTATTTAAATATATGCAATACAGTTTCTAGTCTCTATGAAGAATAAAGATTTGTCATTTCGTCTCTTAATAAAAACACAATTGGCAATAATAATTCCCAAACAATTGAATAAAACCGAATTGCAGCTTTGTTTGTAATATGTATGAATAGAGGTATTTGTATTTAAATGATCAATTGAAGATTTTTGGCTTGAAACCCGTAGAATCTATCTAACCAATTATTTGATAAAAAAAATTACACCCTTGTTCAAGATGAGATATAAAAACATTAATCTACAATGCAACAGTAATTCGAGGGGCATTTTGAAATAAATCAAAATTTGTTCCATCTTTTAATTTGCGTGCAGTTGAGCTCGGCACAATCTCGTTATGATTGTACTTTAAACATCAAAAAATAAAAGCAATTATTGCTTGCTTAGAAAAAAATCTCCGATTGAAGGAAACAAAACTTATAGAGCTAAGGTTTTTAGTCAAAACGTAAAACTTTCACTACACGTTTAATCTAATGACTCAACAAAAACTTTCAGTTCTTTTTTACGTTTTTTCTCAAGCCAAACTTTAAACAAGAGCTACTAAAATTAGATTTGGGAAATAAATATCCAAAATTAAAAAAATCAATTAACTGCAAAAACAAAAGCGCTTAAAATCACTGTACCATAATAGCAGTGCTTCACTGTTGGTTTTTTTAACTTAATGCAAATCTAACTCTCAGGGTGAAAATTTTTATGTCATAGTTTGTCGAGTAAGTTCTGAAGATTAAAAAATTTATCACGAACATCATTGGCTAAAAGGTTAAAACTTTCAACTTGTAAGACAGGGGTATTCAACTCATGGCCTGCATAAAGGTTTTGGTTGGTCTGTGAGATATTTTTCTGTAGTGACGTAAAGTAAATTGACTTATATAATAACCGAATACTTTAATCTTACAGCAAAGCCTTGTCCGAAAAGGGAAGGGCTTTTGAAAAAATTAAAGATTATGGTAAGTTTACAATTGAAAAACTTTTTTGGCGTTCACTTTGACATTAAAAAAAAACTTGCAAGAATGTAGCAGAAAAGTCTTAACTTGTAAATTTTACCAACCCTGTTATTATTTGGATTTTTTTGATTGCTTTTTACTGTAGTTGTGGTCACCAATAGTTTTGGTCAGTCATAATGGTTCTTGCCTCAAAAACGTCAGACGCTCCTCTCTTTGGTGCTAAAAAAACGGTAATAACGTACGAGTATAATAACATTGTGAAAAAGGTTAAAAGTTAAAGTTTACAATTATAGAGTTGTTACATAGCGATTGGGCTCTTATTGCTTTTATTTAACAGTTCTGTAAATTAATTTAACTTTTAATGTCTATAACTGTTTATATTGGTCGAAAAATTTGATAAAGAAATGCGAAGGACCAAGAAAATAAAAGAGTTTTGTTATACAGACAAATTCTAGTAATTGTCTTAATATATCAAATTTTTCAAACATAGAATCATATACAAATAAGTAACACTAATTTGTTGTTTTTGTACTGCTATTTAGTGATATACTTGTAAATCATTAAGTTTGTAATTGAATTAAGATATTAGCATGGAAGTACTATGGTGTCTAAAATTTTTTTAACAATTATTTTAAAATTAAAAAAATCTTTGATCAATTACCTTAAGTATATTTAGCGCTGGCAATGCGGCTGGTAAAAATATCTTTTGCATTCGATTCAGTACGTTGAAAACCGAACGCAAAAGTATTTATTATTAAACACGTCACCAGATAGTCTTATAGTCAAAGTTACATTTAATTCAAAAGCAAATCGTTTTTCTACATCAAAACAATTCCGTGTCATCACATAAATAGTGTGGTTTAGTTTTATCAAGTATACCAATCCTTGCCAAATTCAAGAAATTTATTCTACAAATTTCTGAGAGCATTTTGTTTAAAAATCATCAAAGATGATTTTGAACAAAAATATTTGTATTTTTAACTGATATTAAAATTGCATCCAGAAAGTAAAACTTAAAAAGTTTTTATTTGTAAAGTAAAGATTATTAAAAGCATTTTAACAAAAGACATTTCATAAAATATTCTTCTTTTCCAAAATAAGTCCAACTTTTGCTTTTCCTTAGGTTTTCAATTTTTTAAACAAAGAGTACCAATAACGATAAAAGTATATAAACGGATTAAGAATACTGTTGATTGGAATCAAACAAAACATTGTTGATTGAAACCGTGTATAAATGTCTACGTAAAAGCCAAATTCGTTATTTTTTTCGAAACTATACTTTTCCCAGTAAATTAATGACACCAAACACATTCCAAACCAAAAAATTACGTCAGTCACAACAATTAGTGTTATAATGAAAAAAATCTTTTGACTTTCTAACTTTCTAAGTATTGAATTATTTTCTGATGCTTTATGAGATTGTTTTGCATTTCGTACAAAGCAAAACAGTATATACCGGAAATGAGTGACATTTAGATAAATCATAGTATAAGCTCCTATCGCGACAATACATGAAACTAAGTTGCTAACTACTACGAATAACGTAAAAAAATTAGACTCAACATGATTTGTTTTATGAACGATTAAGTTCATCGAACAATAATACTGCAGGTTGTAGTAACCAACCGGACTCCAAGTGCTTATGTCGTTATCTAAAATATTAAAACTTTGCATTGCTTTTTGTAGTACATTGTAGGATGATTTATGCTTCAATGTTATATTTACTATTTGTTGGAAATTGCTGGTAGCGGAAACATTTTTCAGACGTTGAAAGGCTTCAAGAAAATCGAAAAAATCAGAATAAAACAAAGTTGAATTGTTTACACCAAGTTCATTTTTACGTATTCCAAAATCGAAGTAATTTCTAAGTGAATCAATGTTAGCAATTGGTAATAACGATAATATTATCCAAAATGTCCAAATTAATAAAATCAACAACAAAGCAGTTCTTCGTCTCACTTGTTTATAAGGACAAATAACGCCATACAAACGATACAAACTGATTAAAACAGTCGTTGATAATGAAACTTGACTTGAAATGAAACTTATTACTCCGAGAGCATTGCAAAATCTATATTCAGTAAAATAGATGTTTTGATTATAGCTTTTTCGTTTTATTTCAAGCGACATGGCAGTGAGATAAATTCCCATTAAAATATCGGCCATGGATAAACTTAAAATTAAAAAATTAAAAATTCGAATTTCTTTGTGTTGCTCAGTTTGAATGAAAAAATTTAATATTTGTCGAAAAATAACAATTCCATTTCCCAATAAACAAAAAATTCCTAAAATTAAAAATGGAATCCATTGTTTTATAAAACGTACACTATCAACACATGTATTACATTGAGAAATTGTTGGAAATAATAAATAAGGATTGTTTGTGAAGTAACATATTGAGTTATTACATGACTGATAAATAGTAAAAAATTTTTCGTTTAAAACACTTTTGGGTGAAATACTTTCGTTTTGTTTTAAGCATTTATAACCATACAATGTCATATTTACATGATTGAAAAAATCTAGTGCATTTTCTGTTATTTCTTTCGTAGATTTGTTATAATTTTTATCGAAATCACAGACGTAGTATACTTCACTTGTAAAATTTGAACAAGAACTTGATTGATTAAAATTTTCCAAATGTTGCTCATCTTCACAAAAATTGCTGTTTTCCGTTGAAATCGAAAAGATGGCTATAGAAAAAAAAAAAAAAAAGAAAATAAGAAAAAATTTGAAAATAATTGTTTCTATTTATAAAACATAAAAAAACTACAAATTTATTTTAATATAAACCTCAAACACTTTGCAAAAGTATTCATAAAGAGTTCAAAGGTACTTATAAATAGTAAAGAGAATTTATTTACAAAAATATTTGTTTAATTTTATCTGAACATTGCTCTTTCTTTATATATTTTTGCCATTTCTCATAGTTTGAGTGTAAGCCAGCCTTTAAAATATAAGTTATTTAGTTGTGACTATAAAGTAAAATCATCTTATCCACGCAGTAGCGTACGGAGAATTTTTGAAAGGAGGGGGGCATACCACTACAATCAAATATGCTTTGTAGAAAAATTTATTGCGGTGGTAATTGCAAAAAGAGGTTTTCACTTTGAATTAGTCTAGGATTATTCATCTCTGAAAAAACAAAAAAGGAGGTCTGCACATGGAATCTGTCTTCGTTTTCTGGCATAATTTTTGCGCAAATGGGCTGGAAAAAGCCCCGCAGTATTAATAATCTCTAAGGGGGACATGGCACAATGCCCCCCTAAATACGCCAATGTATACACAAATTTTATACTATGATTGATTTTTACAGTAACTTATATAGAAATTATGGGTTCGTCTGCGTTTTTTTTTGTTTTTAAACAATAACTAAGAATTGAGATTTATACGTATTTACGTCATCTTTTTTTGAGCTATTAACTCCTCAAAATGGGCTTTTGAAATTGAAAAAGCATAAAGGATTTATTACGCAAAAACTACCTAGGTAATAGTTTGGGTATTTATGTAAAGGAAATATGATTTTTTAATTTAAAAAAAAAATTAAAAAATAGTTTGGAGACTATAAACGAAACAAAGCTGCAAGTATGATTATAATTGTGAATAAATATGTGTGAATGTGTGAATAAATATGCTATTTAGAAAGTTATAAAGTTGATCAACACTTCGACTCTTGAGAACCACATCGATGCACAAAATATATTAATATTTTTACTGCTGTATCAAAATTATAAAGGTAATTTCGATAAACCTTAAATTGAAATTTCAAAGCTTGGTGCTTAGGCAGAATATTTCACAAATTTGCAAAAATCCCAAACTATTATAGTTTTTGACCATAAAATTTTTTTATGATTTATTCAACTTGTCAAATTAGGAAAGGTGAAAAACTTTCATAATTTTAATTAAAAAGGAAGTAAATCAGTTTTGTGCAAAAGTTAAGCTTCAGAAGCCAGATCAATGGGGAGAACAGAAGGGTAAATATAGAGATAAAATGAAATGAAGTGAAACAGATTTAAATCAAAATGATGTTTTCATTCATTTATCTGAAAACTATTCAAATAATTGCAATGTAATTTTTGAAATAGCTTATTTATTAAACAGACTGGCGGTACATTTTAGTTCGCCAATGTTATCATTTTACTTACTTGATTTTTGATTACAAACTGCAAGCAAATTTTGTTTTGATTGATCGACATCGCGCGTCTTGATTTAATTTAGTGATAGGTTATTCAAATACTTGTTGTAGTATTGTATTTTTTATTTAACAATCAAACTCAGTCGCGGCTTGTCCATAAAAGCTGCGAAAGTGCAGCACCCCCTATATCTGCGATGCAGCTATAAATATTATTAACAAGTCTTCAAAAAAATTTTTTTATTTTATTTTTAATTTTTTTTAATTTTCTTCCGTAAATTTTAGTAAAGTCCGGAATTTAAAGCAAGTTTTTTAAAATTTTGGAATTGGCAACTCAGATCTTGAGCTGGTTTAGATGCAGCTCCAAAATTTTAAACGAAGCGACGCAAAATGACGCTATCCATTGACGCTTTATATCAATGGTTTTCAACCAGTGGGTCATGGCCCTGCGGTGGAAAGGATAAGTATATCAAAAGAGCATTAATCAGAATGAAAGCAACATGATACTTGTATAACGATGTCATTTTGATAAAGAAATTGGAAACGAATTCCAAGTGAAAACCTTTTTTTAGAAATTACCAGATTTTTGCGACGGAAATTAAATTCTATTTCCTGAAGCGGGTCGTTAAGTTACCTTGGGTTGGAAAGTGAGCTACGGTATGAAAAAGGTTGAAGACCACTGCTTTATATGGAAGATTCTATGTATGTTGGAGCTGCAGTGAATACATAACATATGATAAAATCTGGACTGGTAACGGGATTAAAAATAATTGGACGAGAATTAGCTAGTTCCGACTTTTTGTTATTTAGTTTCTTTTGGCAGAACCGGCCACTTAAACTTAAACTACAAGCTTATAGTAGATTAATTTTAAGTTTTATGAGCTTGTTGCTGTTAAATTATTAAAATTTGAAGAAGTACCTTGTAAATATAATAAAAAATTGATAATTAGACTGTCACGCTCTACCTACTTAGTATCAAAATAACCACAAGATACTAGAGGCGAACCCTACGTTAATATCGCAGAAAATCACTAGCCTGTTGAAAGGAGCTTATGCTAAACTGGCGGGGCCTAGCGAATTAGAAGGACAGACAGGTATTAAAATCTGAATTAATTATATTGAAGAAACGAAGACAAAAAGATTAAATGAAAATAAGAACAAGCGCCAAAATTATACACGAGATGCTACAATTTACCAATAGATTAAACACATACAAATTACTTAACCGAATTTACAGAACCGCAAAAGAATATAATAAATTTTATAAATCTTCCCGCTAACGCTTAATACCAACTTGCCGTCCCGACAGATACATTCACATACATAAAATATACACAGAATACGTTCGTCATCTCGAATTTGCCTTTATATCTGCATCTACAATTGAATCTCTTAATAATAATCTCTTCTCGTTGCCGCCCCGTATATATACCTTTTGTAACGACCACATGTGAAGGAACGCTTTACACCCGTTCTTTTTCAACAACGAGAACAAAGCCACTTCACGGCATAAATCCGTAATTCAAACAGCTGTCCACTGTCCAGGGCAACAACGGTAAATAGTAACAAATACAGGGTGTCAAGAAAGTTCCCGATCGATTTTTAAATTTAATGTAATTCAAAAACTTCAATGAATTATGATAAGTTCTGTACGTCATTTTTCCACTTAATCCTCCTTTTCAATGTTTCAGATACACTTTTCAAATTTTTTGGCTAAAATAATAATAAAATGAGTAAAAGAGCTGCAATCATTCAACTTCATCGTGCGGGACATTCAAATTCTAAAATTATGAAGTTGCTAAAAGCAACAAAATCGACTGTTTCAAGAACTTGGAACCATGGAGGATCGGGATAGGAGTGAACGACCTCGATCCGCTCGCACTCCAGCGAAGATCAAGGCCCTCAGGGAGAGAATTCGGAGGATTCGGAGGAACCCCAAACGATCCTTGAGGAAAACGGCTAAAGACATGAATATCAGCCATGAGTCTGTCAGAACAATTGTTGAACAGGATCTCAAAATGTCCCCGTACAAAATCAGGACAAGACAACTCCTAACTGACCTCCAGAAGCGAAAAAGAAAGGAGAGGGCCAAAATTCTGCTGAACCGTCTGAAGGGAGGCACGGAGAAAGGCGAAATCGTTTTTTCAGACGAAAAACTCTTCTCGGTGGAGGCGAAGTTCAACACCCAGAATGACAGGATTCTCGGAAAGTCGCCCAAGGACCTCCCTGATCATTTTCGATTCGTTTCACGCCGACAGAAACCCTTGTCTGTGATGGTATGGGGTGCGATCTCCAAATCTTGGAAATCTCCCCTCATTTTTGTTAAAGAGGGGGTCAAAGTGAATACAGATTCGTATGTCAATGATATTTTAACCCCTGCCCTCGCATCGATGAAGGAAAAGTTCAAAAATAAGTCCTTCACCTTCCAACAAGACGGCGCGCCTTCTCACACATCAAAGAAGACGCAGAAGTGGTGTGAAGAGCACTTTCCTTCATTCTGGACCAAAGATTTGTGGCCACCATCTTCGCCCGATCTCAATCCTATGGATTTCTGTGTGTGGGGTATTCTGGAAAAAGAAGCCTGTTCTTCACCCCATAACAATCTGGAGGATCTTCGAGCTTCCCTGAAACGAGCATGGGAGAAAATTCCTCAAGATGCCCTTCGTGCTGCTTGTCAGAATTTCCGACAGAGGCTCCAACGTGTTATTGATACAGATGGGGGTCATTTTGAATAAACCAGATTTTTTTATGTTCATGGAGCTTTGTTCTATCACCACAATAAACCTTTTGTTGATTTAACCTTCTGTCATTAGCCCTATATAATTTTGTTTAGGATCGGGAACTTTCTTGACACCCTGTAAATTCTAAATAATCGCGTCAACGTTAATGCGATTTACACAATTAATTTAAAAAGGTTACGATTTAAATAATTAATCTAAAAAGGTGTCGATTTAAACAATTAATAAAAAAAAGGTTACGATCTGAATAATTATTCCAAAAAGGTTTCAATTTAAACAATTAATCCAAAAAGGTTTCAATCTAAACAATTAATCCAAAAAGGTGTCGATTTAAACACTTAATTTAAAAAGGTGCAATGTCTTTATTTGATAAAATTTAATCGTAGCGTGACATAGACATAGCATCAAAAATTATGGTAACTCATTAAAAAAGGAATAATGTAAAATAAAAGTATAGTAAAATCTCTCAATTATTGTAATTAGTTGTAAATAATAACAATCAATAGCCAACATTTTATCATTTACAATAACCAAGTTTTGTTTAAAAAAAAGCTGAATTTTTTGAATTACATAAATCCGTATGAAAGCATTTAAATTAATAAAATTTAACAATAAATTATAAAACAATTACACACAATTAAAGTACAATATATACATTAGTTTAATAAAACTTCTCAATTATAAATTATAAAATGTTGTCCATTGATTGCTATTACACAAGTGGATTTTAAAATTTACAATTTTTTCTTAATTATCGTATACAGCGGTTAGAAATATGCGCAATATTTGTATTTTAGTCCAGTAATTAGAGTAAAAGCCATTTACTGGCAACTTTTGAATGAACGATTTTTTGGCTAATGCTGTATTGTTGTATACACAATAAATTTTATGTATTGCTTAATTGGTTAATAGCTCGACATTTTAGGAACTACTTTGACAACATAACTATAATTTAATCATATTTATCTTTGCATGTTAATAATAATAATAATGTAGTATTAATTTTCGCTTTTATATATAATAAAAAATATGCTGTAACTGACTATTAGTTTTAAACTGGATTACAATGGTTAAAATATTGTTACCATTTGGTGGTAATAAATGTTATTAAAGTACATAATTGTCTTTTTGAAGTTGATTGTTTTATACTTGCATGTAGTTATGTTAATTTTATTTAAAAAATAAGCTTAACTGATGCTAAAATTATAGTGCTCTTCTTAGTTTACAGATGGAAGTATTTGCTTTAAATAACCTTCTTATTCGCTCTTTTTAATCAAACAAAAACAAAAGCTATATTTTAAAAATGGTTTACAAATTTGCTGTCAGTGCATATCTGATTACTTAAAAAAAAAAAAGATTTAAGATAAACAACTTTTTAGTAATCAAGGTTAAAAGAACAGCCTGAAAAAACTTCCACATTCTGCAAACATTTCTTCACTTAATTTTAAACTCAATGATTTTGTTGATACTTCACCTTACTCAAAACATAAATAAAAAAAGAAAGAGAAACTGAGCAATTGTGTCATAGATAACCGAACCGGTTGCTGCTCCTTGCATTTTTATAAATTATTTATCAAATTGCATAAACAAATATATACCATTAATAAGATAAATTACTAAATGTGGGATAATATGAAAAGTTTTAAGTATAAACAATTAAAAAAATTTTGATGATGTTAGAACAATTTTCAAGCACAATTTTGTCTCCATGATGCTTTCAAACTTCTTTGGAATCAACAAAGGATCTTGCATTAAACTTATTAACTATAAGTTGCAACTGCGTCTTAGGTATGTACTTTCAAATTATTTTTTAGGTACTACCAGTAGGTCAAATATGTTTATAAACTTTGTGGCAATGAGTTGCTTTCTAGGTTTTCAACAACTTTTTAGCTTCAAAAATCAATTAAATTGTTTTTTGAAAGTTTATTAAACTGTAGATAAAGAAAACCTTATGATGTTTCAAGTTGGTTCATGCTACAAAATATCTAAAGGTAAGCAGTAATAAAAAGCTATGCTCTGTGTACCAATTTGATTCAAGTTGCAAAACAATGAAAGATACAATTGAAATTTTTTAAGAAATTTAAATGTTTTGCTTCGCTTGAATAACTTTTTAGTTAACCGTGTATGCAAGTCTATCTGCGTGCCCTGTATAGCCATACTTTTTAAAAAATATTTAATCTTCATGGTTAATCAAGTGTACTAATGGTTAATACTTATGGTTGCACTTTCAATGATGTAGGTTGCATTATTTTATGGAGTTATTTTATTTTAGATTTTGGCATAGCAACTGGTTGACAATCAATTGTAAGAAGATTAACAAATTGCAAAAAACAAGACATGGAAAAATTGCTTTCGTTATAATTAGCTGCTCATTTTTGATATAGTAGTAATATGTAACCATGCTTGTCAATTATTAACGCCAAATACACAAAAGTACCTGGTTCACAGTTAATGATTAAATTGCTACCCACTTGATATTTAGCATACACGAACAAAGTTCTAATTAAGTTGTAATTGTATGAGTAGTTTGCAAGTGTCAATATTAGAAAATAAAAAAATGCTAAAATTTGTACAACATAAATTAAAAATTTTATTTGTTATTGCAGTAATTTATTATGATTATTTTATAATTTCTTGAAACACCACTATGCGCTTTTTCAAAGTTTTATTTTTACTAACTTAAACTCTCTTGAGTGCAGCAGCACATTTAGGGGGGAGATTATACCATGCCCCTCCTCTCTTGAAGATCAAAAATACAAGAAATCAAAGACAGATGTAATGTAAGGACCTGTTTTTGTAGAGAGCAATATGTTTCGGGAAGAAAACCGAGAGATGCAAAGTGAAGACGTTTTTTCAGCGATCACTATGTTTTTGGGACGAAAAACTGGCCAAACCAAGACAGATTCAAAGTGAAGATCGTTTTTTTTACCACTTGAAAAAATTTTCTGCTAAAGATGTTTAATTGTGGTTGCATGCCCCCCCCTTTCAAAAATCTTCGGTACGCCACTGCTTGAGTGCGTATTCCCACCAGAATCGTATCGTAGTTTAAGCTATGCTCTGCAAAAATTTAGGTTATGATAAATTGCAGGATCCCCAAATGTTTTTCTCATGAGCCGCCACTGATCACGCTAATTGTTTGCGTTTAAAAACTTTTGTTTGACATGGTACTAAAAGTATGGCTAATTAAGTGTATTGCATTACAAAATCCATAATTTGCGAATTTTTTCCCGTGTTTTCAGTAACAGCAGCCCGCTATTTTTTCATAAGCAATATTTAAAATGGTAATGATACAGTTGTATGACTATGGTACGTTCCTGAAAAATTTGCATAATGTACCTGTCAATATTCAACTTTGACCAATTGTAAAAAAAGCATCTCGTAAATTTAAACCGTGTCTTGCAACTCAGTGGGCAGAACAGCCAAAATAAATAGGATGGAAACTGTTGCACTAAAGACCGATAGTATGATGCGCCTGTGCATGTGTCGAAATTTTTTTAAAGCAGACCACTTTTGTTGTGATGTACATGAATGAATGAATGAAATATTGGCGTAAAACTCATAGCAACAGGCAAGTAAGATTCCGTAAACAAACGTCATTAAAATGTACTTTTCAACTTCTAATTTAAAATAAAGTGTTTTTTTTAGTTTTTACTATGCTTTCGCGATAAATATAAACAAAAATACATTTTTCGCCTCAACACTGTATTGAGGAGAACACAATTTTGCAAAGTGAAGCTCTACCGTCCCAAAAAATGTCTAAAAACATTATTATCTTTAAGTGCATGAACATAATAGTAAACTTACCTATGAAAAACAAAACAAGTAAATAATACCAATATTGCATTTTTAGAATTTTTAAGCACGGAGAATCACTGTTATACCTGTAAAAACTGATAAGAATAAATTACTCATTCAATAGTTAAAGTCATGATGTGCGTGCTGAGAGAAATTTTTAGTTTCATATTATACAATAACAAACATGAAATTCATTAATTTTTAAATATAAACTCTTGTTTTGAAAAATACGTATAGTTGTTTCTAATAAATTGTTTTCACCGGTAACAGTAGCATATTAAAAGTTAATTCTTTTGCAAGGACTTACAATTTTTAAACTAAAAATTGCATAACTTTAAATATTTCCAATAATATCGCGACGGCTTATCGAACAAAACTTTCTCGAGCGAGAGCTTATGGAAATGACAAGTTATCAAACAAGAATAGGTTTAACTGTGCAAGGTTTCGTAATTGAAACATTTTTGTTATTTTAAATATGATTTATCAATATTAGGAAAAACCTGTGAAAAGCTATAAAGCCGTATGCCTTCTTTATTCAGTTTCGATAAACTGTCGTCTCACGTCTTAACATATTTAAAATGCAGAAAAATCGAAAATTTTTCTCAAAATTACTTTATATCTGCTTTGTCTGATTTTTATAAATTTAGCAAAAGCAAGAAATCAAACTAAGAATTTTTTTTCTAATAACGTTTTTTACAACTGTTATCTAATTGTTTTTTTACTGGACTGCCAAAGTAATCGAGTGCATGCGGTATAGCTTGAATGGAAACAAAAAAGTCTTGCTGAAGCTGTTGTCTTTACGCATTTCCGTTTTTGTTAAAAGCTTTTTACTTGCAAAAAAATTAAGAATTCGATTAAATCGGTGCTGTTAAATCTTTCAAAAAGTGCCTACGATGCACTGAAAAAAGTTGTTAATTTGATAAACAATGTTTATTGTACTCCCTATTTTCTGCCATCTGAGGCTTTTTATCTGAGGCTTTTTATCAATAGGTAAAATCGTACCGTCAAGAAATGGTAGAATTTAATTTAAAATAATAGACTTTTGTAAGAGTAGACCACCAAACCAATTACATTATAGTTAAACCCAACTTCAATTCAAATCAATTAAAACAAAATAACAATTTAATTTGTTTTATGCTTTCAAAACTCACTGTTCAGCTAAAATCAACATTTTTTTTGTTTGATGACAATTTACAGTAGTAAAAGTTGGAAAGATATTTTTTGCTTTAACTTGGGATAAAAATTTTGTTTAGCTTAATAGTTTTATGCCTAATTTTTATTAAACCAAATTATTAGCTAAAGTTTATTTGTTTACAAAAAACAAGTTATATCTTGTCAAATACAACAATTGATAAGCAAATTTTCTTAAAAAATGCAATAAAAAGTTCGTGATTTAAAAAGTACGTAAAGAAATAACACAAACAAATTCTTTTCGACATGCACGAAAAGTTTAAAAGCTTAGAACAACGTCATCAACACTAGTGTACGTAACTGTATTCCAATTGTGTACAAATAATACTGTTCAACACGTCGGCTTATTTATCATTGCAATTTTGTTAAAACTTCTAGTAAGCCATGGTTTTTAATTGAAAATATTTGCTTCTTTTAATTAAAAACTTGTGGTAGCTTTTTAGAATTTGATACATTATGAGTGTAAAAAAATGACAATGATTTAATGTCACAAATACCTAAAAATTAGAATTATACGTCACAATTACAGTCATGGTACACATACAGTACCGGTCAAAAGTATTAGGACAAGACATTTTTAAATATTTTAACAGAAAAAAAATTAACGTAATCATTTCAAAATTTATATTTATTCAATTTAATAAAAATTGATTTAATTTAAACTTTTACTCTAAATCAGGAATTGTCAAACTTTGGGATTCGTGGCCCCCTTTTCAAAGAATCTCAGACACCCATGGCCCCTTGCTTAAACATTGTGCAGACCAAAAATAATAAAACGCTCTTTACTTTGAAACTGTCTCTTATTTCTTTTTTTTCTTTCAAAAGTCTAGTGAAGACCAAAAAAAAGATTTTGCTTGTGCCCCCTGGTAAATGCCCCATGGCTCCTTTGAGAACCCATGCTCTAAATTATTAATATTAATAGTAAAATAGACTTACAAAGCAAACTATTTTTGTACCAAAAAGTATATTTGTCCTAATACTTTTGATTGGTACTGTATGTACCACTGTCCCTCAAAGGGTTAAAGATATAAAAGTAAACAAACAAACGTATCGTAAATAATATCAGGCAACATCATTTCTCACGTCTCCAGATATCTTAATTTTTTTAACTTCTTTAAGATGGTTTTAAATAAAAATTTTAATAAATTTGCAAAGTCGATTAATAAATTTGCATAAAAAAGGTTTTATTTTTTAAAATATTTGTAAAGATAAATAAAAATGGTTTTAATTTCGACACAATTGGAAAATACACATTTTCAACATTTGTGAAAAGAGTGCGCTTATCGTCTTAAAATTTCGCTCTGGCAACAAAACTACTTACTATCACTGTCGCGGCAGTGCAAAGAAGCTGACAATACTGTCTCAGATTTGACGGGGCCTGAAATCGAACCCATCCTATGAAATGAGTGGAGAAAAAAAGTTTTCAATTTTTTGTATAAATAATACCAATAACGATGAAAGTATATAAACGGATTAAGAGTGCTGTTGATTGGAATCAAACAAAACATCGTGGACTGAAACCATCCATATATTTCCAAATAGTTGTCGAATTCGATATTTTTTTTAACACTATATTTTTCCCAGTAAATTAATGACACCAAACACATTCCAAACCAAAATATTATATCAGTAACAACAATTAATGTTATGGTAAAAAAAATTTTCTTATTTTCTGAGTTTCTTAGTTTTGAATTATTTACTGATGCTTGACGAAATTTTTTTACCTTTCGTTCAAAGCGCACCAGTTTTGATTGGCAATCAGTCACATTTAGATAAATAATAGTATAAGCTCCTATTGCGACAATACATGAAACTAAGTTGCTAACAACTACTAATAACGTAAAAACATTTGGTTCGACATAAGCGTTTTCGAAAACAATCAGGCTCATTGAACAATAGAAATGAATATTGTAATATCCAACTGGAATCCAAGTACTAATGTCGTTATCTAAAATATTAAAACTTTGCATTGCTTTTTGTAGTACATTATAGGATGATTTATGCTCCAATGTCATATTTACTGCTTGTTGAAAATTGCTGGTAGCGGAAACATTTTTCAGATTTTGAAAGGCTTGAACTAGTTTTAAATATTCATTGTAAAACAAAGTTGAATTGTTTACACCAAGTTCATTTTTACGTATTCCAAAATCAAAGTGAGTTCTCATTAAATCAATGTTAGCAATTGGTAATAACGATAATATTATCCAAAATGTCCAAATTAATAAAATCAACAACAAAGCAGTTCTTCGTCTCACTTGTTTATAAGGACAAATAACGCCATACAAACGATACAAACTGATTAAAACAATCGTTGATAATGAAACTTGACTTGAAATGAAACTTATTACTCCGAGAGCATTGCAAAATCTATATTCAGTAAAATAGATGTTTTGATTATAGCTTTTTCGTTTTATTTCAAGCGACATGGCAGTGAGATAAATTCCCATTAAAATATCGGCCATGGATAAACTTAAAATTAAAAAATTAAAAATTCGAATTTCTTTGTGTTGCTCAGTTTGAATGAAAAAATTTAATATTTGTCGAAAAATAACAATTCCATTTCCCAATAAACAAAAAATTCCTAAAATTAAAAATGGAATCCATTGTTTTATAAAACGTACACTATCAACACATGTATTACATTGAGAAATTGTTGGAAATAATAAATAAGGATTGTTTGTGAAGTAACATATTGAGTTATTACATGACTGATAAATAGTAAAAAATTTTTCGTTTAAAACACTTTTGGGTGAAATACTTTCGTTTTGTTTTAAGCATTTATAACCATACAATGTCATATTTACATGATTGAAAAAATCTAGTGCATTTTCTGTTATTTCTTTCGTAGATTTGTTATAATTTTTATCGAAATCACAGACGTAGTATACTTCACTTGTAAAATTTGAACAAGAACTTGATTGATTAAAATTTTCCAAATATCGTACATCTTCACAAAAATTGGTGTTGTCCATTGAAATTGAATTTTTAGCTATAAGTAAAACATATTTGAGAAAATGGATTTCTAATTTTTTATAAAATACAGTAAAAGTAAAATCTGATCAACCTTTATTTTAGGATAAATCTAAGATATTCATGCAAAAAATAAAAAGTGCTTGTAAACAGAAATTAAATTTTATTCTACCGATTAATTGTAAATAGTATTTTATTTTAATTTTTAATTGGAGTAAATTTCAAAATTTTGAGAAATTTTGAGAAAGAGTAAAGAAAAAATTTTGAGAAAAATATAATTAATTCTAAAATAAAACACAAGAGCCAATATTGTAGTTATCATTTTATTAATTTTGACGTTTTGAGTAGCCTACAACTTAACTCATTTTCAAAATAATAATAAATGCATTTCTTAAAATTTTAACGTGAAAGGCAAATTGCTGAAAGAAAAAACAATTGTTGCGTAATCAAGAATGTATAGTGATATACTCAATTAATTAATTATTAAATATGTACAGACAAAACTTTTTTTCTATATTAAGATAGGGGATAAATTTTTTAATAAGTAAGTAACTTTCCTTAATCAGTAATTTGCGCCAATAATTTGCAGACTTGAAGCAAATTTTTATTTGCGAAAAACAAAGTGTTCTCTCGCAAAAGCAACCTTTGTAATTTCTTTACTGGGCCCGTTATATTTTTGAAAACTCAAAATCGTTAAATGCTCCTGACATTAGTGAAGATCTTATGTTGTTATTAGTCATCATTTAAAACATTGCAATAAAAAAGATTTTTATCTTCAAACCCATGTAATAGCACTCATTTTATCTTTAGCATACACGTAAATATTTTCAAAAACTTGCATTTGCTGTAAAAAACACTCAATTTTGTTTTTTAAAATTTTTTAAAATTTTGTTTTCTTGTTCAAATTTTAATTGTTGTTCGCTATATGATTCTATTCAAAAAAAATGCTTAACCGCTCTCTGAACAAATTTAAAATAGATTAATAACGAATAGGCTCTTCTGAAACTGGTAAATTTAATCAAAAATTGGACATAAAGTATCAAATTAGAGCAATAGTAAAACTTTACCGCAAAGATAAAATCTGTGTCAATTTATTCAAAAAAATGACACAAAGACCCTGAATAGTTATATTCGGAACATTAATTTTTTGCTATAACAAATTTGTTTAACTCGTATTAAATTTATTTGATGTAAGGAAGTCGAATTATTCACAGTAAAATATTGAAATTAAATCATTTAATCACGCGCAGGGCCGTTAAATTTTTTTAAACCTCTCAGGTAAACAATGTTGTAGATTTATGAACACATAAACACGATAATTCTTGTTTTATTAAAATTCCAATAATAATTCTTTAACACGTACAGCTGCGCTTCTGCATTAAAAATAAAATTGCACTTTTTTATGTGAATAATACCAAGGTATCGGTACAAAAAAAATGCAATCTTTATCAAAAAACAAGAAATACGCTTGTATTTTAGCGGGCAATATAGTGCTTTCAAATCGCTTTATATAAAGCATCAAACTAGCCACCATATCGAAACCCAAGCAAAAAAGTAAAATATAAATGACACGTTAAACCTCAATAAAAATCTAAAATTGGAATTTTGGTTTTCATGCGATAGTCTAAAAATTCCGAAAGTCGCCAAAATATATATCTTTTACTTTCCTTTTCTTGGGCCCTTAAATTAAAGATCCAACTTATTTAACATATTAAATCACGAAATGCTCAGAATTTCCAAGATTTTGTCTGCAATAATTAGGTTCAAATCAATTTTGGAATGTTGGGTTCAATAGTACGGGTTTTTAAGGAGGATAGGATTGAGAACTAATAGATTAAAATTCATTTACATTATAGCCACCACGTTAGATGCATAGTAAATAAACAGTTAGCTCCACTTACCTTGAAAAAATAAAAGAAAAAAATAAAACCAAAACGTCATTTTAACAATTATTTTACAAGAAAATGGGAAAGAACAACTGCAACACCTAAAATATATTTTTTAAAAATTCAAAAATTATTTTTTAAAGATCTATAGTAATTATCATAAAGGTAGAATCAATCTTATTCTATAAGAATTAAAGCTGTTCAATTTTTTTGCCAACTGATCAGTAATTTTAGTTATTTAAGTTTTTAATGCTATCACTAGCTCAAATATTATGCAAAAAATCAAAACTAGAGTTTTTACAAGAATGGGAAAAAATCTACCCTAATTATCAGAATCTTATTTTAAACATTTTTATTTAATAATCACTAAAAGACTATACCAACTTCATTGATAACCTTCCTTATCAAAGAAAAATAAAACTTTTTTTTACGTAATTTTATATTCGAGTGATATTAGTGATATTTCCAAACTTATTAAAAAACTACCGTAAAATAGATTTCACCAGTTTTAGCTTAGTAGAAACAAATCTGATGTCAAATTGACTATTCAAAAATATACTTTATCTATTGATTTTTAGAAGTTTTGTTAATTTTTAAATAAATTTCAGTGTGCAATGCTAGATTCTATGCGTAAATAGAATTTCAAATTTCAAATTCTATTTACGCATAGAATTAAATTATAAAAATAGAATTCGAAATTCTATTCACAAGAATTGATTTAAACCGTATCGCCGTACTGTTTGGAATAGACTGAGTATTTGTATTAGATATATGCTTATAAGATTTCTCGCTTTAAAGCCGCAGAATCGATATATCTCTAACTGATTGTTCTTAAAGAAAAACGTTGTTTCGAAGTGATGCGTAATATCAAACTGTCCTGCTATATAGAAAGGCAGAAAATAGAAATTTAAATTTAAATGATATAGCCTACCAGTAAGAAAATTGATTTAAGAGTTACCATAAAACACTAAAGTAAAATTTTTTTGAAAAAATCATTTTTTTGCTTAAAAATAACGCTATACAATTTTAGTTGTAAATATAATGGCGACACAGTTGCACTCCTCAATTGAACAGTAGCGATTCAATTGGATAAATATAATACCAAAAAAAAAAGTAAATTTTTTCTTCCCCCCAAAATTATGAACAAGATTCATAGACTATACATTCGTCATAATGAAATCAGATGAGGTACTATTCACTTACATAAATAACATTAAAGAAAGCATCAAATTTACCATCAAATATGAGAAAGAAAAAAAATTACCGTTCCTAAATATGCTTGTCATGAAGAAGGAAGATGGAGTATTGGCAACTAAAATATACAGAAAAAATAAAACAAATCGTTACTTAAATTATGAGTCTTGTCATTCACAACAACAAAAACAAGGTGTTATTATTAATTTATTAACCAGAACATCTAAATGGATTACGAAATCCAAAGATTTAAAAAAAGAAGCAGAAATCCAGCGACATGCTTTAGAAGATAACAACTACCTAAATTAGTTTAAAACATTATATCCGTTTAAATTCAGCAAAGTTCAGATTCAAGAAAAGAGAAAAACTACATAGGAGTAGAAACTATACCTTATTTACCCGATATACTATAATTGAAATTTTAAATCGTATAATTACAAAGCAAAATATCAGAGTATGTAGAAAACCTGTTCAACCAATTAAAACAAAGTAAGAGCAAGGAGTAATTTCTGAAACTCCGTGTTTACATTGCAATGGCTTTTACAAAAACAAAGCTGGTTGGGCGCTTTTTTCGAGATGTAAAGAATACATGCATAATGTAAATCCAAAAATTTAACACGAATAGAAAGTAATGAGTTGAACAATAAATCTGCTCTAGTGAAACATGTGTATTAGCAAGATCATCATATGGATTAGAATAACTTGAAAATTTTGGAAAAAGAAAGAGATTATAAAAAAAGAATGTAAATTTTTATTCATTCAAATTATCATACTTATCAACAAAAGCAGTTGTTTTTATCCAACTGCCTATAAAAATTTTTACTGATTTAAATCCATTAGGTGTCGCTACATTAGAAATATTGTTTTTTTTTCGCACCGCTATAATTTCATGACTGATATGTTCATATTTATTTAGTCTCCTGAAGAAGGTTTACTGATTTGGTGGTATACCAAAAGATCAAGTTTTAATTGTTATTTTTATCTTTAAATAAATATTTAACAGTTTAAACTCTGAATATACCATATACATATTTGTTCAACTTTATTTTTCTTTAAAATCGTATTTTATGTTCTTCTAGTATTCATCTTTTGTACGTCTTTCTAGAGGCTTTCAATAATGTTTCTTTTGTTAAATACTTTACGCGCTTCGTTATTTCCCAAGTTTAATTGAGTCTTAGAAGTTGTTAGCAGATTCAAAGCAAACAACAGCAATATTATTCAAAGCAAGATTCGATGTTGATGACAGACGAGAGCAAGGATGGCGAACCACTAAACTTTACTAGTTGAAATTAATGATCTTTCTTATGTGCCAAAATTTCTAGCATTTTCTGGAGCATTTTTGGAAAAATTCTGGCAATTTAGGACGGATTGGACATGAAGACTTTTTTATTGTTTTTCAATCTTCACTTTGAATTTCGGCCGAAATTAGAGCCCATAGCCACATAATAATAATTTGATAAAATTGTCAATTTTTGACCCGTTCTATGAAAAAGGTTTACCATTCCTGAACTAGTGATTTATCCGTCAGCGTCTCTGGGTCCCTTCACTTCGAATGAGTTAACAACAATTAAAGTATCAGAATTTAATATTGCGATTTAGTAACCAATTTATTTAATGAATTTGTTGAATTGTTTATTTTGCGGTCATAATTTATTTTTTATCTATACAGCTGTTAGCTTATCATACAATTGAAATTGCGGCGTCTTTTATTACTTACTTCACCAATATAATTTAGTTTAAAATTGCCAATCGCTTTACCTGAAAACAGGTGATTTAAAAGCTAAGAAAAAAAACACCCTTTCTAAAGAAAATAATAGCCAAATCGCATCATCAAAAATAGATACTCAACCGCATTGATTCTTTCAAAACAAGAGACCATACACGGAAGAACAGATTCTGAAAGAATCAGACAGTAGCAAGAAGTCTTGCTTCTTATAGTACCTCTATTGTTTCTTTTGAATCTACTAACAACATTAATTCGAGAAACATTCTCCAATACATGAAAATTAGTTCCACTTTGCAACTTGCGTATTGCTCAACTCAACGCTGCCTCACTATAATTAAAGTTACAACATAAGCTAGTTGATGGACCTATCGTAATGCTTTGAATAAAATGTCTCAGACTGAATGGAAGCAAAAAAAGCAAAAACAAATTTTTTTTTTGGTCAAAGCGTAAAATTTTTATAAAGCGTTTAATGCAATGACTCAACAAAAATTTCGAAAGTTTTTCTGAGCTGTTACTTTTTTTCAGGAAGTCACTAGCATTAAACTTTTGGAAATAATTATCTTAAACTGAAGTCATCAATTAAGTGCGCAAAATAGAACTGTAGAAAATTACCAACGCACGTGTTTGCTTTATTTCTCTTTGAGTTTCTGTTCATAATTTGCGCGTGCACTTGCTGCCAGCGCGTTTTTCGTTTTACGCTTTATTTTTAGTTAATCTCATCTCGGAGCATAGTTTGTGTGCAGCGTGTTCATTTTTAGAGCTGGCTTTGTGAGTTCTAGTTACACTTCTAAATTTGTGAGGCGACTAGCAGCAATTGGTGGCGGCTGGCCGAAATCTGAGTAGACTTGTATTTTGAAGTACCTTGTTTTGTCACTTCTCAATTTGTGAGGCGACAAGCTGCAGTGTTTGTGAGCGGCTAGTTGAAGTCTTGTTTTTGGTAATTTCCGTTCCCCGTGAGTCAGCACTGACGTTTTTCGCTTTTCTCTTTCGCTTTCGCTTTTCGACGCTTCAGTTAATTATTTTCCATTAAAATATTCCTTGGTTGTTATTGTCCTTTTATTTTGTCGAAGCCGGAAGCGCGTTAATCGACATTTCACTTAGCGGCAATCAGCAACTTCAGCGCCGTTTACCGTTACAAGAACGTTTCAAACTATTTCAAACCATTACACAAACTTTATATTAAATGCTCAATTTTTTTTAGTTGGTCACAAATTTAGATATTGGGTAAAAATATTTATGACGTAGTGCCACACTTCATTAGTAATTCTAATATTAACACTATAACTATGTAGTTGACTTTCAGACTTTTGTTATCGTTACACCACCACCCCTAAATTTTGTCTGCAAGTTGTACTCATAGGTGTTTGTAAAGGTTCTTTTTGTTTTAATTTTAGGACATGGCTTGCGGCGTAAAAGCATTGTGATGTTTACTACAGTTCGACGCATTTTTTTTTCTGCTCTTTTTACCTCGAACGTGAAGAAATGCTAACTGAAATGTTCTATAATATCACAGCTGATCTGACATTACAACTTACATAATTTGTTCATTACCATACCTCTGGTTCAGTTGTGACGTCATAGAATGCCTTGGTTGATTGCTAAAGATGATAATAATTTATCTAAAAATTCTGGCCCGAACTCGAGGCTTTGATTGTTATCGCGTGACATGACCTAATTTATATAAATGGTTTCCGGTGTACCGACGATTTTTGAAAAAGGTGGCCATACGACCACAACTAAATATGTTTAGTGCAAAAATATTTTGAAGTGGTCGTAAAAAGAAAAAATCTTTACTGTAAATCAGTCCCGGAATTAATAAATTTCTTCCAGAAAAAGAATTGTTTTTTAAAAAAAAAGTCTTCACTTTAAATCAATCGCATATTTTATGATTTTGTCTCTATAGACTTCTGACCTCAAGGAAAGCCATAAAAGGGGTCTGCATATCGAATCTGTTTATCTTTTCTGCCAAAAAGATCTCCACCGGGGGGCCATGGCACCAAAATTATTATTTAACCTATGGTAAACCTATGTATTAGTGATCTCCAAGGGGGGTATGGCACAATGCCCCCCGTAAATACGCTATTTAAAGTAACAATGTAATATTTCTGTTGCCTGCGTGATGATGGCTAAGTTGTTTAAAGCTCAGTGTTGATGTTTTTTATCTATATAAAAGTTTCTAGCAAGTCAATCTGTACTTAACCAAAACTAACTGTTTTAAGAATTTCAGCCTTGCGGCAAACTATTTCAAAAGCCGACGTAAATAAAAATAAAAAAAAACTTTATTTCACCGCAGGTATTTGGGTTACCTAGTGCAACTGGTCGTTTCGGATTCCCAGGTAAACTTGTGACACGCAGTTTGTTGGGTAAATTTGAAAGATCCTGGCATTTTTTTATACGGACATCAGCGACTAAACGATTGAAATTTTTACCTAGTTTGAAGTCTCTAGAAACTATAATTTAGTTTCGCCCCTATAACTATAAGCAGTGATAGCTTTAATACGGTGCAATTGGATTGGCCGCACCGGCCCCCCTAAAAAATGTCAAAAAGTTCTTCTCCTTATAATGCTCTATTTTTTTATAGTAGCACCATGACCGTGGCCGCCTTGTCTGCACCTTAATTTTAGGACAAAAGTAGAGAAAATGTACTCGATTAAAAGTGACCTTTTTTTTAGAGATCACTGTATTTTTGAAACAAAAAAAGTTAATATAATAAAAAGTAGCCTCCCTTTTGTAAGACCACCACTAATTTTAAGTGCTGTTATATAACGATCATGCCCAGATATATTGCAATCTGCTGAAAGTTTATAAATTTCTAACTTCTGCTTAAAGATATAAAAGGATTTTTTTCTGGCATAAAATCAAAGACGAACAGATAAAGTTAAAAAAATTAACGAATCTGATCAATAAATTGGTTGAAATACCACCATTTGTTTTGACAGGAGATTTAGGAAGTATTTTTGTATAGGAGTCTTGTAGCGATTACGAATATTAAGAAAATAACACTAATTGGTTATCTGGGAACTAAACTAATGATATATTTGATAATTAAAAAAACTTGAAAGCTTTACCGCAAAGTTTGTATTTGAACTGAAATAAATGGCATGCAAGTATTTAGACAAAAATCTAAAGTTAAGTTTGTAGCGATTAATTGCATAGCCAAAAATATAATTTTATGTTTTTACTAAAAACCAACTGCAATTATTAGATTAGTTATAAATTTGTTTCAATCGTCTCCTGAGCTATTTCTATATATTTTCCGAATTTCACATCCTGTCGTTCCATATTGCATAAATACATGATATTATGCCCACTTTCATGTAGCAATGCAGCTTTTTCACAGATCGTAGTATACACAGTAGAGTTACTCTTCGGTAGGCATCAGTTAGACAAGGTTAAACTTCTGTTTTGATTATGCTAAATTAAATTTTCACTGATATTGTAATTGTTTGGTTTTAATTTTTGTTTTGTTTTTAATTCTATTAGAATAAGTAAATGAATATAAGGAGAATGAAGTTAGTGGTTAACCTTCTGATTTTAAACTGTGACAATAAAACTTGAACATAACGCCGTTAACCACAACACGTTATACTAAACTTGGAGATTGAAATTTAGCTTCACAGAAAACGATTACTACAAATTATCGTATGAACAAGTAAAGCAAAATAAAACGAAAAAGGTTTATCATTCGTATTAATGAAGCAATGTAAGTGTTTAGTGTAAAGTTATTGAAATAAACAGCTGGATTTTTTTTACAATCTTAAGGCATTGTGCGAAAAGCATTTAATCATTTTACACTGTTGATATAGTACCTATACTACGAAAGGCTACTGTCAAACTTAAAATTCCTAGACAGTGTTTTTTAGCATCCAATGAGAAAGAACTTTTATTTAACTGTAATCAAAAACATTCGTCTTCCCAAGTTCAACCAAAGTATTTAGCTTTGCACTACTTATTTCAATTGGTCTAAAGGTAGTTCACCAAGCATCTTTCATTACCAACATAAGTTTGACTAACAATGTGGTGAGATCGTTTTAGCACACAAGTTAACGAAGCTGATTCATTCATTGCCAAGATTACTCTCAAAGACAATCAGCAATAGAACAGAAATCACAGCACAAGAAGCACGAATTGAAGATTTTCAACTAAGTGCGACTCAGTTTGACAGTCTCCGGTAGTTTGCCCGAATCAGTCTAAGTCTGTGACTGATTGAGTGGTCACGACTGAGTTACGGCATTTAAACAAGCAATTTCATTATTATTTTCCTCTGGAAACGATTAATCTATTCCTTTTCTATAAGAAAATTTCAAGATTTCATAATAAGCCATTGGTAGTTTCATGGTGATGTGCTGCCTGATAAACTAAGCAATAAAGGCGTCACGAATCCGACTTTACGACCAGTCAACGCGTACAACGGGAGAATATAACAAAATAAACCTTGGGGAAAATAACAAGTTACAAATACTGTAAAGGTTTGAGAAAACAAGCTTTGCAAATGCTTGTGTGCTAAAGCACAAAATACGTGATGCATCGAGAGAATATAACTTTGTATAATATTTTTCTTAATAAACATGTATGAATGCTAGAAGAATTGCTTGAAAGAGATGAGTTCGCTACAATAACATTAAACTTCAACCGAACCAAGACGCCAAATTGCGTCTGAACAATAATAGGATTTCTTTTTTTTTTTCCAATCCAAATTACAAATCAGAAGTATTTTAGACGGGTAAAAGCATGAGAAAAATTAATTTCAGACTATGCTTTAAATATATTTTTTAATATTGCCCTAAAGCAGGGGTTCTTAACCGGGGGCACGCCTCCACTGGGGTGGAGTACGTAAATTTTCAAGGGGCCGCGAGCCCTAACGTGTTTTACAACGCATTCTTTATTAATTTTAAGATTAACGTTTTTTCGCGTATTGTATAGTTGTCCTTAGTGCGTACATGCTGTCTGAGATATTATTGTGAGTATGTGTTGAACGGTTATATGGTAATCTTGTTTTGTAAACCGAATAATGTATGATGTCATAGTAGAACTAAAGTTTGATAATTTAACTTTATTTTGATAATTTAGGAGTAGTAAATTAATGAACATGTACCCAAGACATGTGCAACCCGCGGCCCGCGTAATAATCCATACAAGATTTGGAACGATATAAAAGGTTCACTGTAAAAATTTTTGAATCAAAATTGAAAAAATTTTGTGAAATTCTGCAAACATCAACAACGCCGTCTGCAATGATCAAAGTGTGATTCGTAGCATTTTTTACAGTGAGCAGATTTAGGAGAGAGAGTAGCTGAAACAGTGATACAGTAGTCGTTTATGTGTTCCACAAGAAAGTGAATATAATTTTTTGTGATATACTGCAGTCAAGCTGCAAAACTTTCTTTTACAGTTTTACAGTGCTAGGTTAACAGCATTAGTGTAAAATTTCCTGACAGGCAGATAGAAATTGAGAATTCTCAATGCTATTTCAGTCTTAGTTGGCTTCTTTAAACTTTTTTAAATTGCAAATTGCAAATGTTATTTTATCTACTTTTTGCAGATAGCTGACAGCTAAATAAAATATATTTAGTCTTAATTCAAAACGGCTTTATGATGGCTAAAAAGCAAAAACTTAATAATGAAGGATGAGTCTTTAACAATAAATGGTTTGTAAAATACTTTGTTGTTTAGCAAAGTGAAAAGGCCGTTTTCGTGATTTGCTATTTTACTTTTTGGAAGTACTTATTTCCGCAAGCAATTTTTCAAAAATAAAACATTGCAAAGGAGGGCAAAAAGGTCATTTATCAGAAAGTCAAATTAGAATTGCTTGTAGTTTTGTAAAAGAATGTTACAAGAGCTAGTAAAGATGGGCAGCAAAAAAATCACATTAACCTTGATTAAATATGCTTGACTGATTTTATTTTATTTTGCTTTCATTGACTAATTCAGTTTTTTTATTAAATTGTGTCAAATTGTTTTCTTGACAACAAAATCGGCTGCCTTCATAACATCATGATCAGTGATGACCTTAAAAACGAGGGAACCCGGTGCAAGAAAAATAGCGGAGCCACTTTTTCGTGTTCCAAAACAAAGTAATTTCTAAAAAAATAAGGTCATCATTTTCGGAAAATTGAATAGGTAGGTCTTTCCTTTGAATCTGTCTCTGATTTCTGCAAGGGTTCTGCAAGGGTGGGGCAATGGTAAAGTGTCCCCCCTCCCTAGAAAACTGACTACAAGGTAAAAAAAGAATGCAAAAAAATGGCAACAATACGAAACATAAACATGACAAGAAATCTACTTGTTGCCCCCTAAAAATGCTATGCCCAAAGAGCTGTTAAAAAGCCCTAAATTTAACATTGACAAAAAATTTTTAAAAATAAAACAAACTGTCTTCTTATTGATGGCCTCTGCTTTTTATGAATCTAATTTACAGTAACAAAGAGATTGTTTAATCGCAGAAACATGCAAAAGTAAATGTTTTTTTTATCGACAGTCATTTCGATCAAGTGTCGTTTCGATCAAATGTCGTTTCCATTAAGTATCGTTTCGATCAAATGCCTTTCCATCAAGTGTCGTTTCGATCAACTGTCGTTCGATCAACTGTCGTTCGATCAAGTGTCGTTTGATCAATTGTCGTAGCATCAGTACCAAAAGAGTTAAGAACTGCTGCCCAAAAGTACTTTTTGAAATCATGCCTTTTAATCCTCCTAGGTCCATTATGCTACTTTACGTTTGGTAGGGTGTTGAGATCGCTCCTTAGACATTTGAATGGAAAAAATATGCCACATTTAGTGTTTTAAATCTGCTAATTTGATTGGTTGGTTTAAATTAATCATGAACTTTATGCTACTTCATTTCAAGTTTTGAAAGTTGGGAAAAAATTAAAAAGATCAATCATAATTTTTTTTAATTTTTGAAAACTCAACGGTAAGTAACGTAATTTCTTTTTGATAAATATGTATTTGGTGTAAAAACATCATTTGGAACTTATTTGTTGATAAATTATCAAACTATACATGCATCAGACTTTTTAAAAAAATGTGATGTTGCACCAGTGCTACTTTGGGCTTGAATGACTGTAAAGTGAATTTATGAGCTAGGTAAGAGATTTTTCAAACTAGTGGAATACATTATGCAAGTCTATTATGTTACAAATATAATTGCTTTGTAGTTAAATTATTAGAAATATTAAAGCTGTTAGGTGAATAAAAAGCAAATTTGTTACAATATTTTCGTCATGGACAGAAGTTCAGCAAACTGCAAGATAATAGATTTAAAAATTATGCATTCTTGAATTATTATTTGTAGTTCCGTTAAATTTTCTGATAAAATTTGTACAAATAGTATTAATTTCAAGCATTCATCTCTATATTTATCTTCCTGACTAACAGGAAAGCAACGGAGACGCTATACATGGGGCAAGAAATTACCCTGACCTTCTTCAGGAGATGCCAAAATATTGCTGTCCAGTTGAAATCTTTTTTTAATTTTTGGTTTTATAGGCATATGACTAAAATTTAGAACTGTTTGCCAAGGCTATCAAGCAGGCAAAGTATCGTAAAGTCTCTTTTCCAAGGACACAACAGAATGGCCCAAGTAGGTTTTAAACTGCAATCATGTCAATCACAATCACAATGCTCTTAACAACTTGACAACACTAATATTGAATCTACTAAACCATTTTTCCAAGTAGTTTCTATGCATTGCATATATAGTCTATTAAACACAAAAAAAAATTTAAGTCAACAAATGTTAATTTGAGTACTTGGATTGATTCCTTGTTTTTTGTAAAGAAGACTTAAGTCAAGTTCAAGTCTGCCCAAAACTTTTTTAAGTAAAAGAAAAATAATTAGGGTCATAGGCGGTGTTCGGATACAAAATTTTAAGAACAGGTTTCTTTTGTGTAGAATTTACTAACAACAGATTTCCTGATTATACAGAGATATAGAGATACATAGATTACATTAAATTCATGTCGTGATTCGTGTATGCTTAATGCGTGGCCGCAGCGTGCTTGCCTTATGTTCGAGCTTATGCTATATTTTATCAATCGTGCTCTACTTCCCATAATGTTTATCGTGTGAAATTTTGCAGCAGTGTTCTTGTGTCCCACGCTCAATGATTAGGATTTCGGTGACGCTTGCTATATATACGGATGTGGCTGTATACCATTTTGGAGAGAGACAGACAACAAATTAAAAAGAACATTACGCTACTGTTCTGGGACGGAGATGTGTAATTATAATTAATTGATAAATTCTGTTAAAATAAGTTTTTCATGTAATATTGTGTAAGAGTTAGTTCCAAAACCAAACTTAACAGATACATAGATTACGTTAAATTTAGAGCGGGTTCGCTGAACAAATTCCAAGAACCGGTTCACACAAGCCTGGGAAAACTTTTTGAATCCCATTACTGCTCATAGGCAGTGGCGTACGCAGAAATTTGTTGTGGGGGGTTTGCAAGTCGAAAATACGATTACTAAATGTGTTCCTGCTCATTCCTGCTCAAAATTTTTCCAAGCTTACAATCCAAATTAAAGTAAACCAAATACGCTTTTTTATAGCATCTTGCAGTGGCACGAGTTTTTTTTCCCACCCGTAAATGCAATTTTGAAATATCAATAAAATTTTTCAGGAGTTTGGAGTTTGGTACAATTGCACTAATTCAGTTCAAATCGAATTAAATTTTAATAATGGCTATGATCTAAAAGCATTACTACAAAAGTATCTTGATAATTTAGCCAGTCTCACATATTGAATTCTATTTGAATAAAATGATGATGAGTGAAACAGATTATTGGGTTTTTTAATGAATTACTGTATAATTTAATTGCATAATATTTTAATTTGGAGATATTCAGCTCTAACTGGCTTATCGAGCTCTTTATATTGCAACTAAAATCAACTATATAGTAGTGATTAACTTAGCTAGAAAGGAATCTGTAATCTGTAGAGAGAAATAATTCTTAGAGGAGAAATTTAAATAAAATGTAATTTGACTCAAAATTATTAACTGATAACAAAATTTGGGCCCAGATGGCACATCCTTTATAGTTGCACTTTGACCGTTCATAAAAATTGTTTCACTAAAAGGAAGACCATTTATCAGTCTTCACATGCAGGCAATCTTATTTATTTTATACTCTATTCTGATCATAAAAAAACTGCACCGATAAAAAACAAAGACCAAAATAAGGTTGTTGTTGTTGTCATTTATCAAGGCCATCAATTATGGGTTAAACACAAACAGATTTGGGGCCTAGGGCTTATACTTTTACTACCCCAAACTGCTCTACTATCCCGCTCAGATGTTGGTAGCGATGGTGTGGAATTAGCATCAAGTTTCGTCAACAATCATCAGACCATGTACTCCATGTCATGTCCAATGTAGGCACGCTTTTATAAGACGTGGTCTGCGGTTTGTTCAATGGCACCGCGCTCGCAATTCAATAAAAGAGCGAGACCCCATCGTGAATGAACGAATGAAACCACACAACACCAATCTGCAGGCGAATGAATTTAACCAAAGCTGTTCAGGGCAAGTCAATTCCAACAGGCCTAATAATGGCAATGAGTATGAAGCCACAAAGCCTGGATGTATTCACACAAAATTCTGTGTTCTATCTGCACTGGGAAATACTAGAATGGCTTGCACTATTTAGCTGTTGAGTAGATCAGAGAGAGGGGAGCTGTACAGAGTGCTTTCAACCAGAAACTAATCTCCGTAAGTCACCTCAGCAGCGTGACGCTTGAAAATATTTTTTTATGCATTAACACAAAATAGTCTCGGAATATAAACGATCTGTTCGGTTTTACTCCAAAATAAGTCGGGACCAGACAGAATGCTGTCACAAGTTACAAGTTTTTAGCTCACGTTTGGCTCTCAGTTATTTAAATAAAAGGCTGCTCTCACCATATTTCAAAGACTGAGTTTCAACTTTTAGGTTTGGAGATACACCGAAACTGTAGTTATGTCTTGACTTCCAAGTCATAGAAGAGTGCAACAATGCTAGATCAGCGGCATAACCAAACCTTCTGAAGGTTTAGGCAGATAGAAGGTGGAAGGCAGAACACAGGTATACAAGTTAAAAAGAAGAGGATCCAATACCGATCCCCGGGGAACGCCATTTCTTTGACGGCGAAGTTTACTTCGCTTGCTGTCAAGTAGTAGGAGTAAAACATCTGTTCCGGATAAGCTCCATGATGATTGTAATTATGTTCTTATCCAAAAGAAGTCTCAGCAGCTTGTAAGTAAGATCACGGTGCTTCACTTTATAACAAAAACAAAAAGTTTTTTACTTAATAACAAAAACAAATTTTTTGTCATATATTTTTGGGGATTCGCTATATCTAAGTATTGAAAGGAAGAATAAGACTTAAACTTTAATGTTGCAAACTTGACGTTTTTTATACTAAACTTTTATTCTTATTATTCAGAAAAAATTAATGTTTATGCTTCATTTTATTTCAGGAATGAAATTTAACTGTAAGATTTGACATAATTCTAATGCCATCAATAAGCTCGCAGCGCCAATATTTTTTTGGACTCTAAGTAAGTAGAAACCAAAGCTTGAACTGAGCTGTAACCATTCTGACGTACAGATTTTTTTTTTGGGTTATTAGCAGTGGTGAAAGTAAGCTGGAGTGCTCGGAAACGATGAGCTGATAAAAGATTTGCTGTCAAAATAGTCTTGATGGAAAGTGTCGCAATGCTTTGTAATTTACTGTTCTATTGCAGCCATGGTAAAACTTGGCTTATTAAAAAATGAAAATAAACTTAGTCAGCAGAATAACTTTCTAGTTCCAGTTTTCCTGTTTTCAATTGAGGAAAAAAAGGTTAAGAATTGAATCTAACCTGTAGCAAATTATTAACATTTGTAAAAGTAAAATATAATTGATTTTAATTTTTTACTGCAAAACAAGCTTTTTTGTTTTGTTGTTAGATTTGGAATATAACCATTTAAAAATAAAATTTTTAGAAATTTTTTAGCCAAAGTGATTACATTTATAAAATGCAAAGAAATATTAATCAATATTGAAAGAGAAAGGAGACCAGTAATAAAACTTTGATTTTATTGCCAACTAAAGTTTAAAAATGGTGAGCAATGTTAGAGCCCAAAATAGTACAATCAGCGATCCTCTACCTATTCATTAACATCAAATTGATAAAAAATGTTCTACTGTTTATCCGTTAATATGGACTGAGCAAAAGCATGAAAAATTTAAGCAAAAAACAGTTAAATGTACGCTAATAATGGAACAGTAGAACTTACTCTGTATCGTAATGTCGATAATTAAAAAATAAGAGCATAACGTAGGATCTATATTTTTACTGAATGAGAAGGGTGTAATGCCACTTCTTATGGTAGCACAATGCAGGTTCAACTCTCATTATTTAAAAAAAAACCATGAGCACAGAAACTCAAAAGCGCAAAAAAAAGCTAGTAATATTGTTAAAACTCAAAGAAAGCTTTGAGCAAGCTAATTCTATAGATACGGGGCGTGTCTTACACAGTAAAGCTGTAACTATTGGCATAATTGAACATGTATCTTTGCAGATAAAGAAAAAAAAATTAAACCACAACTATGGAGAGCAGCAGTTAGATAAATGTTCTAGTACATAAATTTACTTACGTGGGTGACAAATCAACTTTAATTGTGTTTCTAATATCTGGTGTTGATAGCAAAGCGGTGTCTATTAACTTTCCACTAAATTTAGTAAAATTGGAAAGTCTATGTGCATCTTATAATGCTGACAGTGTGGACTGCTTGCTAAAAAATGGTTACACCATCAATTCGCTCCAAGAAGTATGCATTGGATTTTGCAATGATGGAGCTAGCGTGACGTTGGGGACAAAGTTAAGAGTCGGAAAATTGCTCAAAGACAAATTTTCTGATATAATATAATGAAATTGTCTTAATCACCGACGTAAACTTGCTATTGGAAACGCACTAAAAATTAACAGTGCTACAAATGGTTTTCAGTCATTTCTTTTACATTTACATTCACTGTACAGCCAGTAAGCCAGCTGGGTCGCTTCATCTTTCACGGCAGTATCAGCATTCTGGCACTGTTTTCTGGCTTTTGCGCAGCATTTTAACAAAGCTTCAAATGACGAAACGAGACAAAGTACAAAAAAGACCATATTTCAAGGAATATTATCTAAATTATGTAAAACAAGTTTTGCTAAAGATTCAGCGCTAATGGTGAATGTCTTAAACGAATTAACAAATTGATCAGAAAAACTACGAAACCGAAATACCACGCTACCAAAAGATCATACTTTACTGACGGCGTATAAAAAATGAATAGAAAGCCTTATAGCTTCCCTGGGTAAACATTACATTTTAATCCAACAAGCAGAAAAAGTAATGCGGTTCCATGAAGTAGAATTAAGAGAAAAAAGCAGCTCTTTATCAGCATCATGAGGCTTTCGTGCAAAAAATGGAATCGAGAGCCATTCGTATAAAATTGGCTTGAAAAAAAAGAAGAGCAGCTCACTCAACAAGTGGCATGGCTTGTCAAAACTTGAAAAAGTATAATCACTATAAACTTTTATGGAAAGTCTTCAAGCAATTAAGTGTTTGTTTTTGGTTACATTGCTTATGCGCTGGTGTCACACTTCATTCACAATTTAATCTTAACTCTAAAATCTATGGTTAATTTTCTGCCTTTTTCAGTACTTTTAAAGCTTAGTATGACGTGATCTCTCATGGCCTAAAAATTATTGCCTAGGCAATAAAACCCCACTTAATTTAATTTATTTCCAAGAACTTCTAAATCAAGGACATGCATTGTCTATGTCCAGACTTTGCTAGCGAAGGCGATCATCTTTACTGTATAAGTGCTAATGTATTACTGAAATCAATTAATGATTGGTCCGTAATTGCTTCAGACAAAAGCATTAAAACGTTTAAACGCATATTGAGGGATAAATACCCAAATATGTGATACCATGCCCACAGAACTACCCTTGAGTGAAATACCTGAAACCTGCCATATACAGCGCTAAATAGACATAAATATTTAATATGACATAAAAACTTTCACACATAAAAATTACAGTTATAAGAAATAAAAAAAACTTTTCAATTGCTAATAAACTTAATCGGACAAGCGCGCTTTCTTGATTGATGTCTGGAGGAGGACGGCGTTCTTTTGCTGATCCTTTTCCAAGTTATGCAGACCTTTCAAAAGTACATTTGCCACGTGTCGTCTGAGCTTGTCACTAGTGTTCAGGTTATTGTAGTCCTCCATCACTTGCAGAATCATCATGAGTCTCCTGCAGCAGCAGGCCCTGTGTCTGGCTTTGGTGATAAAGGCAAGTCCACATCGCACAAGGTCAAAAGTGGTTTGGTGGGGGATTTTCAGGGAGCCTCGTGAAACTTCGGAGATAAAGGCACTGACTTCTGTTGAGACTAGTTCATCCTCCTCATTGAAGATCAGGTGTTCCTCACACTTTTTCTCCAGCCACCCTGCCACATAGGCTGCACTGCTTTCCTCATGGATAGAGAGTGAAGGCTCAGTGCAGTCCTCAATGAAAGTGGCGTCCTCAGCATCGATGGCACTAGTAACACACGTGTGAGCCATGGTTTCCCCATTTACGTCCAAGGTCTCCAGATAAGAAGCGGCATGTCTAGCCAGGCGTTTTTTGCAGGCAGTCAAGACATCCCCAGAAGTCATAAAAGCATTTGCACCAGTCGATTGCCTGTACACAGAAAATTCACCCTCTATCCTGTCACTCTGCAGCTCACGAAGAAGTACATACTGGAAGCCAGCATGGGTCAGGAGGTGTGCACAAATGGAAGTCAGGCCTTGCATGGTCTGCACAAGTGCTTTCTTAGTGTCATGGGTTACACACTGCTTTCTGCCTTTTCCGTGCCCAGAAGGGGCTTTCTGGAAAATCTGTAGATAATCGGACAAGTTGGTAGTGGTGTGGTCCTGAACATGCCGGTGGAAATCATTTAGCCTTACTTCTTGATGTTTTGATGACACATTCACAACGTTCCACCAATTAAGCACAAATTGAATAAAGTCGGCTGTGTCGCCACACTTCTGGAGCCTGAGGGCAGCTTCAACTTTGTCGTTGAAAACTTTCAACACGTGCTGGACATTCTGCAGTTGAAGTTTTGAAGGTCGAACAGCAGCATCTGTCAGGGGAGATGTTTTCAAAAGGTTTGCCTTCTCAGCATCGTATAGCTTTCTGACGTCGTTGAAGGAACCAGTGACTTGGTTGTCGAAAGTCATCTTTTGGCAAGCCTCTGAAACAAAAGGAACAAACAGTAAAATCATCTCATGCTGGCATTTTTTGTTGTGGTGCTGCAGTATTCATTTCATTTTTTTTCTGTCACTGATTAAACAAAACTTTTTCACGTAAGAACTACATGAAGATATAATTATTTTGTAAGTGCTTTTTCTTAGGCTATTTTAAGTAAAATCACGAGTAATAATTGTTCGCTGTTGGTACTTAAATTTTTTTGCAAATCATATTTTTATAATAGATACGAAGTCTTTGCATAGATAATAATATTTAAATTTCTTATTAAGAGCAATCAAAATTGACAAATCTACTTATTGCGCAAAAAAACTCTCACAAACAGAAATGTCGAAATACAGCAAAACGCAGTCCAATGCATGAATACCAACACAATTAAAAATTAAATAAAAAAATCACGGAATTGTTATTCTTTTTATTCGTCAATTAAGTTCCAGTTATAATCAAAGATTTTCATTTAAAATAAAATAATTTTCTTTCAAGCTTTTTTTCAAAATTTGTATTAAAATGTTACATACAGCAAATCAAAAATAGTGTAGACTCACCTGATATCCAGTTGTTTCTTATGCACTTCAATAGATGCACTGTGTCAAACAGTAGGTACCAACTCCGTGTGTTATCTAAAGGACGAGTAGCAGTGGCAGGGTAATCCGACTCTGATGGACGATCGAACATCTTGCAGTAAAGCTGGTTGATCTTGTGGTTGTCTGTGATGGACCCAAGAACAGTGCCTCCAGCCTGTTCTACAACCATGGCAGCCTGCTTCACCACCTCAAATTGAAAAGAAGCTGTTGTCGTCGTCGTCGTCGTCGTCGTCCAGATGGTAGATGGTAGGTGTTGGCCCAGATGGTAGGTGCTTTCACGCAGCCTGGGCCGTGAGTAAGTCTGTTCATTGATTTTAAAATGACAGACCGAAACCGAACCTACCAAAACGGAAGGGTATCCACCCATTCCGATGTTCAGTGTGGGTCTGTTAATCGGCAAACGTCCTTTTCAGGACGGGCAATGTCAGGATAAAACTGCCCTTTTCAGGGCACATTGCCAACAAGTTCCGAAGACCCACTATTCTTCAGCTGAACATCGAAGGCCTCACTGCAAGCAAGATGAATGTTCTTCATCACCTCGCTATGCAGTCTGAGGCACTCGTCATCCTACTGCAGGAGACCCACTGCACTGATGCAGAGAAGTTGGTGCTACCACACTACCAACTAGCAGGGTCTTCTTTAAGCAGGAAGCATGGCCTTGCCACGTTTGTCCACGAGCGACTGAGATACACGCTTTTGGACCAATCTCCACCGACATCGGAGATCGAGTGGCTGTGTGTGGACGTTGATGGCTATAAAATAGTCAACGTCTACAAACCACCGCCAACGCGATTGCGAACCCTGGATCTCCCAGTGTTTCCTCACCCCTGTCTGTACGCTGGCGATTTTAACTGTCGTCATGCTGACTGGGGTTATGATGACAACAGTCCGGATGGTGAGTGCTTGGCTGGCTGGGCAAGTATTAATTGTCTTGCCCTGCTATATAATGCCAAGGACGCTGCCAGTTTTTATTCCGGCCGCTGGAACACTGGCACCAATCCAGATCTAGCTTTCGCTAGCGTAGGTCCAAACAGTCGCTTACCGGATAGACGTGTCCTTGAGAAGTTTCCCAGGTCACAACATCGACCCTCGCTTATTACACCACCAAGGTTTGCTATGGCAGTGCCAAGCATGCCTGTTAAGCGATGGAACTTCCGCAAGGCCAATTGGAGTCACTACATTGCTTTGACGAATAAATTCGCAAAGACTTTGTTGCCGCCTGATTCACTTGATGTGGATGCGGCTTACCAGGACTTCTGTAACATCATTAAGAAAGCAGCCAAGAAGACTATCCCACGCGGGTATCGAAACAACTATATTCCGTGTTGGGATGCAGAGTGTGAATCCCTCTATAAAACCTTTCTGCAGTCTCCTCAGGGAGACGACTCAAGTTTGGCTGCTACAACTCTGCTTGCCAAGCTTGACAGAAAACGGAGGGATCGATGGTCCGAAGCAGTTCGGAGCATTGACTTCTCACACTCTAGTCGAAAAGCGTGGAGTATTTTGAACAACCTTACTGGTAGGTCACGACACTCTCCTCGTCATTGTCCCGTTTCAGCCGATGCTATTGCATCTCAGCTGGTTAGAAATGGGAAATACGAGGCTGTTGATCGCAAGTCATCTCGACTTGTCTCTCAAGAAGTGTCTGACCTTTGGAGGGCCACAACACCAGACGCAGTAAATATCTCTGACAATTTTTCACAGAGAGAATTTGCTGCTGCCCTTCAACATTTAAAACCAGGTAAAGCTCCGGGTCCTGATTCCATCTGCCCCGAGCTTATACTCCATGCTGGAGCTGCTTTGAAGTCCTGGTTACGTGACTTCATTTCTTCCTGTTTGCGCCGACTCAAAATTCCCAAGATCTGGAGAAGAGCGCTTGTGGTCGCGATCCCAAAACCAGCAAAGCCCGTGGGGGACCCAAAGAGTTATCGACCGATATCTCTGCTCTGTGTCCCCTACAAGATCCTCGAGAGGCTTATCTACGCCCGCGTTGAACCATTAATCGATCCACTGCTCCCTAAAGAGCAGGCTGGGTTCCGACGCGGGATGTCAACCGTAGATCAAGTTGTTCTGCTAACCCAGAACATCGAGGATTCTTTCGAGGCTAAAAAGAAGGCCGGTGCCGTATTTATCGATCTGACAGCTGCTTATGACACTGTCTGGCACCGTGGTCTTACCTGCAAGCTGCTGAGACTACTTCCGGATAAGCACATGGTCAGAATGATCATGGAGCTTGTCCGAAATCGAAGTTTCACCCTTACCACCGGTGACAGCAAGCAAAGCAGGCTACGCCGTCTTAAAAACGGCGTTCCTCAGGGATCGGTCTTGGCTCCCCTCCTATTTAACATCTATACGTACGATCTTCCTTCCATGATTTCCAGAAAGTTTGCTTATGCTGATGATTTAGCATTGTTGCACTCTTCTGGAAACTGGAAGGACTTGGAGGGGACATTAAGCCAAGATATGTCCACACTGTCAGCGTATCTCCAGACTTGGAGGTTGAAGCTCAGTCACACTAAGACGGTGACGACAGCCTTTCACTTAAACAACCGAGAGGCCAAACGTGAGCTAAAGGTCTACAACAATAGTAGACTTTTACCGTTCTGTCCAACCCCTACATACCTTGGGGTAAAACTGGACAGATCGCTCACGTTTCCTCACCATTTAGTGGCATTGCGCAAAAAACTATCATCGCGCGTCACACTGTTGAGGCGACTCGTGGGCTCGGGATGGGGTGCTGGTGCTAAAACACTACGCATAGCCACCTTGTCTCTAGTCTACTCAACAGCTGAGTACTGTGCGCCAGTCTGGTGTCGCAGTGCTCACACTCGCCTCATTGACAGTGTCTTGAATGACGCCTTGCGCATAGTTACTGGATGCCTGCGTCCCACTCCAACGGACCACCTACCTGTACTTTCAGGCATCCAGCCAGCTGAGCTTCGCCGACTGGGAGCGACACTCTCCTTGGCTTACCGTGGATCTCTGGACCCCGATCATATTTTGCATGGTCTGTTAAATGGGTCCTCAGATACTGGCCAAGTGAGACTAAGATCCAGACGCCCGTTTGTGCCAGGTGCGCGGAATCTCTTGGACAATCTCGCCAGACTTGGCATCCGCGCCTCTGAATGGACGAATCACAAATGGAACGCGGAGTACTGTGAAAATGCTTCCAGGCTCCGTACTTTTGTGCCCGGGACCAGTGTCAGGCCTGTTGGGATGGGCTTACCCCGAGCAGCTTGGGTTAAGCTCAACCGCCTGCGGACTGTTGTTGGGCGATTCCATTCGTCCATGCACAAATGGGGTCTCGCTCCTTCACCGAATTGCGAGTGTGGCGCCTCAGAGCAAACCGCAGACCATGTACTAACAATGTGCCCCATACATCGGGCACTACATGGAGCACGCGGTCTGACGGTTTTGGATGACGAAACTCGATGCTGGCTTAATAACATCGCTGCCAGCATCTGATTCAGGCAGTGCAGCAGTCTGGGGTAGTAAAAGGATAAACCCTCGGCCCCAGTTCTGTTTGTGTCTGGCCTGGAGTGGATGCCCTTCAAACGATGACGACGACGACGAGAGAACTACATTTTTCTGTTGAGGCTTTTGAAGTTTGGCAAACGTCTTTGATAAAATGTCCTTCACATTCACTGAAGAGACGACAGCTTGCAATTTTCTTCTACTTGGCAAAACTAGATACTCACGGAGTACTTGATAATTGCAGTGTGGAAAAGATCCCACAGCAAAGCAGTAGTCTTTTACAGTAAAATTTTTGTTGACTAGAAGCTTCAAATTATTGATAATAAAATCGATTTTTTTGCCTTTTTTTTTGTCTTCAGTTTCTTGAGCCTGAAGCACAGTAACTACTTTCTTCAACACTTTATCCAGAGGAATTTTATAGTTAAAGCAAGTATGCACAACAGCATAAAACTGTGAATAGGAACTGAGGCCATTATTGGGGTTCAATATAGTTCCTAGGGGTACGCGAATTCCACTCTTGTATGCAAAACACGTAAGAGGAGAACATAGCGTTGACTTGTTTTCAACCAGAACAGTCATTTCGCATTCACGAAAGTCAGACGACATAAAAAGGAAAGCACACCTGTCAGATCTTCGGGTAATCACAACATTGTTATATTCCTTGTGAAGTTTCTTGTCAGGTAGAAATTCACTGAACGACTTGATCCTGTCTCTGGCCATAAAAACGTCAAGTTGTTTGTTATCACACTTCATTCATAATTTTAATCATAACGATGTAGTGTATCCCCGTTAAAAGCAGTTCGTAGTTTTATCATAAGAGAATAAATGCGGCTCTTTGAGCGCTGTCTGCGATATACGTACAATTTGTTATATGGCTCGATACATGTATCTTTTTCTCTTTTTTTCTCTTTGTATTGACGTAATATGTTTTTGACTAACATCATTGTACTGGAAAATTCGCGTATATTCCACTTGATTCGCGTAACGAACTCTCCAGGGGTTTCTGGCTGAATCTTGAATTTACGAGAAAGTTTACGTCACGTGATTTTGTTTTCTATATAAAGCCGATGCGTAGCGAGAATTTATTATTATGATGATCATTATCGTTGTGAGGTAATTTGAAGCGACTCGAGTGGCGGCTCGAGCGAAGGTGATTTTGTTTGGCCACAGGAGGTGGACCGTTAGATTTTGGTCGGTGGACAATTGTTCAATTTATTTTGTGCCAGTGGTTGGCAGTTTTGTTCTACAGAGGTAGAATTATTTGTGTTGATTGAGTCGAGTTATAGTGTTGATTTCGCTTTGCAGTTTGCCAAAGCGTGGAATAGAATTTCGTCGGTCGTGATTTTGTAATACATTTGTTGTTATTAGAGACAGTGGTCTCTGTTTGTTGTGAGAAAGAATCTTCAACGAAATCAATCCGAGCTTTCGTTAACCAACTGTATAAACCGTCAGGCTCATAGCAAAACTACTTCTTGAGCCGGAATAAAATGAAATTTAGACACAGCTTTGTTTCAGCGCAGGTATTCGGGTTACCTAGCTCAACTGGTCCTTTGGGATTCCCGAACAAAGTTTGTGACATCTGGGCTCGTCGTCCGGGATAGGTTTAGAATTTTTGCTTAAGAGTACTGAACGGAACTTTACAGCTTGAAAATGGCAAATAGTTCGAGTGAAGAAGAGTTCGAAAGACTGAGAGTCCGCGTGGAAACTTTGAAGATGTCGGAAAAGGCGAAAGGCGATTTCTTTCAGAGCGAATGGAATCGACTTTGTGAAAATAAGGAGAAGGAGAAAGAACGACAAGCGATGTTGGAAGAGAAGGAGAAAGAACGAGAATTAGAACTCGAAAGATTGAAACTTGAATCGGAGCGAGAATTAGAGCTCAAAAGAATGGAGTTTGAAGAGAGGAAAATGCAAATGGAATTAGAGAGGTTGAGGTTGGAACGAGAAGCCAATCGCTCTGCTGGAGAAGGGGGAGAAGCAAACCAGGCGGGGGGCGTACGTGCTTTTGGAGGGGTAAAGTCCCTTGATCTCCCTCATTTTGTTGACGAAAAAGACGACCTTGATAGCTATTTGTTGCGCTTTGAAAGATACGCTTCGGTTGCGAATTGGCCCCAGACTAATTGGGCGACTCAGTTGAGTGCTTTGTTGAGGGGGGAAGCTTTAGGCGTGTACTCCAGGCTTTCACAGGAGGATGCTCTAGATTACGAGCGATTGAAGGCAGCGTTGCTAGAGCGATACGACTATACGGAAAAAGGGTATCGCCAACGTTTTAGAGAAGCCAAGCCAGAGGGCGCTGAGAGCCCTGACCAGTTCATTGTAAGGCTTAGAAACTATTTCACGCAGTGGGTGAAGCTTTCTGATATGGAAAGCAGCTTCGAAGGTGTTGTCGAGCTAATGGTTAAGGAGCAGTTTATAAACGCGTGCCCGAAGGAATTGTCGGTACATCTGATGGAGAGCAAGCATAAGGATCTCCGAGAATTGGCAGCGAGTGCGGGGCAGTACTTGACAGCGCACAACAGGAAGCTGTCAAGCCGAGATGTGAGTGCTAAGAAGAGTGTCGGCGCGCCAAGATTGGAAGGCAAGATTCCGGATATCTCTCCTACAACGAAAGGAAATATAAATTGCTTTAACTGCGGGAAAGTCGGGCACAGGGCAAGTGAGTGCTTCTCAAAGATTCAAGAGAGAAACCCCAAAAGATATTGCTACCGGTGCGGTGGAATGGGTCATACTTTTATGCAATGCGAAGAAAGAAATCGATTAGCGCGTGGTGGTGCTGGTGCGCGGGAAAGAGCATACAAGGTTGCTTGCGCCGTGCCTATAAAGAGTTTTAGTGAGATCGGAAATGAAAAACAAAAAGAAGAAAATTACCGAAGTGTAAGTAAAGAAAGAAAAGAAATTGATCAAAAATCACAAGAGTATTTAGAGCTAAAAGATGGACGAAAAATCGGAATTTTGAATGGCGCATGTTTAGACGAAAATTTAAGTAATCAAATGCCTACGTCGATTGGAATGGTCGGAAACAAATCGGTCACCGTTCTGAGAGACACTGGGTGCTCCGGAGTGATCGTTAAGAGGGAGTTGGTCGCGGAAGAGCAGCTCACAGGAAAGGTGGGGTATATAATGACGGTTGCGCGCACTTTACTGAAGGCCCCGTTTGCAAATGTAGAGATAAATACGCCTTATTGTAGTGGAATAGTGGAAGCTTTGTGCTTAAGAGACCCGCTGTATCCGTTGATTGTTGGAAATATTCCAGGAGCTAGAGCACCCGATGATCCTGATGAAACTTGGTGCGTGGAGGCGGCAGCAGTTACTCGGTCGCAAGCTAAAAGGAGCACCGAGTCAAAACCTTTAAAAGTTGCGGAGGCAACGAATCAGATGGCTGTGACGAAGGATGAGCTCATCAAACTTCAAGGGGAAGACCCATCCTTGTTAAAGTACGTGACGATGGAAGCGCCCTTGGTCAAGAACGGAAGAGAGATCAGCTATATAAAGAGGAAGGGAATTTTGTACCGCATCACCAAAAACATTGATGTAGGAGAGAAGGAATTGAAGCAGATTTTAGTGCCAAAAGATCTGAGGAAGAAGGTGATGGAGATCGCTCATGATACGATGTTGGCTGGACATATGGGTGTCAAGAAGACAGAAGATTGGATACTGACCAATTTTTATTGGCCTGGGATTCATCAGGATGTGGTGAGTTTCTGCAGGTCATGTGATGTGTGCCAGAGAACGGTATCGAAAGGGAGAGTAGCAAAAGTTCCGCTGGGAAAAATGCCGTTAATGGATTTGCCGTTTAAGCGAGTGGCGGTGGATTTGATTGGCCCGATTATGCCGGCAAGTGATAAGGGGCACCGATATGTTCTTACTCTGGTGGATTATGCAACACGTTATCCAGAGGCCGTGCCTCTGAAGAATATTGACACCGAGACAGTGGCAGAAGCACTTTTGGACCTATATAGTCGAGTTGGAATTCCGGAAGAAGTATTGAGTGATCTTGGGACTCAATTTGTGTCGGAATGCATGCAAGAAGTATCAAGATTATTGTCGATCAGAAGGCTGACGACGACACCGTATCATCCGATTTGCAATGGTCTGACTGAGAAATTTAATGGTACGCTGAAGAAGATGCTGAGGCGATTATGTGTTGAACAACCGAAGCAGTGGTATAGGTTTATAAATCCACTTTTGTTCGCGTATAGAGAGGTTCCCCAAGCGTCTACTGGGTTTTCACCCTTCGAACTTTTGTATGGTCGCACTGTGCGAGGACCTATGGCAATTCTGAAGGAACTATGGACAGGTGAAAGTGAATCAACCGAAGTGAAGACCAGCTATCAATATGTGTTGGAGTTGAGAGAGAGGCTGGAGGAAACGATGAAACTTGCTCAGGAGGAGCTAACGAAGAACCAGACTAGATACAAGAGAAACTACGACAAGAAAACGAAGGATCGACTATTTAATAAAGGAGACAAAGTTTTGGTAATGCTACCAACGAACAATAATAAGCTTTTAATGCAATGGAAGGGACCGTACGAAATTATCCAAAGGATGGGAGATAATGGTTATAAAATTTTGGTCGGAAACAAAGAAAAGAATTACCACGCTAACATGTTGAAGAAATATTATGCCCGAGAGGATGAAGTGAAGACCGAAATAGAGAAAGAAGATTTAAAGATGTCAGCTGGTGCGGAAATGTTAATGGATGAAGAGATGCCCAGCATAGACGAGGATTCGTTGTTAGAATTGGGAACATACAAACAAAAGGAAGATGTAAGCGACGTCAAATTGGGCACAGAACTGAGCGACAGCCAAAGTCGACAACTGCAAGCCTTGATGGAAAATTATGCTGATGTTTTCTCAGATGTGCCGGGAAGAACATCTAAGATTGAACACCGGATTAATTTGGTAGATGAGGAGCCTGTCCGCTTGAAACCTTATCCTTTTCCGTATGCACTGCGGCAGGAACTGAAAGAAGAAATAAAGGAGATGTTAGATATGGGAGTCATCAGGAAGTCGTCATCGCCGTATGCTTCACCGGTGGTTATTGTGAAAAAAAAGGATGGTTCGAATCGCATTTGCGTCGACTACAGAAAATTGAACAAAGTAACGATTTCGGATCCGGAGCCAATGAGGACTTCGGAGGATCTTTTCCAACAATTATGGAAGTCAAAGTTCTTTTCGAAAATTGATCTCAGTAAAGGATATTGGCAGATACCCGTAGCAGAAGAAGATATATTCAAGACCGCGTTTGTAACACCGGATGGGACGTATGAATTTCTTCGAATGCCCTTTGGCATGAAGAACTCTGGTGCTACACTGGTTCGTGGGATGAGGGAAGTGCTTTCAGGCATGTCTGGCGTTTAGAGCTATATCGATGATTTGATTGTATTCTCCAGAGATTGGGAGACACACCTGCGAACTTTGGAAGAATTGTTGAAAAGACTAAGTGAGGCCAACCTCACTGCTCGTCCCTCAAAATGTATTTTTGGGGCATCTACGGTAGAATTTTTAGGTCACGATGTCGGATACGACTGGATCACGCCGAACGATGACAATCTAGAGAAGATTGCGCGAGCGAAGCGTCCAGTCACAAAGAAGGAAGTCCGATCATTTTGTGGGTTGCTCGGGTACTATCGGGACTATATTCCTTCGTTTGCGATTATTGCGGCACCGTTGACGGACCTGACGAAGAAGGGGCAGCCAAACTTTGTCAAATGGGGTGAGGCTCAGGAGAAAGCTTTCAACACTCTGAGAGAGGCTCTCCTGAAGCGGCCCATATTAAGACTGCCCGACCATTCGCGAAATTTCACTCTACGCACGGATGCATCCAACAGCGGAATTGGAGCTGTTCTGATGCAGGAGCACGAGGGAAAACTCCACCCCGTCGCGTACGCAAGCAAGAAGTTGACGAATGCGGAGACAAAGTACTCTACACTTGAAAAGGAGTGCTTGGCAATAATATGGGGAGTTGGTAAATTTCGCTTATTCCTGGCCGGAAAGAAGTTCGTCCTCCAAACGGACCACAAGCCGCTGACTTTCCTTAGCACGGCCCGCTACAAGAACGATCGTATACTCCGGTGGTCTCTATCATTGCAGGGGTACGACTTCGTAGTAAAAGACATTGCCGGCAAGGAGAACGTTATGGCGGACTATCTCAGCCGCATAATCGTATAGACTTTCGTGTGAATAACTTCGTGTTTTGTTTTGTAAAATTATTTGTATTTCGTGTGTGTTGTTAAAAATATTATTGCATAATATTTTTCTTTGCGGGGGGCGTATGTCACACTTCATTCATAATTTTAATCATAACAATGTAGTGTATCCCCGTTAAAAGCAGTTCGTAGTTTTATCATAAGAGAATAAATGCGGCTCTTTGAGCGCTGTCTGCGATATACGTACAATTTGTTATATGGCTCGATACATGTATCTTTTTCTCTTTTTTTCTCTTTGTATTGACGTAATATGTTTTTGACTAACATCATTGTACTGGAAAATTCGCGTATATTCCACTTGATTCGCGTAACGAACTCTCCAGGGGTTTCTGGCTGAATCTTGAATTTACGAGAAAGTTTACGTCACGTGATTTTGTTTTCTATATAAAGCCGATGCGTAGCGAGAATTTATTATTATGTTGATCATTATCGTTGTGAGGTAATTTGAAGCGACTCGAGTGGCGGCTCGAGCGAAGGTGATTTTGTTTGGCCACAGGAGGTGGACCGTTAGATTTTGGTCGGTGGACAATTGTTCAATTTATTTTGTGCCAGTGGTTGGCAGTTTTGTTCTACAGAGGTAGAATTATTTGTGTTGATTGAGTCGAGTTATAGTGTTGATTTCGCTTTGCAGTTTGCCAAAGCGTGGAATAGAATTTCGTCGGTCGTGATTTTGTAATACATTTGTTGTTATTAGAGACAGTGGTCTCTGTTTGTTGTGAGAAAGAATCTTCAACGAAATCAATCCGAGCTTTCGTTAACCAACTGTATAAACCGTCAGGCTCATAGCAAAACTACTTCTTGAGCCGGAATAAAATGAAATTTAGACACAGCTTTGTTTCAGCGCAGGTATTCGGGTTACCTAGCTCAACTGGTCCTTTGGGATTCCCGAACAAAGTTTGTGACATTTGTCTACTTGCTTTGCAGGGCGAGGAGGGATTTGGGGGGTCGGCAGACATGAAGCAGGTACATCAAAAATGCTAGGTGCAACAGCTGGTCTTGTTGTTCCACCTGGCAGTTTCTTCATTGGAGGATTTTGTGGCCAATGCTTCTCACAAATAAAAAAAGATTTAGCATTTGCAACATTAAAGTCTTTGCGAGGAGGAATCACAGCCAGCCACCTCTGCCTCTCAGGATCAAGCCTGGGCAGTTTGAATATTCTACGTTTTGATAAAAGGTCGTAGTTTCCTCTACAATTCACAATTCCACATTTATTCGGCATAATTACGTAAATTAATGCTCTTCGAAAAAAGAGAAAAATAATTATCAATATTACTCACAAACCTTGACCGGTCTGACCGGCCGGTAAAAAACCGGTCGAAACCTTTTGTTTTTTGACATTACAAAGTATATCATTTAAAACAATTTTATGGATTGTTTTGTTTCTAAAGTTATTTAACAACGCGATTTCTGAAATGGAGCGTCGTCCGTGATGAAAATTTACCATGTCGGCCGTAATGAAAATTTAGTACCGCAGCGTAGTTAAATCTAACCTATTCTTTGACCTCCTAACCCTCACCCCTATAAGGGTGAGGGTTAGGAGGTAAAGGTATAGTGGGTGTAAAGGTATACAGTAAGTTAGGGTGAGGGTTAGGAAGTCAGGAGATAGCTTTAACTACAAAAAAATTTTCATCACGGCCGACTCTCCATTTGAACCCGATTTCTTAGTGTGAGTAAGTTTGAAAAAATTGTAAAAAGTGGTCAATATGCATGGAAAATTCACTTGTCATTTATTTAGAATGATGGGAAAAAGTTGAGCCCTCGATAGTTGAATATCTTTTTCTAGTAGTAGTAGGCCCTAGAGCCCTAGGCCTACGACTCAACTTTATCTTCTTTATGTAAGCTCGTATTTACTGTGCGTTCTACACTTAAAATAAAACAATGATTGATTGAGGAGGTCACCTAAATTTTCTGAAATTTTGATAGCTTTGAAGTAACACTACCTGACTACATTTTACGACCACTTGCAGCGACGCCGTTGATTTGACAAGTAACAACCCTTAAAAAACAGTCAATTACCAATCAGAACAATGCGTTTATCTGCCGGCCAACCGGAGAATGGTGTCGCCGGGTCACTAAAATAGCCTATTATCTTAAACAGGCCTAAATAGGCCTACCTATTACCTAACACTCGCCTATCCCTATGCCAACCAGTTTTGACACTCCACCTAACTTTCCTCAATTTGCTATAAATTTTAATGCTGTTCTTATTTAATTTTAAAAATCATTAAACGGTATTTCTTATTATTCTTTTTAATTATAATGAAACTTGAGTACACCTTACTAGGATTAAACTGCCTCGGTAACATACATTTAAATTTTCGTAAATGAACCTACCATAGTTAGCATTGTAGAACACAAAGTCTACCCTATGATGTAACAATAAGCTTTTATCGGCTGTGCAAATTAATAGAAAAAACAATCGCCTTCGCTAGGATTATCTGAAACTAGCGCCTGCATGTCCTTGATTTAGAAGTTCTTGTTTATTTCATTTATTTGCAATTTGTTTTGAGATAGTTTGAATTGTTTGTTTTATCTATTGTAATCTTAAGCACGTGTCAAGCAGATTAAGAGCACTTATCTAAAGTGTCTGGCGTTTTCTTTTCTCTCTGGAATTATCGAAAAATTAATGAATGGAATTTTTTTAGATCACCAGACTTCTAATTAGTTAACCCTCTATCGTCTGCTTTTATGTTTTGAATAAAAAAAATTTATTTGGTGTGTTTTGGCAGTTGAAATTGCATTAGAAATGCAACTGAAACAAAACTTTTAAAAAAATTTTAAACCGCCTCATTTTCTTAAACGTTACAAATTTGTAACAGTGGTCAATTAAGCAACTAAATTGACTAAAATATTGGGTTTTATTAAAGAATTTGGTACTTTCTAGCGAGTCATATTTTAATGTTTGTATTAATTGTATTTTAGTAAAAGCTGTTAAAGCTAAGACAGGAACAAGCTAATCGAGTAATACCCGTGAACAGTGATGGGTTTAGCTCGGAGCGAACGGAGCGGTCGCACCGGCTTCCCCCTAAAGTGATAACTTTTTTTTTAGGGATAGATCACTTTATTTTGAAACAAAAAAACAAATGAGGGCTAATTTTTCAATTTGGCAGATTGCAGCGTACTTTTTTTACCCTGTAGGCGGGAAAATGATCAATACTATCTTTTCGCAGAGCAGATTAAAGTCAAGTTTTAAAATCAGACAAACCTAACTTTTAAAAAATTTAGTTTTACTCTCTACTGCCTCATTTTGATATTGTTAGTAGATTGAAATTTTTATATGAAAACATACGTAGTGTCAAGTGTCTTGTCGTTTAATTGACCCGATGCACAAATTTGGTACGTTTAGAACCCTATGCCAAAATAAACAATAAAAAGCTTATTCAAAAAACCTAACATGGATAATAAATAATTGAAGAATAACCAACCAGAAAAAAATTATTAGCTTTCTTATTACTTTTCAATTCTGATCAAACACGATACAAAATTTCTTTTCTGCGACGTAAAAAAAAATAAGAAAAAGTCAAAAGGTAACTTGATTAAAAACTCACACTGATCAAAGTTTTTCTAGGTTTCCAATTAAAATGATAAATTAAGAGTTGTATTACATCTGTTGACAAGGTCAATCAAAAAAAAATTTTTTAAGCCAAAAAAAGACAAAAATTGGAAATGTAAAAATTTGTTGAGTTGGGCGATAGAAGGTTAATTCGTTCGTTGTCGCAATTTTTTAATTGGCTGCATTGCGGGGCATAACTGTTTGATCAATAGTGTTGTTGATTTTTGCTTTAAATAATCGCTATCAATTTTCGCTACAAGCAAGCGATGCTTTAAATTCTTAGGTTGTAAATTTTGTTAAAAGTGATAGCCACCGTAGTTCCGTAGTTAACGAGACGGAAGTTCTGCGTGCGTGACGTCTTCGCATTAAAACTCGTCTTGCCGAAACCGAAGTCAAATCAGAGAGAAATCGCGTTGATGTATTAAGGTACTTTGAAAGTTGTTTTGAGTGGAATTGAGAGTCATAGGCGTACCAGCCCAAAAAAGTTTGGGGGGCAATGAAATTTTGCCTAAATTTTGTGACGTTTGCCCAAATCATGATTTTCTAATACTTTATGGATAGGACAAAAAAATTGTCTGAGATTCTTGGACGGAGAAGAAATTTCGTCCTGAAATCATGGTGATCTCTAAAAAAAAAAAAAAGTCTTCACTTGGATTCAGTCACATATTTTTTTAATTTTCGTCCCAAAATCAAGATGTTCTCTGAAAAAAAAAAAGGTCTTCACTTAAATTTGGTAATTAATTTTTGCAGTTGATCAATGTCAATGCCCTGAAACTCCTAACTTTTCCCAAATTTTTTATATCGCTGCCCGAAAAATTATGCTCTTGCCCAAATATTTTCTTGTCACTGCCCGAAAAATTTCAATTCTGCCCAAATCTTGGAAACTTGGGGGGGCAATTGCCTCCTACCCCCCCGGCAGGTACGGCTATGTTGAGAGTTGATATTTCGTCATATTTACGGTGATCGATAAATTGATAACTTGAAGAAAGTGGCCTTCAAAATTTTTTCGGTATGTAGAGTGTTTTTATAGACGTTTTTAATTGGTTAATTGATATGGTTTGTTGTTATTAACAAAATTTGAATAATTGTCGTATTCATTTTAATAAGCATATTTTATTTGGATTCTATTTGTACATGAATGCACGTAATTTGTTGCAGATAAACCGCATTAACACCAGAATTACATCGGTTCTAAAGAAAAGAAAGGTGTAAAGTGTATAAATCGCGCGTTGTCGAAAGAAAATCTAACAATTAATCAACCACAACCTATGTCGCTTACGTTCTTTACTTGGGTGCTCAAGGCCATCCAGTTGAAGTAACTTACAAATTGAAAACGCTATTTTAATTCTTAATTGGGGAAGTTTTTTACCCTCGCGTATGTTCTGTCATAATCTAGAGTCACGTTACGTAATCTTATATAAGCGCGCACTTTGTTTTTGTTTTGTTCCAGTCGAAGATTCAGTAGAGTTGTTTTAGTTGATTGAGAAGTGTTGCAATCGCTTCGCGCCTGTGTGACTGCAGCCAATTCTATACAGAAATAAAATTGTGGCAGACGAATTATAATATTAGCCATCATAACCGTATAACATCATGTCATTATAACATAGAATAAATATTAGCCATCGCGGTACTAATTCATTCTTATAGCTTGCTAGTACAAAGTTGTAAGCAATTATTCGTGGTTGTTGGGCTGGAATCGTTTTGAAGTTTATTAAAGTTTGGAGCCAAGTTTTACAAGAATTTATCGAGTTTTTGTAGTTTGTAAACATAAGCTATTCTTTTTATTTTTTTTATAGCCATCAACGTCCACACAAGCTATTCTTTTTATTTTTTTTATAGCCATCAACACCATTTTTTTTATAGCCATCAACGTCCATCAACACCATTTTTTATATAGCCATCAACATAAGCTATTCTTTTTATTTTTTTTATAGCCATCAACACCATTTTTTTTATAGCCATCAACGTCCACACAAACCACTTGATCATTCGTTCAACAGCTGAGTTGAAATAAGGAGTATTATTTGCTGTTCTTCTGTAAACTAAAAATTAACCCTGGTCAATTAATTATTTCTGTCAAAAAATCAAACAGGATAATTCTTCAGCACTTGAAGATCATTTTGATATTAATTGGAAAGTTTAAGACAACTTCAAACTATTTAGTTAAACAGCTTTTTTAAAAAACTAGTTTTTAGTCATTCTATCTGAATAAGACGACATATACATCGATAAGCGTCTTTTATTTGAAGAAATTAGTTTAAGAAAAGTTTAGTTAAAGTAATATTAAATTAATTTGAAGGGAGATCAGTGAAAAATTAACCTAAAATTAGCTAGAAAAAGCATAATTTTTAAAGTAGAATATCAACTAAAGAAAACTTCTATTGAAAAGATTTACTTATCTATTGTGACGTTCAAGATGGCGAGAAATGCTAAATCTAACAAGAATTCCAGTACCAGCAATGAGAGCAATGCCAATAATGTAAATTTTAATGAAAATGATAGAAAGCGGTTGTATGAAATAAATAACACTGTAAAATTACTGGTTGAAGAGGTTAAATCTCTAAAAAATGAAATAGAAAGAACTAATCGTAAAGCAAAGCGTTTAGAAATTGAAAATGAAAGGCTGAAAAAGTCAGTTAATTTATCTCTGTTCAAAATCGATGCATTAGAGCAATACGGCAGGCGCGAAAACTTGAGGATTCATGGAATCCCTGAAAGCAAGAACAATCAAGATGACGGAGAAGAAATCGTATTGAAAATTGCAAAATCACTAAACGTTGATCTACAACCTTGTGAAATTCAAAGAGCTCACCGACTGGGCAAAAAAACCACCAATAACATTTCAAAACCAAGACCAATTATTGTACGATTCATCTCTCACAAAAAGCGAAATAAGATTTTATTCGCAAAATCAAACCTTAAAAAAACGCAAGAATTTTCACAAGTATTCATTACGGAGGATCTAACCCCTCTGCGCTCAAAGCTGTTGCAATACATAAAAAAAGAATGTCAAAATGATTTTGTTCTTGGTCACACTTTTAATGGTAACATCAGGATGAAGAGATCGGCCAAAAAGCAAGGTTTAATTGAGGAAGGCGAGAAAGATCAAGGCACTGGCGTGTGGTTGACTGTGAGCTCTCCGGACGACCTGTTTAATTACGACGTTGACATCAACTTTAAAACACTTAACTACAAGCCATTATTATTTAATTGTGATTCCTTAAATGAAGATTGTTCTACTAATAATGCTGAATAATTACAATTTGAGGTACTTGTTTCTACATTTACTTTTTTCTTCTAAATTAAACAGTTTCTAAGTAGCATAATTGCTTGCTACATGTATATACTGAGTTGAATTTTTTTTATTATTATTATAATGGCATCCAAAACTAGAATTCATAAATTAGATGATGGAAATAACAAGGAGTTAAATGAATTCCTTGAGCCGAATAATGCAGCCACCCTGCGAATAAGTGATCATTCTCCTGAAAAAGCGTACGACTACTTTTTAAACTTTTTCAATATAAAAGCATGTGATTGATTTAAACTCAAAACGACCTACTTTTGATCCTAATCGTTCCCTGATGCTTTTACATATAAATATTCGCTCATTGCATAAAAATTTTGATAATCTTTATGATTTTTTAGTTGAATTAAATTTTTTACCTGATGTAATATGTTTAACTGAAACACGAATTAAACTACACTCCCTATTAAACATTTCACTTCCTAATTATACTTTTTTTCATACTGATTCTACATCTAACGCTGGCGGTGTGGGAATTTACGTTTTAAATAAGTTTCAAGTAAAGAAATCTATTACTCAATATAACTTTTCAAAATCTGAATGTTTATGGTTAGATATTTCTGAAAACAACTTCAAAACTGAGCTTACTGTGGGTGCGGTTTATCATCATCCAGGCCAAACTAAGATAATTGAATTTATTGATGAATTTACAAATTCCTTATCAGACCTCTTTCAAAACAAAAAAGTTTATTATATCCTAGAAGATTTCAATATTAATTTAAATAGAGATAACCGTACGAATAGTGCTAACTTATATATTAATTCAATTTTAAGTCATGGTGCTATACCCCTCATCACTAAGCCAACAAGAATATTTATTAATTCATCAACCATAATCGATCATATTATAACTAATGATTCAAAGCATGAATTGAAATCTTTTATAGTTAAATCTGACTTGACTGACTACTACCCAATTTTTTGTGTTATTAATAAAAATTCCACTAACAATAAAAAAAATATAGAGAAATTGTTTTATCGTGATAAAACAAAGTTTTGTACAGAATCGTTTTGTAAAGACCTTCAAACTGATTTAGACAATTATTTTAGTCATCGACCAACCCTGTCTAATGAAAATTTTAATGAACTATTTAATAGTTTTGTCCACATTATATCACATTCTATTGACGCCCATGCGCCTTTGAGGCCAATATCAAGAAGAATGAAAAAACTCTTACAAAAACCCTGGATTACCAAAGGCTTACTAACTTCAATTAAGAAAAAGAGACGGATGTTTAAATCTCATTTTTTAAGTGGTGAAGAAAACAAAAAATCGTTTTATAAAGTTTACTCTAATAAATTAACTAAACTAAAAACTTTGTCTAAAAAATTATATTATACTTCTAAATTTGATGAATGCCAGAAGGATGCTCGTAAAGTATGGAATGTAATTCGTTCTACGCTTCAGAACTCTATACCAATTAATGATACTCCTGACTCATTAGTAACTGACCATGGCACAACCTCAGATTATCAAAATATAGCTGATGAATTTAATAAATTCTTTTGCTCAATTGGCTCAAATTTAGCAAATAATTTTTCAAATACGTCCTTTAAGTCTTTTTCTACCTATCTAACCAAACGAGTTTCTTCTTCTATCTATCTGAACATACCCAACCACACAGAAATCTTTAACGCTATTTATTCTCTAAAAAATAATAAAGCAGTTGGCCATGACGACATTCCAGCTTTTTTTCTTCGAATCGCTTCTTCAGTTATTATTCCGTATCTTCAAGTTTTTATTGAGTTTTGTTTCACAGAAGGCGCTTTTCCCGAAAATTGTACAATTGCAAGGATAGTTCCAATTTTTAAAAAAGGAGAACGTGATAAACCTACAAATTATCGCCCTATTTCTATTCTTACTTGTTTCTCAAAAATCTTTGAAGGACTTTTATACAAACGTATAAATAATTTTTTAAATAAACATAATGTAATTATAAATTCTCAATATGGTTTTCAAAATAAAGTCTCAACCAATCATGCTTTTGTTGATGTTATCACACACTCCTATGACAATATAAATTCTAATCAATACACTGGTTTAGTTTTTCTTGACCATACAAAAGCTTTTGATTCAGTAAACCATGACATTCTCCTTCTCAAACTTGATCATTATGGCATACGCGGCTCAACAAATCAACTAATTAAATCGTTTTTATCTCGCAAACAATTCGTTTCCATTAAGGGTGCTAAATCTAAGCTGTTACAAAATAATTATGGTGTTCCTCAGGGTTCGATTCTTGGCCCTCTTTTATTTCTCTTGTATGTTAATGATATGCCCCAAGCGGTAAACTGTACGCCAATACTCTTTGCTGATGATACATGCTTAATTTTTACGGCCCCTAACCTTGCTTCCCTTACTACAATTATGAATAAAGAACTTCAAAATTTATCAATTTGGTTTGATTCTAATAAACTTATAGTTAATCCCTCTAAATCCAACTTCCTAATCATACCTCCCAAACTAAACAAACCTTTCCCACAAACTAATGTTTTTTTAAATAATATTTCTATTCCACAATGCATGAATATTAAATACTTAGGTTTAACTATTGATATGAATTTAAATTTTGATTTCCACATTTCAAATATAGCATATAAAATATCAAGAACGGTTGGAATTATCTCTAAAATTAGACACTATCTACCAGAAACAGCACTATTAAAAATCTATTACGCTCTGATACATTCCCATTTATTATATGGCCTTATTATCTGGGGATGTACCTTCCCGACGTATCTTGAAAAATTGATAACTCTTCAAAATAAAGCCGTTAAATTTATATGTGTAGCTAAATTTTGTGATAATTCCTCACCTTATTACAAACACCTTAAGGTTCTAAAACTTAAAGATCTTTATAAACTAGAAGTTGGTAAATTTATTCATTCCAATTTTAAAAAAATGCTTCCCAAAAATTTGTGTAATTATTTTATTTTAACCAGCCAGATCTCGGAAAAAAACACTAGATTAAATGAAAAATCAAAAAAAACTTTGCATATTCCCTTTTGTAAAACTTCACGATTACAAAGATGTATAAAATATCAAGGAGTTAAGATATGGAACGAAATTCCCATTCTAATTCAAAATGCTTCTTACCGTGTTTTCAAATATGAATTTAAAAAATACTTATTGAAACCTTATATTTAAAATAAAAAAAACCTTATTTAAAACGAAAAACCCTCTTCTCTGCAACAGTTAAATTTTACAAGTTGTTGTATCTGTAGTTTTGCTCTCAAGGGTGGCTGCTGACTAGAAGACCGAAAGGTCAAATCGCAGTCTCCCTGCGGCTAAAAAAAATTTATTGTTTTATTTTTTTATTTATTTATTTATTTATTTGATTTTAGTGTTTAAATTCGTTATGTGTTTTTTTTTTTTTTTCCCGCAAATAAAAGTATGTTGATTGATTGATTGATTGATTTTTGTAAACATATGAGTTTTGTAAACAGTGGTTTCTATCTGCAGAGAAAAGTTTTTTAAAGAATCATTCTGAACGTAGCCGGAACTAACTGAATCACGAACTTCAGTCTCGTGGCAAACTACTTTTCAAGCCGAATAAATAAAAAAATAAACACTGCTTTACTTTAGCGCTGGTATTCGGATTACGTAGTTCATTAACTAATCCTTTTGAATTCCCAAGTAAAGTTTGTGACAGTTGGATTGAAAAAGTTTTGTTTATGTTTTTTCTTCAAACTAATAATCCAATATAGACTTTGCTTTTGATCAGCAATTAAAGTAGGAAAATTGTTCTACATTCACTCCTGTTCCGAAACTGTTCCGGTTAGAAAAGTATTCTACTTTTAACACTGGTTATTAGCATATTTTTAGGTCTCAAATTTACGTTCTTTCTCGTCAAGTTGTTATTTCTGCGTAATTAGTTTTCTGAAGCAGCAGTAAAGGAGAATATTTTCACTGAAACCAAAACGATAAAAATAAAAAAAATAAGAAGTTTTCTTCTTGTTTTTTAATATTTTACTAAGAAAATTATAGACGTAAACGCAATATTAACAAGTTATAACTTATTTTAGGCCTATATTTGGAACAGATTTCAGTTTTTTTTTTATTACCAAACTTTTGCTTTGTAAAGGCTTAGAGAGCAGGTTGCAAACTGTTTGAAACAAAAACGGTGGCAATTTAAAAATTATAAATCAAAAAATAATTTCTGTTGAATTTTGTGCTGTTGAAGCAGTAAATAAAAAGCTTTGTTTTATGTTACATTCGTTAAAATTACTCTAAGATTAGATATAGTAAATCAGTGAATTACTATATCTAATCTTAGAGTAATTTTAACGAATGTAACATAAACAAACAGTAAAACTCAACTAAAACAACATAAAAGTGTTGTTTTATTCTTTCAATTTAAATATTTAACAGTAAAAACTATGAGATATTTAAAAAATTGTTTTTTTTACTTTTGTGCACCACTTTTATTCACATTTTTAACGTGCAAACAAATAAAAAACTTTCTCAAATAAAATTTTAATCTCAAAACATTAATTGATACTAGCACATTTTGATATTAACAGGTGTTTGAAAAGTTTTTAAATGATTCTTGTATTTTATACTGAAATACAGAAAAAAAATATCGATTAAATGCAAAAGAAAATATGCAAATCTAAAACGTGTTTAGGAAAATGTAAAAAATTAGTAAATTATTTTTTCACAAGCTATATGTGTCCATTTTAAATATGGATAAAATTAATTCTGAAATTTTAGTTTTAACCTAATAGAAACCACGTTAGATAACATCAGAATTTTAAAATCAAAAAATGGTAAAAAAATATAAAAAAGATTATGCATCTTTCAATCATATTTCAAATAAAAATTTTTTTTAAAGTGAAGAATTTAATTAAAAACACAATTTGTAGCAAAATTCTTTTTTCATTAAAAGAAAGTTTATGGTATTAGCAGCGATCTAAATTTTGTGACAAATTTCGAATTTAAAATAAAACTGACAAAATTTTCCAATCTGTAAACGTCAAAGAAGCATCAAGCATAAGCCAATACTAAGCGCGAAAATTAAAATCTTTTTTTGTCAAGAAATTATGCTATTTTAGATTTTGACAACCGCGTTTTCTGAATGATGCATATGGCAAAGTAGAAATTAGAAAGCTGTCCCAATTCTTAGTCAACCGAAAGATCTGATCAGCAAGAAAGTTGAAGTTGGTCAAGTATACCGGACAAAGATCAATTAAAAAAGTTTGAGAAAAGATGGTTGGAGATTATAAAGTTTAAGAAACCAAGTTACAATTGAGTGCAACCAAAATATGAAATACCGACTATGAATTAAACCTTCATGCAATAAAAATAGAAGTATTCTACTGTGTAAGATCGACATAATAAGGATAACTTTGATATAAAATTGTTACAAATGAGTGTCGCCAAAAAATTGATAAAAAAAACAGCTATACTTAATAAATCAAAAATATGGTTCAAAAATATAAATCAATAAATATAATATCAAAAAATTCTTAAATAAAGAAAACATTTAAAACACTGTTATTATTTTTCTGATTTTATTCTTTAATTTGTTTAGCCGCGAATACCAAAAGCGATGAAAATATATAAACGGATTAAGAATACTGTTGATTGGATTCAAACATAACATAGTTGATTGAAAACGAGCATAGACGTCCAAATAGGCGTCAAGTTTATTTTTTAACTTTAGGTCATGATTTTCCCAATTTATTAATGACATTAAACACATTCCAAACCATATGGCAACATCTGTTACTACAATTACAGTAATGGTGCAGAAAAGTTTTTGATTTTCGGCTTTTCTTTTCTTTAGTTGTTTTATTGAGTTTCTGCTTTCATTTAAAACATCATCTTTTTTTAAAAAACAAAACAGTTTTGATCGATAACCCGTTACATTTAAATAGATAAGGGAATAAGCTATGATTATTAAAATGCAAGAAATTAAGTTAGAAATAACTATTAACAAAGTGAAAACGTTAGATTTGTTGTAAAACTTATTAACAATTAAATTTATTGAACAGTAATACTGTGAGTTGTAATGACCAACTGGACTCCATGTATTTGTTTGGTAATCTATGATATTAAAGCTTTTCATTGCTTTTTCCAAAACAGTATTTGATGAATAGTTCCCAATTGCATTAAATAAATATTTTAAATTGTTACTGCTACTAAATTTTTTTTTCCCAATTTGATTGAAAATTATCGAATATTGGGCAAAAAATATACTTGATTCTTTAAATTGCCGACTACTGTTTCGTATTCCAATATTAAACTGTGATTTAAACGGTTCCAAGTCAATAATAGGTAAAACAGCAATTACTATCCAGAATATCCAAAAGATTATAATCAACAGCACAGCAGTTTTTCGGCGCACTCTTTTGTAAGGACGAATTACGCCATGCAAACGAAAATAACTTATCAAAATAATTGTAGATAAAGAAATTTGACTTGATGCAAAACTTATAATTCCAAAGGCATTACACAATTTATATTCGCTAAAATATATACTTGAGTTTGAGCCTTTTTGTCTTAATTCATTTGCAATGCCTACAAGATAAGCTCCCATAAAAATATCTGCCAATGACAAACTCAAAACTAAAGCAAAGTAGATTTGAATTTCTTTGTTTTGGTTTGAAGGTTTTACAAAGTTGAATATTTGCTGAAAGATAACAGTTCCATTTCCAAGTAAACAAACTAATCCCAATACCAAAAAAATAATCCAATTTGTGATTAAATTTTCAGGTTTAATGCAATCTTTGCAGCTAGGAAAATTAGGAAACATAAGGAACAAATTCCTCGAAAAATAACAAGTATAGTTAGTGCATAACGTATTTGACATATTAATGGTTTCATAATATGGGTAACGAGTTTTACTTAAAAAGTTTTGTTTATGCTTTAAGCATGAGTATCCAAGCAGAGTAACATTTATGTCATCCAGTAAAATTAAAAGATCTTTTTCATTTTTTACTTTTGTTCGTTTTTCTATTACATCACTTACTTTATCACTTGAGTTATTAATATTACACATATAATATTTTTTTTGTTTAAGATGACTGCAGGATGATTGTTTTAAGTCGTATTCTAATTTCTTTGTTGTTTCAACATTGTAACATAATTTGCGATGCTCGAATGCAGATATATTCAGACCTAAATAGATTAAGGCTTAAATGTGCAATACTTATTTTTTGTGAGTTATTATAGCAACTAAAAAATTTGTTAAAGCATAGCGCCAAATTAGCAGAAGCCAATTTTTTGGAACCTTTTGAAAAATTCTTTAGTAACAATTGCGTTTTAAGATTTATAGACAATCGAGATACCATTTTGACAACAATAACACAAGCGTTGTACCTACAGAACTGTTTTACAATGTTAAACCTTTAAAAGCAGCGCTAGATGTTTTATATCTCTATCAATCTACCGTAGTTTGTTTTGCTTTTAAATAAAGATTTACTTAGATTTTTAATCAAGTTGTATAACTTTAGATTTAAGAAAAATTTTAATTAAACTCATAAAAAGCTATCTTTTCAACAATTTCATGCCAGCAGGAAGATTGCCAGCAGGAAAATTTATACGTTTTAAACATCCTTTTTTTAAAAGAAGTGCTCAATAGACCTTTTGCAGCCACCTTTTTGACATGGCAACCGTTGCTAAGCCGAGCAACCTTTAGCTTTATTTAGTTTGTTTTAACAGCCAAGTCATGAAGCGGATAGCTTATTTCCGTCACTTGAGTATAAAATTACTTTAAATCTCACAATCTGTTAGCTAAGTAAGGAAAACTAATTTTTTGCACTTAAACTAGACTTTGCTTGTAGTCAGATATTGCAGTTATTTTAAAAACAATTTTTCTAAACATCTTTTACACTGTAGCTCGCAATAATTCTGCTCTTAAAATGTAATTAAGTCCAATGTTACACAGCTTAAATTAAAACCAAAATTAGGTGGACGACCTAACTATTTTATAAATGTATTATGGTAAGCATATTTTGTTAATTTAATTTACAAACACTAACCATTTACAAATCTGTCCCAACACCATTTGTAGTGAAACTTCGGTTTACTACCGGTGACAGCAAGCAAAGCAGGCTATGCCGTCTTTAGAACGGCGTTCCTCAGGGATCGGTCTTGACTTCACTCCTGTTTAACATTTATACGTACAATCTGCCTTCCATGATTTCCAGAAAGTGTGCTTATGCTGATGATTTAGCATTGTTGCACTCTTCTGAAAACTTGAAGGACTTGAAGGGGACTTTAAGCCAAGACATGTCTACACTTTCAGCGTATCTCCAGACTTGGAGGTTGAAGCTCAGTCACACTAAGACGGTGACGGCAGCCTTTCACTTAAATAACCGAGAGGCCAAACGTGAGCTAAAAGTCTACAACAACGATAGACTTTTACCGTTCTGTCCAACCCCTACTTATCTTGGGGTAAAACTGGACAGATTACTCACGTTTCGTCACCATTTAGTGGCATTGCGAAAAAAACTGTTGTTGCGCGTCACACGCCTAGACCACTTGTAGGCTCGGGATGGAATAAACTTTACGCACAGCTGTCTTTTCTCTGATCTACTCAACAGCTGAGTACTGCGCACCAGTCTGGTGTCGCAGCGCTCACAATCGCCTCATCGACAGTGTCTTGAATGACGCCTTGCGCATAGTTACTGAATGCCTGCGTACCACTCCAACGGACCACCTACCATACTTTCGCGCATTCAGCTAGCTGAGCTTCGCCGTCTAGGAACAATACCTTCTTGGCCCACCGTGGATATCTGGACCCTGATCATATTTTATATGGTCTTTTAAGTGAGTCCTCAGATGCTCTCCAAGAGAGACTAAGATCTAGACGTTCATTTGTTCCAGCTGCGGAAAATCTTTTGGACAACCTTGCCGAACTTGGCATCCGCATTTCTGAGTGGAAAAATCATAAATGGAACGCGGAATATTGTGAGAATATTTCTAGTCTCCGTGTTTTTGTTCCCAAGACAGGTGCCAGGCATGTTGGGATGGCTTACCTCGACCAGCTTGGGTTAAGCTCAACTGCTTGAAAACTAGTGTTGGGCGATTCCATTCGTCCATGCACAAATGGGGTCTCGCACCTTCACCGAATTGTGAGTGCGGCGTCTCTAAACAAACCGCAGACCACGTTCTAATAGCGTGCCCTATACATCGGACACCACATGCAGCACGAGGTCTAACAATTTTGGATGACGAAACTCGATGTTGGCTTAAAGCATTACTGGCAGGATCTAATTTGGACAGTGCAGCAGTCTGGGGTAGTAAAAGGATGTACCCTCGACCCAAGTCCTGTTTGTGTCTGACCTGGAGTGGATGCCCTTCCAAACTACGACGACGACAAGCACTATTTGTAGTAATGGGAACAATAATTACGTTCTTGTTTCAAAATATATAGTTGCATCTGGTATCTTTCTAATGATTATGTGTATTCTTGTAGCTTTTTGTATCTCCAATCTTATTGGAGTCAAGTTGCCTAGCATAATGATTTTCTATTAATTTTTGTTCGTCGTCGTAATTTTTGTTCGTAACTTCAAGGCGTCATTCAATAAGTTTATGCTACCAACTCAAATTTAAATGATTGAAATAAGCTATCCGCTTCATGATTTGCTTGTTAAAACAAATTAAACAAAGCCGAAGCTTGCTAGGTTTAGTAATGGTTGCCATGTCTAATAGGTGGCTGGAAAAGGTCTGTTCAATTCAATTTATCAGATAATTATTAAGCTTCCCATTAATTAACTTACCTTGAACAAACCAAAAGAAGTAATATAATCGCATCGTTGAAACAAATCCAGTAGCAAAAATTTTTAACAGCATTTCTGCAGAAAAATTTTGGTTAATTATAATAATCCTTTTTTGTATCTGTTTGTTTGTAAGAAAGTTTTTTTCTGTGTTTAATATATGTTTTTTATGTCCCTTCAGAAGAGCTGGGTCATAAAAAAGCTAGCCACAAAAGAGTTGGGGCCACGAAAGAGCTAGCTGCAAAAGAACTAGACCACGAAGAGGTAATACCAAATAAAGGCTCGTGCCATAAAAAGCTGGCTACAAAAGGGAAATGAATTAAAAGAGCTACTGTAAAATAATTACTTATGAGTATTTGTTAATAAAAGGGTTAGGGTTAGGGTCATATCGTGAGAATATAAAGTTGTAGTGTTAACAAAAAAAGTAATAAGTTTTCATTTTTTTTATTTTTTTTCTAGTTTTTTGTGTCTTGTCCTGTTAGTACTAGCTGTTTTGTAGCCCTAGCTCTATTGCGGAACAGCTTTTTTGACGGCTAGCTATTTTTGGGTTAGTTCTTTTGTGACTAGCTGTTTTGCAATAGCTTTTTTGTGACTAGCTCTTGTGATACACTCATGCTTTTTTGCTGCAGCCTTTCATTTTCCTTAAGAGGTACTTTAACAACTTTTTTACAAGCTGTTGAGCTATTGTAGACAAAAATTGTAAGTGAGGTCGAAAAAATGTATTTGATTTCTTTTCTTACTTTTGCACTTAAAGTAACTTATCTACGCATTTCGGTTTTTTCTAAAAACTCTCTGTGCAAATTTATCCAAAAATTAATGCTTTTTAACTTTTTTTATAAAAAACATTTGTCATTCTTAACAAAGAAATATATTTAAGTAAAACCTAATCAGCTTTGAGTACCAATTAGGGACAAACCTCAAACAAAATTTTCAACGAACAACAAATCGTGCTGATTTAATCGGTTTATTTGTACTCTGAGCAACATTAAGACAAAAAAAGCACTAATTAACATTTGTGACATATGCTTTATTAAAATTAAAAAACGTTTTATTACAAAGCAATTTTAAGACAAGGATAACGCATTTTTTTAAGAACCATGGTAGCAATTTCAAAGCTTCTTATGCCAAAGCACAAGGTGAGTTTGCTGCTACCATTCTACGTAACAACATTGCACCTGGGCACTTATGTACAAAGGTACAACATTTACAAATAGCAAACAATCTAAGTTTCTATTTATACAGGTTACTTAAACAAAAATAATAGTTTATGATATTGAACTATAGAAGCTATAGCGCAACGTTAAAACTATTGGCGTCAAAATGTTTAAAAAAAAAAAAAAAGAAAAATACAGGCAATAAGTGATAAAACTTTTACTATCTATTTCAAGCCTCATAAGTCTTAAACGAGATCGACTTGACATAGATTTCGTTTTGTTTTTGACTTTGCCCATACGTTAGCCTTCCTCGCATATAAGACTTTTTCTTGATAGCTGATTGCCGTTGTGATTTTAAAACTTTAAATTGTTTCCACGACCTAACTTTAAATTGTGTCTTTTTTTAATCGGTGATAAACTTGACAAAATAACAAAATTTGGACCAACTACAGTCAGCTATTCAATTAAAAAATGCATCGTTTGTGCTTTGTGCCATTTGATATGATTAAGCTTGCTGACAGTTTAGTGATATCTATTTTGAAACTTTTAGTTTCTTAAATCTGTATATCAAAAAAAATATAAAATAAGATTTTCTTCCAATCAATTTTTTAAAGTCATAGGCCTATGTTATTTTCAAACCATAATGTTATTCATCAAAATCATCTTTCCAAAAGTTTTTGTTTCCTCAAGCCCTTGCAATAAAATTGTTAAATTTATTATTAAATATCGAATAGAGCTCAAGTAAACGTAGCTCGAAAAATTTAAAAACTAAAAGTTGAGTTATTGAACTTATTCTGTTGTCTTAGCAGCTTTAAAGATTTTATCAAAAGTTTTTATAAACTTTTAACTCATTCTTCCTGTACTTATTCGATTATAAGTACGATTCCTAAAAATATTACCAAAAATTACTTTTAGTATTAGCCTATTTTTGTATATGAAAACACAATATCGAGTTTTATAAAGAGACTCACAGGTTCTAAAATAAAATATCTGAATTAACCCTCTATCGTCCGCTTTTAGGTTTTGAATGAAAAAAGTTTATTTAGTTTGTTTTTGCAGTTGAAATTGCATTAGAAATGCAACTAAAACAAAACTTTGAAAAAATTTAAACACCCCATTTTTTTAAACATTACAAATTTGTAACGGTGATCAATTAAGTAACTAAAGTAATTCAAACGTTGAATTTTATTAAAGATTTTGCTGCTTTCTAAAGAGTCATACTTCAATGACAACAACTAGAAAAAATTTTATTAGATATTTCATTACTTTTTAACTCTGATCAAGCACAATACAAAATTTCTTTTCTGCGATGTAAAAAAATAAGAAAAGTCAAAAGGTAAGTTGGTTAAAAATCCCACTGTTTGAAGTTTTTCCGGGTTTCCGATTAAAACGATAAAATATGAGTTGTATCAAATCTGTTGATAAGGTCAATCAAGAAAAAAAATTTTTTAAGGCAAAAAATACCAAAATTTGAAACGTGACAAATTTGTTGAGTTGGGCGATAGAGTGTTAAGCCAACTGCACACAGCGCTTTGAACGGCGCAGTGCCGAATATTTTTGCTTTTTTTAGAGGGGGCTTAAAATTTTTATTTATATGAGGGATAAATAAAATAGGTTGAATATATATGATATCGATATAAATAATTAAGTTTATACTAAAAAAATCTTTTGCAAAAAAATAACATTAGTGAGTTCACTAACTTTCGATGGTGGCGCCAAATATAAAAAGCAACTAATCTTATTTTAGAGCAATTTCATTTAATTCAAAATGACAAACATTTGTAAATGATACAGAGCACCAAAATAAAATAATAAATTGATACACCAATATAATAAATAAATAACAAATATAAAAAATAAATTGTTATATAGCTGTAAAATCCTAGTATTTTGAATGGTAGATATCAAAGATATAGTCGAGACCACAAACGTCGAGACCAAGACGGAAACCCAATAATTTTTCCAAGACCAAAGCAGAGATCTGCTTTTGTTAAACCAGACACAATTGAGACTGAGACCGAAAAATTTTATGAAAATATAATCCATTTTTAATTATTTCAAAACGATAAATTTTTATTCTTTAGATAATCTACAGTAAGATTACATTTTAATTTAAACAAGCATCTCTATCATGTTGAAAAGAACTTTCTCAGTATGGTTGCATCATAAAATAACCCGCTATAAAAGCTTGCTCAACTAGAGGAGAAGAAAGCCGAAACACTTAGGGTACACTGGTTAACAATGTCGAAAAAAGCATTTTAAAACTCAAAAGTGCTCAAGGCACGCTCATCACGGAAATGGTGGAAGATTCATCAAAACGTTTGATTAACTCAGTTATCTATGTTGGCGTGTTGTCGTTATTGGATTTGTTGGCTTTGTCTGATTTACATAGAATATAATTAGTCTAATTAATCATCTCAAAAACATTAAAAATACTGACGAATTATGAAAATGAGTAAAGCTGGTTTTCTTTCTGTATTTCCCCTGTTTGTTTTCTGTCTATTTTTGGGTAGGTTAATTGGAATAGTTTTTAGTTATTTTTCTCCTTTTTTACTTTGTCATATTAGCAATTTGGTAATTTGTTTTCAGCATCTAGATTCATACAATGGCGTTTGCATAAGTTTGTTACGTGGGTACGGCTGAGTGCCGAAAACGCGATCACTATAATTCGTGATGTGCCTTTTACAAAAGAGAGGCCTGGTGCAACACGAAAAGAAGCCACTTTTAAAGATTCACTTAGAAAACAATTAAAATTATTTTTTATTTATTTATCTTTGATATCAATATTTTTTTCTTTATTTTTATTTTCCTGAATTCCTGACTTGCAGAAAATTGTCTATGCTTAGAGCAACTGTCAAGCTATTATATTGACCTGCTTTGAGAGATGCCAAGATATCACTTTCCAATTGAAATTTTTATTTTGTTTTTTTTAGTTCATTTTTAGAGGTATGATAAAAATTTAGGACTGCATCAAGCAGGAAAAAATGTGGTAAAGTGTTTTACTCAAGAAAACAACAAAATGGCGAGAGTAGACCTTGAACCGCTACGGTTTCAATCATGTTTGCCATCATTAGGGCCTAGATGGTAGGTGCTTTCTTGCAGGCTGGGTGGTGAGTAAGTCTGTTCATTGCTGTTAAAATGACAGACTGAAACCGAACCTACCAAAACGAAAGGGTATCCACTCATTCCGTGTTCAGTGTGGGTCTGCTAATCGGCAAACGTCCTTCTCAGGACGGGCAATGTCAGGACGAAACTGCCCTTCTCAGGGCACATTGCCAACAAGTTCCGAAGATCCACTATCCTTCAGCTGAACATCGAAGACCTCACTGCAAGCAAGATGAACGTTCTTCATCACCTCGCTATGCAGTCTGAAGTACTCGTCATCCCTACTGCAGGAGACCCACTGCACCGATGCAGAGAAGTTGGTATTTCCAAACTACCAACTAGCTGGGTCTTCTTTAAGCAGGAAGCATGGCCTTGCCACGTTTGTCCACGAGCGACTAAAGTACACGCTTTTGGACCAATCTCTATCGACATCGGAGATCGAGCGGCTTTGTGTGTACGTAAAATAGTCAACGTCTACAAGCCACCGCCAACGCGATTGCGAACCCTAGATCTCCCAGTGTTTCCTCACCCCTGTCTTTACGCTGGCGATTTTAACTGTCGTCATGCTGACTGGGGTTATGATGACAACAGTCCGGACGGTGAGTGCTTAGCTGGATGGGCAAGTATTAATTGTCTTGCCCTCCTATATAATGCCAAGGACACTGCCAGTTTTTATTCCAGCCGCTGGAACACTGGTACCAAACCAGATCTAGCTTTCGCTAGCGTAGGTCCAAACAGTCGCTTACCGGATAGACGTGTGTTGAAAAGTTCCCCAGGTCCCAACATCGACCTTCGCTTATTACACCACCAAGGTTTGCTATAGCAGTGCCAAGCATGCCTGTTAAGCGATGGAACTTCCGCAAGGCCAAATGGAGTCACTACATTGCTTTGACGAATAAATTCGCAAAGACTTTGTTGCCGCCTGATTCACTTGATGTAAATACGGCTTACCAGGACTTCTGTAACATTACTAACAAAGCAGCCAAGAAGACTATCCCACGCGGGTATCGAAATAACTATATTCCGTGTTGGGATGCAGAGTGTGAATCCCTTTATAAAATCTTTCTGCAGTCTCCTCAGGGAAACGACTCAAGTTTGGCTGCTACAGCTCTGCTTGCCAAGCTTGACAGAAAGCGTAGGGATCGATGGTCCGAGGCAGTTTGGAGCATTGACTTTTCACACTCTAGTCGAAAAGCGTGGAGTATTTTGAACAACCTTACTGGTAGGTCACGACACTCTCCTCGTCACTGTCCCGTTTCAGCCGATGCTATTGCATCTCAGCTGGTTAGAAATGGAAAATACGAGGCTGTTGATCGCAAGTCATCTCGACTTGTCTCTCAAGAAGTGTCTGACCTTTGGAGTGCCACAACACCAGACGCAGTAAATATCTCTGACAATTTTTCACAGAGAGAATTTGCTGCTGCCCTCCAACATTTAAAACCAGGTAAAGCTCCGGGTCCTGATTCCATCTGCCCCGAGCTTATAATTCATGCCGGAGCTGCTTTAAAGTCCTGGTTACGTGACTTTCTTTCTTCCTGTTTGTGCCGACTCAAAATTCCCAAGATCTGGAAAAGAGCGCTTGTGGTCGCGATCCCAAACCAGCAAAGCCCATGGGGGACCCAAGAAGTCATCGACCGATATCTCTGCTCTGTGTCCCCAACAAGATCCTCGAGAGACTTATCTACGCCCGCGTTGAACCGAACATAGTTACTGGATGCCTGCGTCCCACTCCAACGAACCACCTACCTGTACTCTCAGGCATCCAGCCAGCTGAGCTTCGCCGAATGGGAGCGACACTCTCCTTGGCTCACCGTGGATATCTGGACCCCGATCATATCTTGCATGGTCTTTTAAGTGGGTCCTCAGATAATCGCCAAGTGAGACTAAGATCCAGATGCCCGTTTGTGCCAGCTGCGCGAAATCTTTTAAACAACCTTGCCAGACTTGGCATTCGCGCTTCTGAATGGACAAATCATAAATGGAACGCGGAGTACTGTGAAAAAGGTTCCAGGCTCCGTGCTTTTGTGCCCGAGACCGGTGCCAGGCATGTTGGGATGGGCTTACCCCGAGCAGCTTGGGTTAAGCTCAACCGCCTGCGGACTGTTGTTGCGCGATTTCATTCGTGCATGCACAAATAAGGTCTCACTCCTTCACCTAATTGCGAGTGCGGCGCCTCTGAGCAAACCCCAGACCATGTACTAACAGCATGCCCTATACATCGGGCACCACATGGAGCACGAGGTCTGACGGTTTTGGATGACAAAACTCGATGCTGGCTTAATAACACCACTGCCATCATTTGATTCAGGCAATGCAGCAATCTGGGGTAGTAAAAGAATAAACTCTCGGTTCCAGTTCTGTTTGTGTCTGACCTGGAGTGGATGCTCTTCAAACGATGACGACGATTAATTATAGTACTTAAACGCACTGCCAACAAATATAAAATAAGGTGAACATTCTTTTTTTGCTCTCCACTTTTTTCTAGCCGTAATTCTCTTTTATTTAAATGAATTCTTCACCTTATTTTAATAGTTTTTAAGCTTTGTTAATGCTACTATAAATCTTTCACCATTATTCTTCATGAAGTTTTTTTTAACCCCCAAACCTTCTCCCTTTCCGCGGATACGATGGATTCATTGGTCACAACTTTTCAATCATTGTTAAACGGGTCCTGGGCAGCGTGGTTGAGTGTTGAGAGCGTGGTGATTGTGAGCAAAATGGTCACGGTTCAAAACCTACTCGTGCAATTTTGTTCGAATTAAAAAAACTGGAAATAAAAACTTTTTGAATCGTGTCTCTGGCATATTCTAGGCTTTCACTGACCACGTTTTGCACAGGTCTGAACTATACTATTGTATTCTATGGCATTAACCGCTTTAAGTTTCCGGCAACTTTACGATTACCAAAGCGTCATCACTATTGAATTCTAATTCTAAATCTGTTTCAAGACGCTTTTAAACTGAATATTTAGAAACTTTAGTATCCAGTTAATGTTAAAGTCATTTTTTTGTCATATTTCATCTGCTTTTAAAAAAACTTTTAAAGCAACTTTTGGCTGGCGTATTAAATTTAAAGGTTGCTAACTAGCTGTAGATTAATTGTAATAAACAACATTTAAAAATTCATATCCGCTCTTGGGACTACTGCTGTATTTAGGCTAAATCAAAGCTACATAATTTATCTCGCTGTTGTAGATCTACTTTTTCCGCATTATTTTTTTATTATTTTGTTAAAGCTTATCTTCCGAAAAAAAAGCTTTAAAGATGTTTACGTAAATAAGTTACTTGATTTTTCTAAAATCGGACTAATTTGGTGTGAATGTTTTGACGGTAAGGGTGTGGGTAGAAACATTCAAAACACTACCAGACTTGTTTGTTGACGAAAGAATAAAATTTAAATAAAGTTTTTCGTAATTGCACAAGCTTACAGTAGGTGGCCCAGATTACAATAAAAATCATTATTGGAATAAACGTAAAAACATTGCAAAACTAAAGTATTAAAGACGTTTAACTCTAAGTTTTTGCAACTTCAAATTGCGGCAAAACTGGTCAATTGAGGGTTATTCTTAACCAAATTGCAAAACTCATCGCAATAATATCAAGTAAAAAAATATCAAAAAATGCCCGGTCTCAAGATCAATTAAAAAACACAAGACCGAGACCACATGATCTCGAGACCGAGTCCGAGACCATCAGGACAAGCTCGAGACCGAGATGAGACGGAAACCGCAAAAAAATTGATCTTGAAACCTTCATCACTGGTAGATACTAAGGTTTACCAACATTGCCAACCATCAATTATTGCAGTAATTTAGTTTTGTAAAAATAACAACTATGCCGTGTATTTATCATGGTAAGGGTGTGTCAATTATAAAAATAGTTTTGAAATTTTTTATCAAATGACTGAAGCTAAAGCCCGAAAATTTGGGTTATGATGATTTTATTGCTATTAACTCTAAAGTAGACACATGCCAAAATATTTACTTTCTCAAACACACTTTTATTTAGTGCTTATAAAAAAGTTTCAAATTGTTCTCGGACATTGAAACAAGTGTTGGCTCTAATAAAATTTATTTAAGCTTCTTGGTAAATGCAACGACAACCCATGAGGCTGAAATAGTTTAAATTAAATTATATTGATTGATATTTTTCTTAAATTTGATTACAAATCCTGAACTAACATTATTAGAAAAAGATTTTTTTATTCGTTTTCGTGAAAAAATCTTGCCAGTTGTTTGAAAATTAAAAGATTTAATGATCCTACCATTTTTATTCATTGTTTTCATTAAAAATATTCAAGTGTTTTTTATTCCTATAAGCACATTAAAACACACTGGCAAACAATGTTCTTACATGCATATATTCTTTAATCTTTGAGCTAAGTTGATTACTGTGATTTGTGCGGTGGGTGCACTGATTAGAATTGACCAAGTAGAGCTTATTTAAGTTTAATGTATTTCGATTAAAATGTTATTTTGAATTATTCCCAGAAATGTAATTGCCATCCAATCAGCTGATTTCATTGATTAGCAAACGATCATATTTTTTTTACCTGCTTTAAAATTTGCTTGCCTGGAATGATCACTAAACTGTTTTTTAAAGGTTAAATATGTAGCAGCATAAATCTAACTAAAATTGGCAGATTCTCAAGGTGATTCATATTTGAATTTTCAAAGGATTCTATCAACAACAATGCAATATAAGCTGTTTGGTTTTGGAAACTTTGATGAGAACATTTCTAGGCTTTTTACCAAATACAGTTTCAAAAAAAGTAAATTAAATCCCAATCCCAATAAAGAACTTGGATAAATCGAATGTTAGATTTACAAACTATAAATTAATGATTGATGGGGGAAAAGTTAATTGGCTAGAATGGTTTTTCATAAAATAGTTAAGTAAAATGATTTTATAAATTAAAGCCAAAAGAAGAAATTCAAAAATATTACAAATCGATTTGGATTAGCCAAAAAAATTTAGGAAAGCTGAAAAATAAATTAGACAAAAATATGCTTTATTCAAATAAGCAAATCAAATTAATGCAATAAATTCCTTTTGGTATCAATATTACGTGTAGATCGGTCAGGTATTAGGTTTTATTAAAATTTTGACTTTATTTTGTTTTTTTTTTAGCTGTTGGCTTTCATTAGGGAATTTTCAAAAAAAACTTTATTTTCCTCCACAGCAAACATGATTTTAGGAGGATGCATTAATGTTGGAACTTTACAAAAAGTGGTTCTAAAATGAAAAAAGTTAGGATAAAAAAAACCTATGACTTTTGATTGTTTAGTTTGTTTGCAATTCATTATGCTTAAAAAGATTGAAAAATGCTCAAGTAGAAAAAACATGAAAATTGAGTTGCCATAACATAAAATACCATAAAATTAGAATAAGCTAATTTTGAACAAGCCCCCAAAAATAAAGCGTTTGATGTAAATTTGTTCTATGTGCCAACGTTTTTTGAAATGTGGTATAGCAACTAATTTTATTTGATTGGAAATATCTTGAATAACATTGAAACAAAACATGAATTCGATAACAGTTTTGACCTAGGTAGACCAGGTAAATTTATGGGTGAAGCAAAAATGCATCACATTACTTGAAAAGGTTAAACAGAGATTTGCAATAAACAAAATTATATATAGTTATTCATTTATTACATTACAAGAAGTAAATAATTTCTAAAACTGAAGTTAACTTTTTTATATTTAAGTATTTTTGAAGCTATTTATTTATTTTAAATTTTGGGGGTACTAAAACATCTCGTCCCTGTTTGGCTTATAGATGCATTAAAGCTATACCAAGTACTAAATACACTTAAATAAAATCTTTTCAAAGTAGTATGATCGCAAAGACAACTATAGCACAGTAAAATATTGATAATACTTTGATGAAAGTAATGTACTAAATTTTGGGGAGGCCTATATATTGCGGTTTTTTTACGAGTAAAGTAATAATAGTAATTTTATTTTTAATTTGTACTATCATGCCATAAAATTTTGAGGAACTTCTATCCAATTTTCAATTTTTTAAATTGTAAGCTCTCTTCTACTTTAGTGGACCTTTACGGGAGAATTGTAGTCTAATTCTAAAGAAGTGCTTTTGAACAGATGAATTTTTTTTAATGTACAGAAATGTATCATTGCACTGATTTTGGAAAAGAAATAAGCCATTTTTTTTCATTACAGGACATTTTTTTATATTTGAAAAATTAAAATTGAATTTAAAATAGCTATGATAGTAAATCTTTAATGACAAATAACTCTCCAAAAATAAATTAAAAGCAGTTCTCTACCTGAACAAATTTTTTCTCAATTTTTAGCAAAATTTATAAAAAGTGTGTTCTCCAAAAACTTCAATGATTAATTTTTTTTCAGAGAAAACGCATGAAGGCAAGAATCTCAACATACTTTACTTATACAACTTTTTTATAAGAAATGATTATGATGTGAATACAAACTCCCTTGAGTCATTTCTTACTACATTAATGTGCTTTGCAATATACTGATAAACTTTCAAAAAAATTAACACGTTAAAAATAATAATTATAATAATAAAAATCACTCAAATTAAATATCAATATCAATAAATAAACAAATAAGTTCATTTAAAATTTAGCAAAGTTTTAATAAGTTTCTATTGTCGGTTAACAAAAGAAAAAACCTTTTTTTTGATGGAGTGTAAAATGTGTTTCCAACTATGCCACGAATATATATAAGGATTGATAATGCTATTAATGGGAATCAAGCAAAACACAGTTAATTGTACTCTGCGAAAGACAGAAAAATACTCGCATATGTTATGACTATGACGAAAAACAATCCACACACTTAAAGAAATAAGACACAAGGGTATCCAGCAAAACAGATTAGTCGCTATAATTAAGCTAATTCTTTGAAACGCATGATGATTTTCATTAGATCTTCCTGGAATTTCGGACACTGTTAACGAAGAAACCCTTTTGTCATGATTACTATTTTGTTTTTTTGAACGTGGAAAGCACTTAAAAATTTTGCAATTGTTGGTCAAATAAAGGGTTATTTTTGCATAGGCAATTAACAAAAAAACGCTACAAAAGAAATCATAAGCAATAATTGTTATTATAAAAATATCTGCTTTCCCGTCTAATCGCACAAGAAAAGTTCTAGAACAAAGATATTGTGAGTTATAAAAACCAAAATAAAATGCATTTTCAAATGTAGCGTCTATTATTCCAAACTTTTTTAGAGCTTTTACACTAATATTGACTGTTCGATGATGAAAGACAGCCTTGATAACAAAGTATAAATCTTGTTTCTGATTTTCAGCAAGATCTTGTAAGTTTTGTAATAGGTGATATTGATTATGAAAAATAACAGAATTGTTTGAATCGGGATATAAACGACTTCTTCGAATTCCCCAATTAAAAGTATCAAAAAAAGGATCTATCTCAATTAAAGGTACCACAGTAAGAACAATCCAAACCACCCAGATCACACTTACTATCAAACAAACAGTTTTAAAGCGTACCTGATTATATGGATATGCAATTGCATAGAAGCGATAGCCACTTATTATCACCAAAATCGTTAGGGACATCTGACACGATAAAAAACTTATTACACCCAAAAAATTGCATAAAAAATTTTCTGTAAAATATTCTTTATTTATTCCTTTGACTCTAATATCAACAGCCACTGTTAAAATATAAACACCCATCAGAACGTCGGAAATTGCTAAATTAAAAACCAAGAAACGATAAATTAATTGTTCTTTTTTTTCATTGTTTTTAAAAAAAATCAGTACAATTTTTTGACAAGCAATAATCAAGTTGCCTAAAATGCACAGCAAACCGAGTACAAGAAACGGGAGCCATATTATCGCTCCAGCTTCTTGCAAGTAATTTTCATGCACATTTTTGAAACAGTCTGGCATAAACTGAAATATTTCAGCTCTGTCGTCAGTAAATCCGCAGCGCTCATAGTTGGAAATGCTGGTATGGTTTTGCCCAAAAAAATTGGTGAAGGCATTCAAATTGTTGTTCGAGCAAGTAAATATTAAAATTTTCCAATTAACGTTATCCAATAACAACTCTACATCTTCTGAACTTTGCACGCGATGCATTTGGATGAAACGAGCAGTTTTTTGGGAATCGTTTGTATGATCGCAGATAAGATAAGTGTTGTTTTGTTTGTAAGAACTTTTGCTTTGATTTGCTGATGATAAAAGTTGACAATTTTGAACAGCCGTTTTATTGCTTTGAGTAAAATCTGCAATAAATTCAATAAAATATAAACTCATAATTGGTGTGTTTGCTAATTTTTGACTGAAAATATGGAATTTTTTGTGCATTTTATTATTAATTTTCTAAAACTATGCCTAAAAAACAGAACGCAAAATGTTTCTTATTTTACAAACAAAATCAGTCCCATTAATTACAAAGTTTGTACTGCAAAAAATTTTTTTTAATTATTTGGAAGTCTTTCAAACTTTTGTTTTTTGTTCTTCTAATTTCTAAATGTAATTTTTTTCTCATTGTCTATTTTTACTGTATTCCTTACAATTGAAATTTTGTTTCTCGTATTACATTTTAATTAATTTTGAATTAAGTTTTACCACAAATGCTTAATGCATTTTTATCATTGAGATCATTCTTTTTTGTGTATTGTATAATATTGTTAAAAAGCATTGAAATTTTAAAGAATCATAAATACAAATAACTTTAGTAATGCAGTATAAACAACAAATATTATTTAAAATAATTTGGATGATTTTTAACTTACTTCATACATTGTAATGAGTAAATAAACTTTGCATCCAGCCATGAGTGTAATACTGAGTCACAAAATTATACCGATTTATTTTTAAAATAAACCTTGGTTGGTGACAAAAAAATTTGAAATCGTTACTACATTAAATCATAACTTTTTCTGTTCGAATCGACAAAGCCCCAAGGAGCTATCATTTATTGATTATGTTTTTTCTACCGCAAGATCTTATCACACCGGAAGAATACCGACATTCGAGAATAAAAACTCAGGAGTGCGTGATTACAAGTTAAAATAATGGCCAACATTGCAAACTGTTAATAAATTTACGATGACAGTGTAAAAGAGATGAAGAAAATAATGTATTTGGTATTTCTTATGTAAGAAAATTATCTTACTGATTTGTGAAAAACATTTCAAACACTGTTTAGAAATTTGCTACCGTAAAAAAATTAATTTTATAGTTCATTTCTTGTTTGTATACAAGAATGTATACAATTTGACTTTTTCAAAAGCGACAAAGCTTAAAAGCTTTAGAAATTCTACTCAAAGTAACAAATAGAACGTAATCGTTTTTTTATTTTCTTGCCGTTATGAATAAAAATAAAAATGAAACTCAATACAAAACTGGTGACCTGATCAATCTTTCCGAGATAGTGTTTATTAATTCAAATAATAAATCATAATTAAATCATAACTATATTGTAAGATTTGAAATTAAGATTACCTAAATAAACTAATCACATGCTTTTTGCTATTCTTTTTATATATTTCTATTGCTTTTCTAGCCTGACACGTTTTAAAAAATAAAATGTAAGCAAAAAAGTTGATGTCTTACCTGAAATATTCAGTATTATTAGAATGATTGAATATAAGACTTTTTGTTTGAGTGAGAAACCAGCTGTTTTATAACACATTATAAGAACAAAATAATTTTATAATTATTTAACGACACAGTATAGCAAGTTTCTTCTGCAAAAAATAACGATAATACTGTTATTTTATGCTTTACTTTAGATAAGAACGGCAAAAATAAATTAGACGATAATTTTTAGGGCAAATTTTATCGAAACAGGTGTCGTGTGGTACAGAACTTTAGTAAAGCTTCAATGAACGATTGATTCATAGTCTTTGTTATAAAGTAAAACTAAAAAAAACTTTTTTAAAGTACTTTTTTGTCAACACTTGTTCAAAAAAATCTTTGACACTGGTAAAAAGCGAGCTTGATGGTTTTTTTAATTCATCATGGTTGACCAGCACTTTTTAAGCAATCTTAAAAAGTTCACCGTTATCTCTATCCTAAAAGTTGGTGAAAAACACATGGACTTGCTTTGCTCAAGTAATATTTATATACACTAACATCTTGTACATCAACCGAAAACATTGGGTTTTTGGACCGCTTGTCTTTTTCTTAAAATAAACAATACTCTCAAATTCGTGAAAGTCGGTTTGAATGTACTGAAGACCAGGTTGTCGATCTCTCACACTTCCTTGCGGGTTTTTTTCACTAAGTTAAGCCAAGTAGCCCTACTTTACTTAAAACTATTGATTTTGCAAAAACTTTAGGTTTAGCCTGGCACACAAAATTTTTGCTATTGACTTTCTTTCCTCTCTGCTTTATCAAATGGAATCGATCATATTTTTAAGTTCGCCGTCTATTTGGATTTTAAAGAGGCGCTTCCCGATACTTAGCCCTTGGAAAAGTTCTTTTATTGCTTTTATTAACGGCAGCCCTGTTCTTTTGTTATCGTTTGTGCAAGCCTATTTATCCACTGATGATTTTATTTTTTTGGCCCCTCCCCAAATGTTGAACAAGCAACTGCGGTCGTACAGTCTTTTTTTTTAAATTATGGAATTTTTCTTGAAATGACATCTACTTCAAAACCCCTTAAGTGCAGATCATCATTTTACAACCAAGATTCCTACTAATCCCAGTTTCATTTTTTTATCTTTTCTCAATAATCCACGACGCTATAGCTTAACTCTGATTTTTCTCTGTATAACTCGCTGATTGAAGATTACATTTTCAAGACGCACCTTCTTGCACTGTATATTTAACAAAAAAAACCTTTTATTTTACAATTTTTGTTTATACATTTATGACTAACTTTTTTGTAACTAATAGCACTTGTTAGAAGCTGTAATAACACAGTGGAAGCTATAATTACCGAGAGCGTTTTATCATTTTTATTTTTTGTCTTTTATTCTATTCTTCCTGAATGTATTTAAACTTATCGTGCATGCAATTTATGGTTAATTATGAAAAAGGCAAAAAATAAATTCATATTTTTTAAGTTCAGAGCACGTTGTACACGATTTCATGGGAAAATTATTATAAACATACAAAAAATGACTTGGTTTTTACCATATTTACTGTTGTTTCGTCAAACGTTATATAATTCAAAAATTACATGAAAATGATAAAAGCTAGTCAATATGAATAACGACTATTTTAACAAAAAATCGTTGCAAAAACAGGAAAAAAATACGTCTAGAAGTTTTTTAACACTAGAATGCCCAATGGAGTCATTTTGACTCCATTGGATAGTTTGCCTTTGCATATGTTTTCACTTGCTTGCTTTCAGGAAAAATCCTCCCGTTACTTTTCATCATTAGTAGTGCCTAATACTCTCTTGGAATAGCATGAGGTTTTATCAGCTCTAAAAATGATTTTTTTAATATTTACCTCCAATGCCCGAAGGAGTCATTTTGACTCCCTGTGTAGAGATGCTTAGAAAAGTAGTTTGTGGACAAAAGGCAATGATACTGTTTTTGTGTTTTGAAGCAGAAATTCAATTTAAAAAGCCAATTGTATTTTTGAAACAGCTTGAAGGCTTCTCAGCTGTCAAGTATCTTTGCAAAAGCTTTGTCACTCTCTTATCAGTGTCAAAATACCATAGCTCGTTTGGTTGCGACATTGTGAGTGAATTGTCACTCTATTGTCTATAGTGTGTCAACAATGCCCTATAGATAAGCGGATTATCACCTTTGTTTCGACTTGCTGTGCGTGGTTCTGATTGCAAGTACAGTCCGATCGTAGCTGCGCTTTAGTTTGAAACTTGAAGCAGTCAGTATTTGAGTATGTCTACAAGACGAGGTCTTAGAGCTAGAGAAGTTTTGTCTGTGCTAAATGATATTCCTGAGGATGTGTCTGAATATGGGGATGAAAGCTGCAGCCTTGATGCAGATGATGATTTCATACCAGAAGCAGACTCTTCTAGTGAAAATGAGAATGTGAATGCAGCAGGTACGTGATGCAGATGGAGTTGTAATATCTCTATTTTTGTGTTTTTTTAAGTTACATTTGTTTTTTGTGTTAGGTAACCAAGATACATGCACAAGCAGTTTGCAAAGTGCTTTGGAATGCGAGGAGGAGGATGATACACTGTTGACTCCAAAGGATGGCACTAAATGGAAGAAGGTACAAGTCGGTGAGCAGTCCACAGGCAGACTTGCAAGTCATAATATTCTGAAGGAATGCCCTGGCCCTTCGAGTTACGCGCGTAAAAACATACAGGCTGGAAGTCCTGCGAGTGCCTGGCTTTTATTTATTGACAAGTTTATACTTGAACACATCCGTACGTGCACCATTACTGAAGCTCATAGACAAACCGGAAACGAAGAATTTTCTCTGACAAACAATGAATTGCTAGCATTTATTGCTGTCTTGTACACACGAGGAGTAACAGGTTCAAATGACATGCCATATCATACTCCGTGGACTGAAAACTGGGGCGTACCCTTGTGTAAAAAAGCAATATCAAGGAACCATTTCAGCGAAATTTTACGTTTTCTCCGCTTTGACACAAAGTCGGATCGTTTTCAAAGATTGAAAACAGATAGATTTGCTCTATTTTCGGTGGTTTGGAACAGGTTCATCGACAACTGTATCTCATGTTACACACCTGGCGCTTTTATTACTGTGGATGAACAGCTTTTCCGCAGCAAATGCAGATGTCCATTCACGCAGTTCATGGCGTCAAAGCCTGACAAGTACGGACAGAAATATTGGCTGGCTGTAGACAAAGATTCTAAGTATGTGGTAAACGGGTTTCCATACGTTGGCAGAGACGAGACTCGCTCTAGAGATGAACGTGTCTCCGACCAGGTCGTCATGCGGTTGTTGAAACCGTACCTCAACAAAGGGAGGAACGTAACAACAGACAATTATTTTACCTCAATGAAGCTGGCCACAGAGTTGCAAAAATGCAAAACCAGTTTACTGGGAACAGTTAACAGAATCCGCAAGGAAGTACCTGCAGTGGTGAAGCACATAAAAGAGCCACTTTACTCCACTACACTATATGAATCTGGTGATGTAACAATAACTGTTTATCAAGGAAAGGCCAGGAAAAATGTGGTTCTTTTCAGCACCCTCCACCAAAACATCAACATTGCTGAGAATGCCTGTCACACTTCATTCATAATTTTAATCATAACGATGTAGTGTATCCCCGTTAAAAGCAATTCGTAGTTTTATCATAAGAGAATAAATGCGGCTCTTTGAGCGCTGTCTGCGATATACGTCCAATTTCTTATATGGCTCGATACATGTATCTTTTTCTCTTTTTTTTTTTTCTTTGTATTGACGTAATATGTTTTTGACTAACATCATTGTACTGGAAAATTCGCGTATATTCCACTTGATTCGCGTAACGAACTCTCCAGGGGTTTCTGGCTGAATCTTGAATTTACGAGAAAGTTTACGTCACGTGATTTTGTTTTCTATATAAAGCCGATGCGTAGCGAGAAATTTTATTATTATGATGATTATTATCGTTGTGAGATAATTTGAAGCGACTCGAGTGGCGGCTCGAGCGAAGGTGATTTTGTTTGGCCACAGGAGGTGGACCGTTAGATTTTGTGTCGGTGGACAATTGTTGAATTTATTTTGTGCCAATGGTTGGCAGTTTTGTTCTACAGAGGTAGAATTATTTGTGTTGATTGAGTCGAGTTATAGTGTTGATTTCGCTTTGCAGTTTGGCAAAGCGTGGAATAGAATTTCGTCGGTCGTGATTTTGTAATACATTCGTTGTTATTAGAGACAGTGGTCTCTGCCTGTTGTGAAGAAGAGTCTTCGACAAAAATCAATCCGAGCTTTCGTTAACCAACTGTATAAACCGTCAGGCTCATAGCAAAACTACTTCTTGAGCCGGAATAAAATAAAATTTAGACACAGCTTTGTTTCAGCGCAAGTATTCGGGTTACCTAGCTCAACTGGTCCTTTGGGATTCCCAAACAAAGTTTGTGACAATGCCAAAAAGACACCAGAAAGTGTCAAAGCTTACAATGACACAAAATATGGTGTTGATATTGTGGATCAAATGGCAAGAAAATACTCTGTTAGAACTTCCACCAGAAGATGGGCTATTTGTTCGTTCCAAAACACACTGGACTTGGCGGCTATAAATGCATGGATCGCTTACAAGGAGGTCACAAAGAACAACATACCCAGAAGAGTTTTTCTTCAGCAACTGGCTGAGGACCTAGCTGGGCCTCACATAGATGAAAGGAGCAACACTAAGAAAAGACGTTTGCAGGAAGAAAAATTGGATGAAGGACATGGTAAAATGACAAAATACTGCCAGGTGAAGGGTGAATGTAAGAAGAATCGCACAGTTGTCACGTGCCATGAATGTAGCAAATCACTGTGCGGAAAGTGTACTGCAAAAACCGTACCTTTGTGTGTGAAATGCAGTTCTTCACAATAATAAGTGTCCTTTTTTGGCAATCTAAGACTTTTCTCTATTTTGTATTGTTGTTTTGTTGTTTGGGTTTTCCCAATACAATGATTATAGAAAAATCACTAAATGAGCTGTCTTACAAAGCTATTCTACAGCCATAATAACAGCAATGTTACACAAGAAATGGCAGGGAGTCAAAATGACTCCATCGGGCATTCTAGGTCAATCCCGGGCATTTTAGTGTTAATGTCATAAATCAATAATAAAAATAATTTTGCAATGTTATAAAAATAATTTTGCAATCATTAATTTGCAATGTTATCAAAAAATTGAATATGTCATACAATCAGAATAAGGCCGTCGATCAAAAAACAAAAAAGAAATTCAACCAAAACAAAAAAGATTTTTTTAAGATATATTTTTCGTTTAGCCAAGGCCTAACATAAGATCGCTACAATTAGGTTAATAAGGAAGAGTGAGATCTCTATAATATTTTATTTAATTTGTTCATGCATAAAGCACGGCAGGTTTTTATTGCAGAAAACTCGGTATTTACAATGATACGGGGTAGCACTATGTCACATTAAAATAATTTATTTTAAAAACTTGTTATAGAATATTTATAATAAATTTTAAATTTTTGATTTCTGTTTCATTAGTCCAATAGAATTAATGGGACTATGGGAACACCAAACACCTTAAATTTCTGTATTTAGCTAAGTTTAATGACAGATGCATGTTTAAAAAGATTGAGCTATATTTGCTGTTTTTATAATACAATAATGCAAATAAACACTCCACACATTAGAAAAGTAAGACCTTATGTTTAATTTCACTGTACAATCTTTTTATTTGAGCTGCTCGACGAGTTGTAAAACTAAACTTTTTTAATCACGTATTTAGAGATTAAGGTCAACTTTTTCATTTTGGAAAAAACTAAAGAATTTTAAATTTTTTTAAAGCTAAACGTAACTTATTCCAAAAGCTTGATCTACAGTTGAATCACTTAATTTAAGCGATTCGATATAGCATAACGAAAATTACTCACATGAACTAAGTACCGAACTTGAAGCCCTTTACTTGGTATTCTAAGTTTTCACGCACTGTTCGACAATCCGCCAATTTTTGCAGGTATAAATTTAATACTAACGGAAGACATTGTGGGATGAGAGCCTGTGAAACAAACTGTTATAAAAGCGAAATATAGGAAAATACTTCAAAATTTGTTATTATAAATTTATTGATAAAATTATATATGGAAAATGCAAAAAATATACGCAAGCAAATTATATCTTCTCTTTTAGTACGGGCTGGCCGACTCAGTCGGAACTTTCATTGTATCGCCAAGGGGGGAAAGCCGACTCAGTCGGCTTCCTCTTTGCATCGCATACCTAGAATGCAACTTAACGCGTTTTCTTTTTCCTATTGTTCACAAGCTTTTAATCCTTTAATTACGTGGTTTGGCTTTTCAGTTTCAATTGGATCACGTGACTTTTAGAGCCGCGTGCAAGCAAACACAATTTCGTCGCGATTACTTGCGAGAGCGAAAATCTTTGAACTTGATGATTGATTTTCTTTAAATAACTCGTTCATTTTTTCTCTTTGAAAAACCTTTTTTTTCCAATGTAAAATTTAGATCTTTAGCTTCTACTAGCGACTAAACAAGTAAAATATTTTGCCACACGGTGACACAAGAAGAAAAAAACGACAATTTTTGAAAAAAAACTAAGGTCAATACTTTTATTTATTACTAACTCATTTTTCATTCAATTTTTATAAATTTGATATCGTTTTAATTACAAAGAAACAGGCTTTTAGATGATATAAAATCTAAATAGTTTTTTTATCAAATAAAAAAAAAATATTTAATAAACTTAGAGTACATTTTTTTCTCTTAAACAATAGAGCACGCCTTGGCCGATAAACCACCCCGTACTAAAAAAGTTTTGTTGAAATGCCTTTAAAAGTAAGTAAAAAATTAAAAACCACATTTTTCAAAAAAGAGGCCACACAAGAATTAATTTTTAGTCATTTTAATCAAAATTGAGTTGCCATGTCCAATTTTTTAACAATTTTTTTAGAATTTTTTGGAGAGCAGTGCGTTATTAGTCCCATACTTCCTCTACTCCAGCAAATTTCAATAAAAATCATTTTAGTTGGGCGCCCCAAAGATGTGTAAATTTCACCCCTGTATATAGAGTAAAGGTTATAATTAGAATAAGAGTTATACTACGCCATGAGAAATTTGACCATAAGTTTAGGGTAAAATTACAATATGAGTTAAGAGCTAAGATAGAGTTAAGTTGTTTTATCACTGAAAATTTTTACCGGAAATTTTAGTCGTCGTCATCGTTTGAAGGGTATCCACTTCAGGTCAGACACAAACAGGACTTGGGCCAAGGATTTATCCTTTTACTACCCCAGACTGCTGCACTGCCTGAATCAGATGCTGGCAGTGGTGTTATTAAGCCAGCATCGAGTTTTGTCATCCAAAACCGTCAGATCTCGTGCTCCATGTTGTGCCTGATGTATAGGGCATGCTGTTAGTACATGGTCTGGGGTTTTCTCAGAGGCACCACACTCGCAATTAGGTGAAGGAGTGAGACCCCATTTGTGCATGGACAAATGGAATCGCGCAACAACAGTCCGCAGGCGGTTGAGCTTAACCCAAGCTGCTCGGGGTAAGCCCATCCCAACAGGCCTGGCACCGGTCTGGGAACAAAAGCACGGAGCCTGGAACCTTTTTCACAGTACTCCGCGTTCCATTTGTGATTTGTCTATTCAGAGGCGCGAATGCCAAGTCTGGCAAGGTTGTCCAAAAGATTCCGCACACCTGGCACAAACGGGCATCTGGATCTTAGTCTCACTTGGCGATTATCTGAGGACCCACTTAAGAGACCATACAAGATATGATCGGGGTCCAGAGATCCACGGTAAGCCAAGAAGAGTGTCGCTCCCATTTGGCGAAGCTCAGCTGGCTGGATGCCTGAGGGTACAGGTAGGTGGTTCGTTGTAGTGGGACGCAGGCATCCAGTAACTATGCGAAGGCGTCATTCAAGACACTGTCGATGAGGCGAGTGTGAGCACTGCGACACCATACTGGCGTAGAGTACTCAGCTGTTGAGTGAACTAGAGATAAGGCGTCTATGCGTAGTGTTTTAGCACCAGCACCCCATTCCGAGCCCACGAGTCGCCTCAACAGTGTGACGCGCGAGGATAGATTTTTGCGCAATGCCACTACATGGTGACGAAACGTGACCAATCTGTCCAGTTTTACCCCAAAATAAGTAGGGGTTGGACAAAACGGTAAAAGTCTACCGTTGTTGTAGACTTTAGCTCACGTTCGGCCTCTCGGTTATTTAAGTGAAAGGCTGCCGTCACCGTTTTAGTGTGACTGAGCTTCAACCTCCAAGTCTGGAGATACGCTGACAGTGTGGACATGTCTTGGCTTAATGTCCCCTCCAAGTCCTTCCAGTTTCCAAAAGAGTGCAACAATGCTAAGTCATCAGCATAAGCAAACCTTTTGGAAATCATGTAAGGAAGATCGTATGTATAGATGTTAAATAGGAGGGGAGCCAACCGATCCCTGAGGAACGCCGTTTTTAAGACGGCGTAGCCTGCTTTGCTTGCTGTCACCGATGGTAAGGGTGAAACTTCAATTTCGTACAAGCTCCGTAATCATTTCGACCATGTGCTTATCCGGAAGTAGTCTCAGCAGCTTGCAGGTAAGGCCACGGTGCCAAACAGTGTCATAAGCAGCTGTCAGATTGATAAATACGGCACCATCCTTCTTTTTAGCCTCAAAAGAACCCTCAATGTTCTAGTTTAGCAGAACAACTTGATCTACAATTGACTTTCCGCATCGGAACCCAGCCTGCTCTTTAGAGAGCAGTGGATCGATTAACGGTTCAACGCGGGCGTAGATAAGCCTCTCGAGAATCTTGTTGGGGACACAGAGCAGAGATATCGGTCGATAACTCTTTGGGTCCCCCATGGGCTTTGCTGGTTTGGGGATCGCGACCACAAGCGCTCTTCTCCAGATCTTGGGAATTTTGAGTCGGCACAAACAGGAAGAAAGGAAGCCACGTAACCAGGATTTTAAAGCAGCTTCGGCATGGAGTATAAGCTCGGGGCAGATGGAATCAGGAGCCGGAGATTTATTTGGTTTTAAATGTTGGAGGGCAGCAGCAAATTCTCTCTGTAAAAAACTGTTAGAAATATTTACTGTATCTGGAGTTGTGGCCCTCCAAAGGTCAAACACTTCTTGAGAGACAAGTCGAGATGACTTGCGATCAACAGCCTCGTATTTCCCATTTCTAACCAGCTGAGATGCAATAGCATCGGCTGAAACGGGTCAGTGACGAGGAGAGTGTCGTGACCTACCAGTAAGGTTGTTCAAAATACTCCACGCTTTTCGACTAGAGTGTGAAAAGTCAATGCTCCAAACTGCCTCGGACCTTCAATCCCTCCGCTTCCTGTCAAGCTTGGCAAGCAGAGCTGTAGAAGCCAAGCTCAAGTCGTCTCTGTGAGGAGACTGCAGAAAGGTTTTATAGAGGGATTCACACTCTGCATCCCAACACGGAATATAGTTATTTCGATACCCGCGTGGGATACTATTTTTGGTTGCTTTCTTAATGGTGTTACAGAAGTCCTGGTAAGCCGTATTTACATCAAGTGAATCAGGCGGCAACAAAGTCTTTGCGAATTTATTCGTAATAAAAACTGGCAGCGTTCTTAGCATTATATAGGAGGGCAAGACAATTAATACTTGCCCAGCCAGCCAAGCACTCACCGTCCGGACTGTTGTAGTCGTAACCCCAGTCCGCATGACGACAGTTAAAATCGCCAGCGTAAAGACAGGGATGAGGAAACACTGGGAGATCCAGGGTTCGCAATCGCATTGGCGGTGGCTTGTAGACGTTGACTATTTTATAACCATCAACGTCCACACACAGCCACTTAATCTTCGATGTCGGTGGAGATTGGTTCAAAAGTGTGTATCTCAGTCGCTCGTGGACAAACGTGGCAAGGCCATGTTTCCTGCTTAAAGAAGACCCAGCTAGTTGGTAGTTTGGAAGTACCAACTTCTCTGCATCGGTGCAGTGAGTCTCCTGGAGTAGGATGACAAGTGGCTCAGACTGCATAGCGAGGTGATGAAGAACGTTCATCTTGCTTGCAGTGAGGTCTTTGATGTTCAGCTGAAGAATAGTGGATCTTTGGAACTTGTTGGCAATGTGCCTTGAAAAGGGCAGTTTTATCCTGACATTACCCCGTCTTGAAAAGGATGTTTGCCGACTAGCAGACTCACATTGAACATCGGAATGAGTGGATACCCTTTCGTTTTGGTAGGTTCGGTTTCGGTCTGTCATTTAAACAGCAATGAACAGACTTACTCACGGCCCAGGCTGCGAGAAAGTACCTACCATCTTGGCCAAACTTTATTCAAGCGAAACTTTTATTCAGCACCTTTAATTTTACTACACAGAAGTATTCGTGATATTTTCGCGTTGGAATTTACTTAAAACCTACAAAACAGCTTCTCTCAAATGTCTTTCTAAGAAATCAAATTTAACATTACAAAGAGACGGCTCAATTATAAAAACTTACACAGTTACAGATTGTTGTTTCGACGAGTTGTCGTTTAATGAACTACCGTTCGATAAACTGTTTTTCGATGAATCGCAAAATACATATTGGATTTTATACTAGCCTGGGCAACTCGCTCGAGAGGCTGAAAAGAATTTTTTTCACTGTATAAACTGCAAAAGACCTACATGTGTTTTGATCTTTGAAAGTGAAATGAAGACTAAAAAAAAAGTTCTTCACTCTAAGTTAAAATCAAAAGTATTTTTTCCCATCAAAGTTAAGTTAACACCTTTTTTAGTCTTTGTTTTCGATAAAAGAATTATAACCTAGCTTCGGTTTAACTTTAATCGCTACAGATTTTGTTCAACTAAAATAATTTTTTGGTATAAATAATCAGATATGAATTTTATTTTTTTAAATTTGTGATCCTTGCTAAGACAGGTTGTAACCTAGTTGGTAACTTTATTGCTGTGGCCGCTATGAACGATACACAATATAGTGTTTACTATTTTCATTTTATAAATTTGGATTCAGTAATGACTCGGTACTATTTATTTACAAGATAAACTTAAATTCGTAGTTTTATAATAATGTCATATATTTTTTTTAGTTTATTAATCTTACTAGAAGTTCTTGTTTAAATTTTACTGTTTAAATTTTATTTTGAATGATTTTTGGGTCAACGTCAACGCTTACTGCCAATAATTTTATTTGAGTAAATTCAAGTGTTAAATTTTGAAAAGCGTTGCCCACAATCTGCAGAAAACATGAAGCTTAGCCAAATCTTGAACGCTCGTTGCCAGTACGAGCGTGGAATGGAGCATTTTCTGTTACTTTATCTAACTTTCCGCGCTTAAAATCTAAGCGAGCCCTAAGCGAAGAAAAAAAATCAATAAAACAAACAAAAAAGCTCCATTCCACGATTGTAGTGAAAAAAAGCCCTTAGTCATCGCAACGTGTTTGTATTTTTTGTAAAGCAGTCATGGCGTACGACAGCGTGGTCCAACTACGGGCCCGCGGAACAATTTTGCACAAATCTTGTTGATTACAGGCAGCGGCAACCTTTTTTTTGGAGAACGCCATGATTTTGGGACGAAAATAGGAATTTCGGAGATCGATTCCAATTGAAGACTTTTTTTCTTTTTTTAGAGAACACCCTGAGTTTGGGACAAAAATAAGTGTTTTAGCCGGTTGAGGCTTGCAAACTCGAATAATTTTGAAAAGTGGCCCACAAGAGTGCAGAAGTTGGACCACCCTGGCGTACGATATCAAACAAAACATATCAATCTATCAAGGCTAATAAACGTGACTTATTAGTAATCGAAAAAATGTTAGCCTAGAACCAAAACTTAAGCCAAAGCATTATGGCCGTTAAAATTGACAAAAATTATGAATGCATTTGCATGTAATAGCGCACTTCTAGTCCCCTTCAAGCTTTTTGAAAATGCCAAAAATTTATGTTTTTTAAACAATTCTTTTTAGTTCTTCTTTTCCCAAACATTGTTTTGTAATTGTTGTAATATGTTTAAAAACAGCGGGGTCAATTTTAATATCGAATTACTTTTGATCAAAGTGCTTTTGTACAGCAAGTAAGCATAAATTAACATTGAAAGAAACTAATCAAGTTTTCTTGTCTTCAAAAATCAACATATTCTTTTTCCTATAAAACTTTCTTCTTTCTATCATGACTTTAGACGTCAAAGACTCTACTGTATTTCCTGTATTACTTTTAATTTGATTATCTTATTGCTGGGTATAAATCTATTCTTAATTATGCAATTTGCATGATCCGCCAATGGTAAATTGAATCTTGAATCTTTTTTATTGTATTTGTATTTAAAAGTTATTTAAAAAAAATTTGACTAGTCTTTATTAATCGCACAAACTTTCGTGAGCTACTACACACTACCTCAAGTGAAAAGAAAGTCTTGTTCAGTATACTTTTTACATTGAAATAGGGAAAATTTCTTTGCTGTAAATAACACATACGATCAGAATCATTTCTGCTAATTAAAACTTAACAAGCTTGAATGCGATAGGCACTGTCCACAAAATCATAACTATGGAGAGAGGCTAAAGCGAATGAAATTTGCGCGCTAATTAAAATAACATGATTCATATAAACAGCGTAGAATAGCGGATTTTTGTGCGTAGTTAATGGCATGTTAATGATTATTTCGATAAACTGAAACAGCTAAATGTTATATTCAGAGACGCCCGAAAATTTTTGTTTGAAAATGTTACGTTCAAAAAGCCATTTTTGACTCGTTTGATGTAGTAAAACGGTAAAATGTCATCTTTTTTTGAAAAAACACGATTATCTGATTTAACTAGTTTAAAATTAAAACTAAAACTAAAATATTTTATTACCAACCACATAATCTTGCAAATAAGTGTTGTGATCTGTGCATGCTAAATGTGTGATTCTAGCATGTTCATCTTATGCTGATTGTTTTACCAATCGAACAGTGTTTTCTACAACAGCTATCGTGTGAAATTTTGTATCATCGCATTTTGACTTCTCGATTTGTTGGACGGCGTTTCCGCGTCCCATATTCTGTATTTCTAAACTGCGTGTACATTCGTTCTTGTTTGCTATAAATAAAAGCGTGGCTGTGACGCATTAGAGAGAAGCGACATAAACTTCTGTACGGTAATAAGAGAGGCGTGCGCTATTTTGTACTAAGACCCCTTTACAAACTACGATTATATAATTGATTAATTTGTTATTGCATAATGTGGTGAAAAGGTAGTTTTTTTATTTTTTTATTTTAAAATCGAAAAGAAAAATTTAATTTTAGAGGACCAGTTTTAAAAAAACCTGAAATTATATTTCAAAGATTGTTTTGAGGCTTTTTAAAATTAATTTTTTACGTCGTATTTATAAATTTTTCATATCTTAAGGGATTATTCTAAGTTTTCTAAATCTCTTTACAATATATAAATTAAATTTATAAGAACAAGAATGAATGAAATTCATAATGCTGGGCAATTATATAAAAAAAAGCTATATTGCAGCGATTTCTAAATTCGTTTCAGAAAATGATAATGAAAAAGTTTCGAGAAATCAACCGAAAATTAATTCTTGGAATAGCACAATAGTGCAAGCTTTCACTCAATTGAATTAGTACAGTGATCGGAAAAGTCTTGGCCAAAAAAGATAAGGATTTCTTGAAATAAATTATGAAATTTAAAATTCTAACCAAGATTTTCAAGTTCACTTTTAAATAGAAGCAATAAAAATCGAAGATACCGGCATTTTTAACAAAGAATTGATTAAGAATAAAATCTTAATTTTCTATTTTGCATTTTATTTGAAATCAGTATATTGTTTCGCATGGTCCAAATTCATTGGTTCTTTTTCAATGTACATTTCAATGTTGCTATAAAGTAAGTTTGATGCTGCCACCAATGTTTTCAAGGCTTTTAAAATTTTCTTATTTTTGATTACACTGTACAACACAAAAAAAATTCAAGAACAATTCCATGCGTTTTAGGGTGACTTGGGGTCGCTGAACACGAATCTGAAGTTAGTTTTTTTGTATCAGGCTTAAAATTTCCGAAAAATTATTTTTTTGTTATTGCGATAATATTGCATTTGATGCAAATTGTGGCTTATACTGTAAACGCAAGTTAGAATTGCATCATTTGGAAAGTTAAAACGAGCATTACAATAGAATTGCACCACTAATTGTCACTAAATAGTTGTCTATTTATCTCATAAAATTTGCAACTCTTCATTCTACTTTAGATCGACAATGAATTGTGACTCTAGTCTTATGCAATGTTTTGCTTTTTTATAGAATTGTTTAGTTTTAGATTTCAAATTTGCTATCTTTTTATAGTTGATCATGACTTTCTTTAGACGAAAGTGCAAAAATGACTCTGACTTATTTTGTTACATCTGTGGAGAGATGACAGCAAGCAAATATAGACGAAAAATAACTGATCGGATCAAGAAGCTATACCTAGCATACTTTGGATGTGCAGTAGCGGATCAGGACAAAAATTGGGCTCCACATGTTTGCTGTCTGGACTGTTCTAACAGGCTCAATAAGTGGTTTGCAGGTGGAAAGCCCACATTGTCATTTGCTGTTCCAATGATGTGGCGAGAACAAAAAGATCATGTAACGGATTGCTATTTTTGCCTCACGGACACTCAAGGATTTCGCCACAAAACCAGAAAGAAGATACTATACCCAAGTTTGCCATCTGCAATTCGCCCAGTAGCACATTCTGATCAGTTACCAGTGCCTAAACCACCGGTCACGCTTCCCGAAACTTCTGCAGAATCTTCACAAAGTTCTTGCAATAGTGAATTTGAAGACGAACCAAACACTAACTGTCCACACCTGATAACCCAGCAGGAGTTAAATGACCTTGTCCGTGACTTAAATCTTCCAAAAAGCAAGAGTGAGCTACTTGAGTCTCGGTTGCAACAGTGGAACCTGTTAACTTCTGGAACAAAAGTGACAGTGTATCGTCGACGATCGGAACTTTTCTCCAATTTATTTTCAAAAGATGGAGAGCTTTTTTACTGCAATGATATTTTCGAGTTGATACATACGTTAGTTGGAAACTATGACCCTAATGACTGGAGACTCTTTATTGACTCATCCAAGAAAAGCATCAAAGCTGTACTATTGCATATTGGAAATATCCTGCCATCTGTCCCTATTGCTTACTCAACAACGATGAAAGAAACATTTCAAAACCTTCAATTTATGTTGGAAAAAATCCGTTACTCCGAACACAATTGGCTTATATGTGCAGACTTGAAAGTTATAGCAATTCTTACAGGACTTCAGTTGGGTTACACCAAATATTGCTGCTTTTTATGCTTGTGGGACTCTAGAGCAAGAAGTGAACATTATGTCAGAAAGCAGTGGCCTCCCAGATTGGTATCTCACCCAGGTCAGCACAACATTGCCAATATTTCCCTGGTTCCACAAGAAAAAATTATACTTCCACCTCTTCACATTAAACTAGGACTGTTTAAACAGTTTGTGAAAGCATTTAACAAAGAATCACCAGTGTTTCAATTCTTGCAAAAAGTTTTTCCAAATCTATCTGAAGCAAAACTCAAGGAGGGCGTATTTGTTGGACCGCAAATACGAAAACTCATTTTAAACAAAGAATTTGATAAGATATTACATGGAAATGAGTTGGATGCCAGGGTTAGCTTCAAAAAAGTTTGCACAGACTTTTTGGGTTGTCATCATTCCGAAAACTTTAGAGACGTTATAGGTGAAATGCTAAACACTTATAAAACTCTTGGATGCAAGATGTCCCTTAAGGTTCATTTTTTGGATTCCCACTTGGATTTTTTTCACAAAAACATGAGTAATGTTTCTGATTAACATGGAGAACGATTTCACCAGGACATATCTGTTATCGAAAACCGGTATAAAGGAAAATGGTCTGTAAGCATGCTTGCAGACTACTGTTGGTCGATACAACGGGATGATTCGGAAACTCAGCACAAACGGCGTAGACGATATTAGATGAATAAACTTATACCGAGTGTTAATTTAATCATGTACTGAATACGATTGTTTGGTTCATTTGCACCTTTTTAAAAAAGCTAGACTGTCATGAATAGTTTCAATGCATGAGCTCTCCACTGAAAAATAAGCACAGAAGGTTGTATTTGATAGCAACACACTCAATAAGGGTATGAAAGCAGCAAAATTTTTGAAGTTTAGGCCAGATTCCAATTAAGTGATTTGAGGCACATCTTCTGTGTGCTTTTTACTTCATGATGCCTATAAAAATGGTTGTGCAACCTTATCAATTATTAGTCAACATATAGGTTATGTTGGGAAATTATACTGATATATAACTAAAATTGCGAAAAAATTAAATTGCATTTTTTTCAAAACGCTGACCTGATCGGTAAAAACGGAGTTCATATTTGGAATCAGCGTCCCCAAATTTACAAAAGGCACCTATTCTTGTTCTTGAATTTTTTTATGACTCGAAATTTGTTGGATAGTGTTATTGCACATTCCTAATTGGTTATTTGATAAAAAAAACGATGTTTTTGCGTATATTGTTTCTATTTAAGATGGAACTACGTAGTGAGAATTCTAAATTTCCAAACGAGTTATTTTACGGAATTTTCATTTCATCCCCATCAAACCTTTTCCCACTGTCCCAATTTAGTTGAAAAAAAATTTGACATTATTCCTACGAATAATTTTCGGCTAATTTTTTGGAAATTTTTTATTATCCAAGCGTTTAAAAATTGAATTAACTTTAAGCAACTTCTTTTATTAAAGTTTTTCTCAACAGCTATCAGGAGTACCGGAAAGTTTTGTCCATTTTTCTTTAACTAAACTTGAGCATTAGATTAAGTTTATACAGCTGTTTCAGAAGTCTAATCGGATGCCAGATGCTCAGTTAAACCTCATATTTAGTTAAATATACTGATGTTGATAGTTTAAAAACATCTATAAACCATGGAAGATAAACCTTTCAAGGTGAATCACATGCGTCATCGCATGCTGTATGAATTGTATGAATAAATGTTTACGAGGTTGAAGCAGAGTTTAATTCTTTATTTCTTCTAAAGGTGTTACTTTTTATGAAATGGGGATTGAGAAAGCTCCCATGTAGATGGAAAAAGGTTATATCTAATGACGGTAACTATTTTGTTGAACAATAAAGATTTTTCAGTAATATTTCTTTCAATTATTATTCCTAACAAAAATCGGGATTGGACTTTCTGGTACCCCTAATAATTGTAACAAATGGGGTAAAGGTATTTTAATCAAAATTTGTTAACTAAAAAATCTAAAATATGTTGCATTAGTTAATAACCAAAATAAAAAAATACTGAAAAATTCTTTCGATGTCTTGAACGATAGAAATTTTTTTAACACTAGAAAGACGGGAATTTTTTCTGCTTACAAAGAAGTTGCTGTCAATTTTGACCGCATTACTGTTTCATGCTAAAATTATTTGCAATGACCAAAATTTTTAAAAATATAAGTTGGAAATAAATTTGCAACTATTTCGAATACTTTTTTGATCAACATTTTTGCTAATTCAAACAAATTCTCTCAAAAAATAATTTGTTATGCGCTTTCCATGGTACAGTGCAAAAAGAGCAAGTTGCAACAGTGAATTTAGATAAATTACGAGTATTTTTAACACAGCAAGACTTCAATCATTTATGGCAGCAGGTGCTAGACTTGTTTCTACATACTTGTAATGAAAATTGACTTCTTTTTCGTGAAATTTGGCTGTAGGTTTCTTGCACCACAGTAGAAGAACAGACAAATCGCTTTTCGTTGGAGGATAATGGCACTTTTTTTTGCTAGCTAAAGTAAAAAATTTCTTCTTATCAACCTCTGGCTTGTAACTTCAAAGTAGATTATATATGCACTTATGCATAAACAGTCTAAAATGTTTAAAAATATTGCCACTGGCCACCTTCTTGTAGCCCTTTTGCAGATATGATAGCGCACAATTTGGTCCAAAACATCTACACCAACTTTTGACGAATTGTAACTTTTAAATGGTTTATGTAAGTTTTGGGGCGTGCTTGGCTGACGAAAACTATTTAGTGCATTGAACGTAACATACAGTTTACACAAACTTTTTTTGGCTTTGCTTGTAGTCAAAGTGGCATTAGAAGAAGATTTAGGCTAATATATTTCTTAGGCATATAAACGCTTGTCTTTCATTGTAGCCTCAACTTTTGGAATCTCATTTCTTTTCTTCCTTATTGTTTTAAGAAATTAAATTTTCTTTCTATAAATCAAATAAAGGTTCGTCCTATAAACTTATTGCCTATAACTACGAGAAATAATTTAAGACGTTGAGTTGCGTTTGTAGATATGAAGAAATAAAATTTTCATGAAAGAGATCTCATTCTGACGTAATAAAGAAAATAGCAAAAGAGAAAAAACAATAATAGCAGAAGAAAAACAGGAATTGTTTACAAACTATCAAGTGGTTTTCAACCTTTTTTATACCGCGACCCATTTTGCAATCCAATATAACTTAATAATCCTTTTTCTTCAAAAAATTCAATTTAAACATATTTAGGTTATTTTATGCGTTTGTGAAGGTGCATTAAACAAAAAAATTATTTAAATCAATTCACTCTGTTTAATAAAACTCTATTTTGACATTCACAAAACAACACTGTGTTATGACTTGTGTTGCATCTTACTTTGGTGGGCTCTGGCTATCAGAGCTAACCATAGATCTTGCTCTACAATTCGTTTATTCCTGGCTTTGTTCTTTCGTCTGAGTAATGCAGAGAAAAAAACCTTTCACAGCCTTGTTGACCAAAAAAGCATCAAAATTCGAATGGCTACGCTTGCAACTCTTGATAACAAAAAAGCAGTGGCTGACCGATATGCAAGAAATTCTTTTCTTTGATAAAAGTCTTTTCTTTGCATCTGTCTTTCTTTGCATCTGTAGATGAGTAATTTTATTGGGCTATTAACTCGAGTATCGTATCATCTCTGTTGATCATGTTAATAAGGTCTATATCACTCTATTCATCATTAAAAAGTTTCTATCTATTCAGTCACACTGTCAGCATTCATACAAAAGCCTGCTTCATAAACTTTTTGTTTACCCCTACCAAAAAGTTTTGCATTTCATTCACCTGCAACAAAATTCAAAAATAGATTTTCACTTGTTTTTTAGCAATGGATGCAATCTTTTCTTTTTTTTTCAATTTTCACTTGACGTTGTTACTAAACACAGTTTCATAGCAACTACATTAGTTTAAGGCTAACAAGTTTTGGTCCCTTTTTACTTTGAATAGTTATCCTTGCTTAGTTTTTAGTCAATTGAAATAATAACTCTGTTTTTACTTGTTCAACTCTAGTTCACCACCTTTATTGGTGTACCTTAGCAAAAGTTTTATTTATCCGGTTAAGAAACGCTGAACTAAAGCTTAAATGCTAAGCTAACAGGTCTTCAGTTCAGTTTTCTTTTACTTCTGCTCCACCCCACAGTAAAAGTGAAACTATGATTATTCAATAACGAAACATAATTGAGGCTGCAGATTAGAAAAAGGAAAAAGCAACAAAGTTTTCAAAAATATTTAAGAAATTTAGGTATAAGTTGTATTATAGGAAACAAGGTTGTTTCACAATAACAAGAATTTGTTTTATAAAAAGAAAAAGGAAAAAAAACAAAAAAGCACAAAACTACTTATATAAATTATATTTGTGTAGGCAGGTACGCCCTATTGATGGCAAAAGCGATTGACGCGGTCTATGGGTTCAAATCCTAGTCTCATTGTTTTTGGGTTGTGGCTATCGTGGCTATTATGACGTAATAATGCGTCTGAGTCAATGACAGAAATTTGTTTCGCACCTGCTAAAAATTTTACAACTTAAAAATGCAGTTGCTAAGAAACGTGTCAAGCTACAGCAGGTTTATTTCTTTATATTAACTAACTTCGCAACAAAGTCTTTGAAAAACATACTTTACAACATTTCGGTATTCTATACTTGGCGGTGTTACCAAGCAGCTCTATAAAGAACAAATAAATAAGATTTACACAAACGAAAATATCCTGCATATTCAGAAAGTATAGCTTGGAGTAATCGCTTGACGGAGGCATAACGTCTAACGCCTTCAACCTATGTGGATTTTCGTGCCTTGTTTCTTTAGATAAAATTGGGCGCGACGTCATTTGTATTGATAAGTGGCTTGACCCCGTCGTCATCTGCGCTTATTCGCGAGGAAAATGATGAATAAATAAATCGCTTGACGGTTAGGACATTTTTGCTTCTTCAGGCAAAAATATGTAACTAAAACGCTTCATCAGCTGCGCCTTGAATAGATTGGTTCTGAAGAATTAATTGTAGAAGCAAGAACTGGTCTGCTGAAATATTGAAATATTGTTTTGCAATTTGGCCGCAAAAAGTTGGTGAGTTTATTTTTTATGAAAAATTTGTATAATTGTATGTTTTTTTATATTTAATTGTAAAATTAAATGATAGCTCAGTGCAGAGTATTTTATAATTCGCAGCTTGAAATGCGTATATTAACTCGTTCCCGCATTAATAGTAAATCTTAAATTTGTGTATTAAGTATTTAACGTTGGTCCCGCTTAAGTACTAATATGTTAATTTTTTAGAAAACTGTTATTCTTCAATTGTTTGTTGGCGTATTGAAAAATTTGTCGAATAAATTTTTTGGTGGGTTGCGATTTGTGGTGGATAACGCGTTCTGATCTTCAACGACTATAAGGCCATTCCAGTTTTAAAATTTTGTGCGAGTGCCACGTGGCGTGGTGATGCACAACCTAGTTCTGTAAGTCAGGAGGGTAAGAAGATGTCTTTATGATGATGAAGATGAATATACTAACTAAGGCTTTGCTACGAAGCTAACATACACAAGGAGGAACAATCATATAAGAAAAAGCCAATCACTTGTACTGTACTCGTATAATGCTATTTTTGTCAATTTTACCATTCCTTTCCCTTAGTACGCATTCTAATTTTTGCGCAAACACGTCAATGTATGTACATTAGAAATTTAAAAAAGTATTCTTTATCATTCAATCTTAATAGTTAAGAACTCCTGGGTTTTGTTAGCTGCAGCAATTCGTGGCCCAGAAACTAATTTTGGCTTACAGTATAATTTTTTCATTTCTTGTTTTTGCTTGTACGTACTCAACGATTCTGCTGCGTCTTTCAACCTTTGTTTTTCCAAACCACTCAGAAAAATTGTGCTGAATATATTCTGTATAATAACGCAATAAAGCCTTTTTTATTTAATTGCAATGACGATTGGTTGTGAAAGCCAGTACGCGATTGATTGCACACTCATCTGCGCCGCAAGCGAGAAAACTTTAATCCATAAGACGAACTCTTTCCGGCGACAAAGAAATGGTTCAAAGAGACTTTATGAAGGTGGCTTCCAGCGTTGCCAGATGAAAATATGATTGTTCGGTAGCTAAAATAGAGAACCAAGTAGTATTAAATTTTTCCGCGCAAATTTTTTGTCTAACAAATGTTGAACAATAGCCGAATTAGAAACAGGTGCGTTTTTAGTCGATTTACATTGACGTCTCGGGGGATCTTGTTGAAGTTTAATTTTATTTCTAATTGATTTTGGATCATGTTGTTGAATTCGTTGTTCCAATCGTTGGAACGTTAAGTTCGTAGAATCGTAAAAGTTTGAACCCAACACAACTATTCCTGTAATGTGCAGACTGCAGAAGTTTACAGTTTTAGATTGGTTCAATTAAGAAGTCCTGTTCGAGATAAATTATGACGTCACAATAAGCCCCCTTGGAAAACAATCGCTTTGTAGGGTGTCCCGGTCTGAATTTAAGTAGGCCATGTTTTCTTGTAATAAGTTTAGTAATTCTCAGTATAAAGCTAAGCACAAAAATACGTGTTTTTTCCGTTCATACATGAACTGTAAAAAAATTTGACAAAAGATTGAAAAATTTATAAAGCTATAGGCCAGCTTAATATTAAAATAACACCCTGCAGAGTCCTCAAGGGATTTCAAACAACTTAAATTCTATCTTTTTTCGTTTTTTACACTCCCTAATACTGGCGTTTGCTAATTATCCACCATTTTCATTCTGTTTCTTTTAAACGGTAGAATATTTTTTTTATTTTTTACTTCGCCGTTAAATATTTGTTCTTTCAATGAATTTCTACTTAAGAATAGCATCTCAAATAATATTAACTTACCTTGCCATACTTAAAAAAATTTCAGCAAAGTAAAATTGATCAAAATCTCTAAAAGTTACAGTACAATTATAAAGGATAAACTTTATTCATCAGCCATCTGGTCAATTGAAAGTTTGTGTGCACTGTGCACTGCCTGTAGATTGTGATAATTCTACGCAAAGCTTTGTTAGCAGAAAGGGCTGCTTTAGGCAATTTTAAACGCACTAACCAAGTAAAGAGTTTTGTCGTGATGGTTTCACTGAGATAAATTGTCGTAAACACTAAGTATTTTCGTAAACACTAAGTATTGACTTACGTGGATAGCACAGAAAGTTATAATTAAAGGACTGTTTCCACTACAAGCGTAAAATGGAGTATTCTTTGTTTGTTTTATTGATTTTTTTACTTCTTTCTGCGTTTAAGCGCTTAGTGAAGCAAAAATCAATAAAAAAACAAAGAATACCCGATTCCACGCTAGTAGTAAAAACTAGCCTTTCAGGTCAGTTCAGGCTAAAAGCTGACGCTGATAAAGTAAAGCGTATGGCGTAAAGAACCAAAAAAAAAGCAGAAATTTTGTTTGGACTGAAAGCGAAGAGCGGGAAAAATTAATCCATGCACGAATTGAAAAAAATTTTTTTGGGGGTCACCGGAAAAATATTAAAGTTGAAATATTTCAACATTTTAGCATGATTTAAGCTAAAAGGGGTCGCGGAAAGCGTAATTTTCCTTTACGTTTTACCTTGCTTTTTTATCTCTGTATTTATCCTTCTGACTCGCAGGAAAGCGACGGAGGCGCTAATACATAGGATAGGCAATTACCCCGACCTGCTTCCGGAAATGCCAAGATATTGCTTTCGCTTGTAATTTAATATCCGCTTTGCTGCGTCTGTTTTCAATCTGAACTGACCATAAGCCTACTAACTTTTTTTAATATATAACAGACTATAGATTCTTTAGGTTGTCGCACTATTACAAATATAGACAGCGATTCACGGTTTCTTTTCGGATTTTGACTGTATTGTTCAACGCCATAAAACTATTTTAGTTTCTGAGTTTAACTCAAATGCAAATAGCGGTATTCAGAGATGGTCTTACAAAAAAAGAGGCCCGGTGCAAAAAAATAGGAAAGTCACTTTTTTGTGTCCCAAATTGTTTTGGTCCTAAAATGAAATGTTCTCTAAAATAAAGAAAAGAAAAGATCATCACTTTCAACCAATGTCTAAAATCTGCAATTTTGTCTCAAAAACATAGTGTTCTCTAAAAAAAAGGTCGTCACTTTCAATCGAATACATTATTCTTAATTTCGCCCTAAAGTTAAGATGCAGACAGAGGGACACCGTCATGGTGCTATTATGAAAAAATAGAGCAATATTTTGCTTAGGAGGGTCACGTTTTGACGTTTTTTTATGGGACCTGGTGCGGCCGCTCCGTTCTCTCCGTACTAAAGCCATCACTGCTGGTGTTGTCATTATTAATTTATTTATACAGTTTGTTGTAAATTATGCATTTTTATTTTCAAATGTACAAAGGTGTACTTAATTTAACCCTCCGTCTATCACAAAAAACTGACGTTGTGAACCATTGGGGTCTATTAGATCCCATGTAGTTTGCTGTGATTTATGATGGTCTAGGTTTGCATTTCATGCAGGATAGCTGAATGGCGCAATAAACTAGCATTTCATATTACTTTTGGCATTAGCTTTAGCAAACATAATCCACATTTTTTTAGTTGACAGCTATTAAATCTTTCTATCAATTTTAACCAGTTAAAATTTTTGTGAAGTTGAAATACTGATTCAGCTATCATAATCGCATTTACCAACGAAAAAGCGCATAACCATAAATAAACAGCAGCAACAACAATAAATGAATCAACTATCAAAAAATCAAAAACAGTAATAAATAGCACCTGCCATAATCAATAGTTCAGTGTAATTGCACCTACAGCATTGTTGACAAATTGATTTGAAGTGTTCCCAGCAAACATAGTTCTTGCACACAAAACAAACAAAACGGCTCTTCCTGTCCTTGTTTCTGTCGCAAAGGCTACATCGCTATCGTTTCAATTTGGGAGCATTATCAACAGTTATCAATCTTCTCTCCAAATCAGAATTTTACTTTTTTGTATTTTAAATATTATTCTTGTATAATTTTTTTTGCAAGAAAATTTAGATTTCCAGAAGCAAACAAATATATTATAAATAATCATTTAACATTCGTGGTTTTTATACTGTTATAGTAAAAAACCTACAAATAGTAGTTTATTCTTGTGGTTTCAATAACGAAATAATGCTGTTAAAACGTTTGTGTCCATGTAACAGCAGGATTTACATTGCAAAGCAGTTGGGGTCTGTCAGACCCCAATGGTACACGATGCTACTTTCTTTTTTAGGCATATTACAAATTAGTTTTGTGTACTGAGGTTTATGTTGGCTATAGTTCTAAGGTACATGCACAAAGTTACTAAGTTTTAATATGGTACCATTTAAACTAAAAGAGTAGTCAAACGGTAAAAGAATGTTTGGGGTCTATCAGACCCCATGGTAGACGGAGGGTTAAAAAAATTTTATTGTACGAAAATTGAAGAAAGTTTTTAAAAACTTGTTTTTGGTTTTTAGCTTGACTTAAATTAAAGATGCATACAGTTAAAAATTAGATTACAGCTGGTACAAAGTTTAACTCTTTTACACAAAACTTTTTTTCTTGCTTATTGTCGTGTATAACACAATTACGTAAATTGCTAATATAAAATGCCTTGATTTACTTGTATTTTAAGCAAGTAGCAGATTTTAAAATACATTTTATTGTGTATCAAAGCCTGACATCTCATTTATTAACCAATAGAGTTATTGAGCTTTTCTGAACTGAAATTTTATCTATAGAGTCTAAGAAGTAAGTTTTAAAACTAATCAAAACAAAGGTGATCACAAGTAGCGTCAAACTTTTTGGTTAATCGTTTTTTTTTTTAAACTATGCATTGGAAACATTAAAAAGCTAGATCTTTAATCGCCTTATTATATTGTTATGCATTTATCGGAAGATATCAATCTTTTGTGGTTTACAGCAACTTGTTTACAGCTAATCTTATATATCAATAACAATTTTGGGCTCTATAATTACCAGGATTTTTTTATACCTAGAATTACTACGAAATCTTACATATCTTATAGAATACCATAAAATTCATAAAGTTTTTTAACGCTTTTGCTTTGGCCATTACTATGCATTCTAAAAAAGCCCCTTTAAAAAATAAAGTTGAAATGCAATTTTTTATGCAGAAAACCAATTTTGAACCAAAATAAAAATCGAAACTTAATGGCACCCAATTTAGCAATTTCAGGTTAGCCTGCAGACGTGGAAGAAATGTATTAGTGCACATATTGCGGCCACTCAAAAAATATAGTCTATCACAGCAAGGAAGCAATTGCATGCAAACTTATGTTGACACATCAACCGATAGCTAAAAAAATTAGAAGTATATCATAAAGGGCAAAACTTTCAATTTCAGCACTTTTTTATTCGTTTGGCATGTTGTTAAATCGCAGATGCTTTACAATTTTTGTAAATTTGTTTCATAGCATTGTTTTATGGAAATTCCATAAGAATTCCGTAACTTCTGTTCCACAAGAGCATAATAGGGTGATTTTTTCAATAAATGTTGGTAACCTGTCCAGTGGTTAACAGCGGCGTAATTGACAAAGTTACGGTTCAAAACCTACTCGCGCCATTCTGTTGTATTCTTGAGAAAAACACTATGCCGCACTTTCTTCTTCTTGGCGGTCTTAGCAAACAGCTTTAAATTTCGGTCATATCTCTACATAAAAAAACAAAAAAATATAATAAAAATTTTAACCGAACAGCCATATTTTGGCATCTCCGGAAGCAGGTCAGGGTAAACGCTTAACATTTGCCCTATGTATAGCACCTTCGACGCTTTCCAGAACGTTAGGAGCATTAATATAGAGATAAAGATTAAAAGATTTAAAAGAAATAAAGCTTCTTGGCAATTGCAAGGCGGCAAAATTTTTAATAACAAGTTTTGAAAAAACCCTTAAAGATTATGAAGTACTGACTTTTTTATTGTGAACTTAACTATTGATCTCAATATTAAAACATAAATAAATCTTGTTCAAGCCTAATATGGTGTGCTGATACAGGATGAAACAAAGTAAAGAATCCCTGCGGTTGCAGTAAAGATGTTGTGTGCAAGAGCTTTATCTGTTAATGCAGATTGGCAAGATGGGCAATTTGTTCCTTTTTTTTCCAGATATATCGCCACCAGTTGTATTGCACGTGCTTGTTTTACATTCATTATCTAATTCTATAAAAATGTAGGCTATATCACTTTCTTTCTGTCAATGATTCCTAAGCTTACAGCAGTAGAATGAAAGTAATTGCCAAACTGAGCCTTCTTTCTTGCCCTAAAAAACTTGTTACCCGTGTCCCAAGTAGTATTAGATCAGAAACTTGGTCAGACATAGTACTCCGCTGCATCATTTTACTTTAACAACTTCCAATCACAGTAGTAAAAGATATGATAGAAAATCTCATGAAGATTTGCCAAATAACTGTGGAGAAATGTCAAAATAAAACTTTTTAAGTGAACTTTGTAAAACTACACAATAACTTCTACTGTCACGGAAACTATATAGATTTTTCAAGAAATATTCTAATCATTTATCAAGACGTTTTGTTTATGATAATTGTACTCAGCCGCAACATCACTGTCACAACGCTGGGTTAATAAAAAGTGTCACAAACGTAAACACAAAGACTTGCTATTTGCAATTTTACAAATACTACTAGTCCGATTGACTACATTTGCTATTGTAAAGCAAATAAAATAAAGTTGTTGTAAGTTAGTTTTCACAAGCAGCTGTTGATAGCAAAAGAAATTTAAATTCAAAATTAAGGTTAGTTCGTTGGTACATTGTAAAATGCTTTCTGGTGTCCTGTACAACACCACCGCAATTCTAGGATGGAAAATCAAATCACACAATAATCTCTTAAATAAATACCCTGGAAATGCGTGCATCACCGTAAAATGAATAAGACTAAACTTCTAAAAAGTCAAGAAATATGAGAACAAAGCTCTCAATATAGAATGGTAATCGCAGATTAAAGAACACACTGTGTCCTATGAATTTCACTGTTAAATGTTAAATGTTTTCACTAATTTCACTGTTAAATGTTTTAGTTGTATATGAAAGTGTTTAGTTTTATATGAAAGTGTTTTCTACGCGCCATGTTGTTAAAAGTGACTTACAATTGTTAAATAGTATTACTGCACAATGAACAGTATCAGGTTATCGTTGCTTGTTCTTAATAATTATGGGCTTGCGGTTCTCAGTTACAGGTTTAATTATTATACTTGTATAAAATCCAATTATCTGTATGCCTCGCTTTCCGGAATTACATTCGCCTTGTTGAGTGCAAGACAGAGCCGAATAGTAAAGACCTCTTCAAACAAATTCCAGAACAAACTTTGGATTGACCGCATTAATTTGAAATAAATTGACTGTAATTTTATTAATTATTGATTGAAATCATTTTTTGGCAAAAATGCATTTGTTTAGCTTCTTTTTCCGGCTATTTATCTGGTAAATGAAATTAACAAGTTGATAGACGTTAAAAGCAAAGCCTGCTATTCTTATTCATGAGAGGGCCATGGGTTTTGAGAATCTCTAGAAGAGGACAACAGACTGAAAAAAGTTGAAAACCACTGGTCTATACTCAACTTAACTTTGAAGTCAAACAGGTAACTCATCTTTTTGGTTACAGAAAATAATTGTATATTAGTTATTGAAGTAAGCTATTGTTAGTCAGCAAAAAATTTAATCTTATTCCTCGAATTCACTTGCATTTCAAAATTTATCAAGATAGTTCCCAACCGGCAATAAAGAAAGTCAACTTTTGAATATTTCGTACGGTCATTTTTTTATTAACTTTGTTCTAAATTAACCCATTTATGCCCAGTATTGCGTTCATAAATGGAAAATTTCAAGCGTGCAATCGCATTTCATGAATCTAAACTTTAAAGGCAAATTTTCATGGCTATCAAGTCATGCAAATAAAGAAAAATTATTTTGTTTGCAAGTCTAGTTGCATTTTCGAGTTGTGCCATAAGTGTTAATTATTCTGTGATAATATTCACCAAAAAAAGTTTTTCTATAGTCTTTATGTTAGCAAATGTGTTAACTATAATATTATTTTGAATCTCAAATTTTTTATCTTCTATTAGTTTTCATTGACATAAAATATACTATTTTATTTTTTTATTTATTATCTCTATATTTATCCTCCTGACTCGCAGGAAAGCGATGGAGGCGCTAATACATAGGGTAGGCAATTGCAATGACCCCGACCTGCTTCCGGAGATATGAAGATATTGCTGTCCGCTTGTAATTTAATAGAGATGTGACTGTAATTTAGAACTGCTTTCCAGGACCAACGAGCAGGGGAATGTGCGGTAAAGTGTCTTTCCCAAGGACACAACAGAATGGCGCGAGTGAGTTTTGAACCGAGACCGTGTTGATCAGAGCCTGCCGCTTTAACAACTCGACCACGCTGCCGACTACAATAAAAACACTACAATAAAAAAAATTGTTTTTGTTGTACCTCTCAACGTAGAGATAGCTAATTACCATACAGCTCACTATGATTATTCATGATGTGGTGAGACCAGTTTTGCGTTTATGCAACAACTCACATGGGTACTATTCCCAATGTTGCGAAAACGCAACATTCATTTTTTCATTACAACGTTTCTAAAATTGGTCAATTACATAAAATAAATGTCCATACATGTTCTTATATCAAAATAACAATAATAACTCATTGTGAGCAAATTTCTTGGAGTTCAAATAATTATGGGCATAAATGGGTTAATTAGAAAAAAAAAATTTTGATGTTTCGCTGGGCAGGCAACGTCGAGCATGATTGGAACAGAGAGAGTTAAAGCAAGAAAGTGTAAAAACACCTCCTTACAAGTCGTAAAAAGCAGTATTTACGGAACAAAAATTTAAACTTAATTAATTTCAAAATTTATTATAAAGATTTTGGAATCATGAAGTATGAAATTTGGAACGCTTATCTAATTTCAGAATAAAAATTAAAGTTGATACACTTCGAAACATAGTTTATTGAGGATATTTCGTATTGTATACACATTTTTCATACGCTCAGATTACTCTGTTTTATTTGATGCCAATATTTTGGAAGTATTTTACTCTCTTAATCATAAAATATCCCAATTTAATTATTCAAATTTATGAACATTTATTAGTGAAGAAAAAGTATGAAGATAAATCAAGAAATCAGCCGCTTAATTATTCGGAAAAATGGTGTCAGACTGTCCTTCGACTGAATTAGGACAGTCATCGGGAAAGGTTAAGCAGGAAAAGATAAGAATTGTGTAAAGTAACTCATTTAAAATCCTAAACCCAAATCTACAAATCCAAACTTAAATAGAAGTTGTGAACATCGAAACTACCGGCATTGTTGCAGAAAGATCAATTAGCAATCAGTACTAGTCACAAGGGCCCCGGAAGTCATCGGACTAGTCAAGAAAATTTGGAAAATTTAAACTTGAATAAGTTTGCATGAATTATTAATAGTTTAATGCAGTTCATGATGGAATGAGTTACAATTTTGAAACGTCTTCATTAAATTATGTTTTGACATTATTTACTTTACTTTTTATTTAGATACTGGAATCAATTATACTTATTACGTCATAGTCAATGGTACGAGTGAAAAAGATCGGTCATAAGCTAACAAGAAGTAGCACAGGTTTGCTATCGCTTTTTCGCTGTGTGACCCAGCAAGACATCCAAATATTTATTCGTTTCAGGATTTTAAAAAGTAATTTAATACAAAAATCACAAGATTTTAAATTAACGGTTGTTCTCAACTTTATGAACCTTCAACACACTAATCTACAATTTTTTAGATTTGCGCAAACAATTCCCTTCTCAAAAAACTTTTTAAGCCTAAAGCTAAAAGAAATTTTTGAAAGTCTCTATTTCGATCGAGTTTCGATTGAAAATAAATATTTAAACAAAAATGGCTGTAATTTGTTTCCTTCAAATTTTCACTTTTGAAAGGTGTGGAAGTTCAATCGCGTGGGCTTAGCAGTCCACATAATAAGTATGTTTATCGTAATTTATTGCCATAAAATCATAGTTTTAAAATGACGCAGAGGGCTTGCGACGCACCGATTGGGAGTCTCCTGGCTAACTGATTGGCAGATTTTGGTTAATGTGCTCCCTGATTAACTAGCAATAAGGCGTTAGAACCCGATTTTACGATCAGTAACAAGTATGGCGGGAGAAGCTGTTAACGAAACATTACACAAACAGTATAACAAATAAAGCTTGGTAAAATAGCGATTCAAAAGTAAAGGTCTCAAACTCAGGTTGCCGATTGTTTTCAATTTAAACATGAAATGCACAATTCAGCGAGCGAATAAAACATGTGGTCAATATATTGCAAAAGTAACGCAATAATAAAAACTGCGAGAATAACTTGCAAAAGACGAGTCCAATCACGTTAATTTGATAACTACTCTTTCGTCGACGATTTTGAAAACTGGCTATCACGTTAGCAGCATCTGGTTTACCATTTACTTCAATCGAAATCAAATCAGATTTTACACTCGGCTGACAATTTTTATAAAAGAAATTTATAAAGCAAATTTTGTATTTCTATCGGGTGTTCTTTTAATTAAAAACTTTCCTTCAAAAGCAAATTGGCTGTATTTGCTTTTAAATTTTCGACTATAGGTTAACAATCTTACTGTCTTGTTTTTTCTATCTCTGTGAATTGTTAGTAAATGAGTTAACCAAAGCAAAATTTAAGACTTTCTTTTAAAAAATCAATATCATTTCACTGTCATGCAAAAAGGTTATACCAGAGATATCTAGAACCGTGGGTTAAACATGTAATATTGCAAATTTCAATACCCTTAAGTACTGGCGCTAAAGAGCTACAAAATTAATAGTTTTGTTGCCAAAACGCTAGATAGCAATTGTCACCACAACGTAGAAAAGAAGAATGCAAAACATATAGTTTCTGTGCCGGTCAAGGCAAGCAATAAATTATAAATTATACAACTGTTTAAAGAACATTTATGATCTTTAATAGCAGTTACTTCTTTTTTATCTTTTTTTAATAAAGTTTTTCCTTCGAAAGTTGGAAAGCAAAGCAGCTCTTTTTCACAGTTTACTGACGATTGTAAAATCAACAATTATTTTATTTGATTTTTTCCTTAAATATGTGGCCTCTTATTGTAAGGTTTTTCAAAAATGTAAAGGATTTATTGGCACGAAGCAACATGGATTTCTAAAAGACCAATTGATTTTATTTGACGGAGTTTCATTAATAAAAAACCTTAGAAACATTAAGGAATATGCTACACAATAAGTATATATATATATATATATAATCAGAGCAAACAAGATCGCTTTGGTATTGAAATCATTGAGCACTCTACTAAAAAGCACCAATTACTTACAGTTATATTCATATTTATATCTGAATATATTTAACAATTTGAAACTGTAACAAAACTTTGTACGAAAATGCTATCTCCAATGATTGCAAAGCTTAAAATTGTAGTGAGAATTTGCCTGTTTAAAGCGATATTTTCCAAAACGAGTATGTATTTCTTGAGAATACCTTTTTTAAGTTTTTTATTCTGGTTAATAAAAATTTTGTGGTCCCCCTCCGCTAACCATTAATTGCATTCATTTTCTATATCAAAATTTATGTTGTTTGTCTCTGTAACAGTGTCCCTGCTAAAACAGGTACGTACAATACGTGGGACTGCCGCAATGTTGGCGAGACGATTGTCTCAAATTTAACTAGCCTGGCAATATAACTCATTCTTCCCACCCTAGAGTAGAAAGGGCAACAATGTGACTAACCAGGTGATGCTATTTGTAGAAATTAAATTTTCAATTTATAGTTTCTTCAGTTTTTAGAAGTACCTCGTATATACATTTTTTCTCAGTTTACCGCTATGGCAAAAGCAAAGCCATAACATTGGCAACACCATCTTTCTCTTTCTTAGTACGCTACATAATTATAAGTTTGACTAGAATGAAAATTAAATTGGAGAATGCGTCATTTATATAAAAGGCAAACATTAACTAAAGCAGCAGTGAACCGCGGTGCGTTTCAAAGCAAAATCAAGGATCTATTTAACTCTGCGTCACAGAAGCGTTTCAAGTTCTTTAAGCGATGTGTTTCTGCTTGTAAATCGAGCATATATTCAACAAGTTTGCTCTTGCCTTGCTTGAAATAAATTAATTTGTTCATGAATATAGTAAAACATGCCTATATCAAAGCAAAAAGATGCGTGTTTAATCAAGCCAAACTTAAAAAATTATGCTCAAGCACTAGAAATTAAAGCAAACTTTTCTCCCTCAGTAAAAGCAAAAGATGGTTACAAATCTGACTAAACATTTTTATCAAATAAAAGAAGTAGTATCTTGAAGCAAACTAAAATAAGTACTTCTATACTGAAAAACTCAAAAGAAAAACGTTTAACCAGCGATAGCAAATAAATGTGAAAGAAATAATGATGTAATTCTTTCGACTTTATCCCTTGCGCTGCCGATTATTTAAATAATATTCCAATTCAGTCTATCAAGTAGCCTACATCTCTGAGAACACACTTCATTAAAAAAGAGGGTTTATGCAAAGTTGTTTTTTTAACACTGTAAAATCACTATAATAAAATTACCAACGTATTTTTTTATAAACGTTTGAAGTAGTAGGGGTTAAAACTGTTTGATAGTGAAAGCATTGAGTTAATTTAAAAGATATCAAATTGTATTCGTAGAGTAAGTTTCAATCAGTTTGGAAAAGCGGGAATTACTTTGTTTCCTGTGAAAACCTTCAGTTGGAAAAAAATCATATCAGTTTCTTTTATTCGATAAGAAAAAAAATGAAGTTTTGGATCGGTTAATATTGTCTTTACTTCAATGATGCAAAAGTAAATTGTCGTACGAAATTATGAAAAGGGTAGAAAAAACTCTAGTCTAATGCAAAAAAATAATTAAATAAACCAGAAAACTTTATTATCAAATTTAGATCTTGTTAAAAAGATTGAAAAACAGTCTTTTCCACACATACCATGAATATATATATGGGTTAATCAGGCTATTTAATGGAACAACGCATAAAATTGCCAGTTGAATATTTCTGTGGAACTTGAGAAAAACACTATAATGAGAAAAAGATTTCCACGCAATAAAGCAAATTATGCATAAAGGAATCCAAAGCAGCAAATCAGTCGCAACAATCAGACTTATTCTCCAAAAAACTTTTCTATTTTCTCTTGTTATTTTGTGATTTTTATCTATTCGGTTGTTGTGACCTTTTTCAGGAATTTGTCTTTTGTTTTTCAAGTATTTTCGAATTTCTGCAGCTATACGATTATTTGACAGGTTTATCCAAATCAATAAATAAGCAATTATTAAATAAATACACGTTAAAAAGTCGTAAATAATAATTGTAAGATTAAAATTATTTGATAAAGTTTTCGACAAAACGACCAAAGCAGTTGAACAAAAATATTGCGAACTGTAAAAACCCATAAAAGTCCAGGATTGTAAATTTACTAAGTTAAAGCGAGTAACGGCTTTGACAAGTACGTGAGCAGTGGGATAGGCTTGTATGGCGCTTGTTATCGTTTTTAATTCGTTATTTTTACTTGCAAAATGATTTATATATTCAAAAAGCTTTTTTTCGTTCGCAAAAAAAACAGTAGAATTTAAGGAATTTGATTCCGAATTACGAATTCCTATACTGAACAAAGTGGCGATGGGCTCGCTTGTTATCAGGGGTAATACACTAATAAATATCCAAGTAGTCCACGTCAAAATCACTAATATGTAAACAATCTTCAAATGAACGCGTTTGTACGGGTTTACAGTGCCGAGCAGGCGATAGCTGCTTATGATTGCTAAAGTGGTAAGTGAAACTTGACTTGAAAGCAAACTAAGCACGCCTAATGTGTTACACAATTTGTATTCGGTAAAGTACAAGTCGAGTTGGTCTGTTTTTCTTTTCATCTCGGTTGCCATGACAGTGACGTAAATTCCCATGAGAAAGTCGGCGCACGATAAATTTAACACCAAAACATTGTAAACTTGCTTTTCTTTGAAGACATTTGTTTTTTTAATCAAGCTTAAAAGTTTTCGTTGTATAACGACAGCGTTTCCCAAAAGACAAGTTAATCCAAAAATAAGAAAAGGAAACCAGAGAGCTGAAGCAGCAATTTGCGTGCTACTTTTTTTACGCGAACCGCCACACATTCTGCGAATAGGGAAAATTTCAAATCGGTCACGCGTAAATCTGCAAGGAGAATAAGATTGATTGCAGTTTTGTGTATTTAGGAAGTTGCATCTTTCCAATTTGCTTTTACCGCACGAATAAATCGAGATTGTCCAATTGACATCTTCAAGAAGTTCTTCAACATCGCTTGGGCTGGAAATAGTTCTTTCGTGTAACTTCGCTTTTTTTGTGTTGTTGAAATTGTTGTCACAAGCCAAATAAATCGGCTTGTTTACCGAACATGACTTATGTTCAGTGAGTTCACTTGGATTTGATGACAAAGAAAGCACTTGACAATTTTCAGGATATGCAGCATTTCCTTTTGTACAATCTAAAGCTATGAGAGAATTTTTTTACAACGCTTTGTTAAACAGCTTAATTGAGATTCAACATAACCATCAAACTGAGATTTGTATATAAAACTAGCTTTTAACAACAATTATTTTGTTTAGGCCTATTATTTGTTTTGTACATTTGGAAGCCGATCAAATTTTGTCATGAATTTGACTACTAGTTTTAATTTTGACTAAAATTTTTTCTACAAATGTAATGTAGAGGTGAATTTGTCATAACAATTAGCGGATAATAATCATGTTTTTTTCTGTATCCTGTTAAGTCTTTGGCAATTAGACAAAAACTAATTATAACTTCGGAATTATAATTCGAAATTAACCGTGTAGGGTACGTGATCAATGGCATTCCAAGTCTTCCGCGCAACAAAAAGTTATCTTACACCCTGGCTTTTAAAGAAATGCTCATTATGTAATTGCTGGTTGAATAATTTCAATACGTTAAAAGATTTTAGAAAAATCACTTCATCTTAATTTTTTTTTTTTTTTGTAAATACTGATTCTATTTTTCTACATTTGAATATTATATAGATTCGGAAAATGAAGTTGCCGCTATTGGACAGTTGTTTACAAAAGAATCTTTTTGCTTGATTTTCTTTTTAACTGAAAGCAGTTCATTTATTAAGTACAATTTTTCAAACTCGAATCAAACACATTTTCATTAGTAGCTGTGCAATATTAGAAATAGTATAAATCAGTGGTTCTCAAAGCGGGCGCTACCGCCCCCCAGGGGGCGTTGGCGCGATTTAGGGGGGCGGTAAGAAGAAAGGGGGCGGTAAGAGAACAAGGGGCGATAGGAAACAATGAGAAGAAATATACATGAAGAACGATTAATACAAGATTGATTCAGGGTGAAGACCTTTTTTTTTTTTTTTAGAGATCACCACAATTTTGGGAGAGAAATAGCAAAATTAGAGATGAAATCAAAGATCAAAGTGAAAACCTTTTTTTTTTAGAGATCATCACAATTTTGGAAGATAGCAAAATTAGAGATGAAATCAAAGTGAAGAATTTTTTTTTAGATCATAGCAAAATCACAGGTTTTGAAATAAATATTTTCTATCTAATATTCTTTTCACTTAAAAAAAAAGCGAGGGGGCGCTGGGAATCGAGCTGGAAACCAAGGGGGCGCCTGACCGAATTTGACTGAAAAAGTTTGAGAAACACTGGTATAAATTATTTAAATAAAAAGCTTTAAATAAAAAGTTTCGACTTACTTTGAGTTAACCATACTAAAAGAATAATATAAAGTTTATAAGTCATTGAGGAATTACCGTATCTAAAAAACAATTCCATAGATCAGTAAAATTCTAATACTAATCTAATTAGCCTACTTTAAATCTGTAGTTTGCCAAGTTTGTTCTGTTGTTTTGGAATAAACTAATTTTTGAATTATATTCTAGAAAATAGTATTACATTAAAAACTATACGTTTCAAAAATGTATGATTAATCATTTTGTCAATCGCATGTTTACTTCAGTCACATCAATTAAAAAACCTCATTCTTTGGTAATTCATCTTTTTCTTTTCGATAGAAGTAGTTATCAAAGGCATGCAGGTTGATACCTCCAGCAAGTCTTGATATGATGGTTAAACAGTAAAAAGATAAACTAAATTGTTCAGTATTTGACTAAAACAAAAAATGTGCAGGGTGTCCATAAAGTCTCTTTACAATTTTAAAAAATTATTACAACGTGAAATGATGAGATATCGCAATGGGGGTTGTTTTATGTTAATCAGTATTTCATAAAGTTTTTATTGACACTAAAATTTATTGTTTCAGATAAAATTTCTTAATTAAAATTTCTTATGTTTAATGATTGAGTTATATGAACTGAACCCCCATAAAATGACTACTATCCAAGAAAAAGCGCAATGTGTATCCTGGTTCATTGAGGCAAAATCAGATGTTCAGACCCAGCGAAACTACAGAAGTAAGTATGGAAGAGACCCTGTGCACTGTTGAACGTGGTAGTTCCAATTGTCTGGCAGCAGTGCAGATAAACTTCATAGGAGAACGTTGAAAGGCTTGCCTTACACGCTTGATGCTTTCTTCAGATGTTCTTGGTCGCCCACTCCTCCTTGTATCGAACACTGTCCCTGTCTCCATAAATTTGTTGTGCCATAAACGAATTGAAGGACGTGATGATGGGTCTCTTCCATACTTACTTCTGTAGTTTCGCTGGGTCTGAACATTTGATTTTGTCTTAATGAACCAGAATACACATTGCGCTTTTTCTTGAGGAGTAGTCATTTTATGGGGGTTCGGTTCATATAACTCAATCATTAAACATAAGAAATTTTAATTAAGAAATTTTATCTGAAACAATAAATTTTAGTGTCAATAAAAACTTTACAACCTCCATTGCGATATCTCATCATTTCACTTTGTAATAATTTTTTTTAATTGTAAAGAAACTTTATGGACACCCTGTAGATACTGCTATTTTTTCATAAAAGCACTGCATAAACACGTGAGTGCTCAATGACATAATTTGAACAGTTTTATTTTATTTTAAAGTCTATCAACGTATACAAAAATTAAAATTAAAATTCTTGACAGCTGATTACACGGTGTTGCGATTTTGAGGAGAGAAAAATTGTCAAAATAAGAATTGATTGTTCTATTTGAATAAAATTGTTATAGTCGGTACGCAACTTTTGAACAAATCATACCAATTACTTCTTCTAATTCTTCATATCCTCACAAAAGTAACAGTTATAATTCTAGGCAAACGTGTTTTTAAAAAAGTAAAATTTTTAGTTTTTAACTGACTATTTTTCTACTTTGTCACTGTTAATCGAAATAATCCTATAACAATATTTTGGGAAAAGCTTTTTTTATCATGTAGTGATCAATAACATATCCTTTCTGTAAGCTTATAAATTGCAATGTTTAAAAAGGACCTGGGAAAAATACATTTGAAACGTAAAATCAACCTTAATTACATAAGTTATTGGCCCGAAGCGCAATTATAATTATTAAAACTAACATCTCTGTATAGTATGAAGTAAATCTGTGGCATTATTATCTTCAAAATAACTCAGAACCTTTCAAGAAATATTTTTATAAGAATTCAATTTGTAAACTGCAAAACGAAAAGAAGAAATATCACTTGCATTTTTCAACTGTTAATTGCGGACCAATATTTGCTTCTTTCTGAATAGATTTTAATTTTCTTTCAACTTTTTAAACATTAATTTTAAATAAGAATCAGTTTTCCAACTTACATCTTAGAAAAAACTTTAGAAATGTTTAAAAAATTGTTTTTGGGGTTTTGCAACGGATGATTAAAAACTTACAAAATTTTGAAGCTTTTAATACTAGAAGACGAAGCACAAAAACAAGACAAGCTTAAAACTTAGAAATCTGTCGCTGCATAATGACTTTATTAAACAGTTAAAATCGATTTCGATCACAAGATCATCATCAGTTAACAATTCTATCAATTCTTATTTAAAAGAATTCTTATTCAAAAGAATTGATACAATTGTAAACTGATGATGATCTTGTGATCGAAATCGATTTTAACTTTTTAATACAGTCATCGTGCAGCGACAGATTTCTAAGTTTCAAGCTTGTCTTGTTTTTGTGCAGGGATAGACAGTGACTAGAAATCGTCGTTTTTGCCTTCAGTACAAAGAGTTAGATTCTTGTCTATACCAAATGAAAATTTAACTGAATAGAAAGACGGAGGCGCTAATACGTAGAGTAGGCAATTACCTCGGCCGGCTCCCGGAGACGCCAAGATATTGCTGTCCGCTTGTAATTTGATAAAGATATGACTGTAATTTAGAACTTCTTGCCAAGACCACCAACCAGGCGAAAGTGCCGTAAAGTATCTTTCCCAACCACAAAACAGAATGCGCGAGTGGGTTTTGAACCAAGATTATGTTAATGATAGGCACGGCGCTCCAAACACTTGACCACGCTGCCGACATATTTTTTTCTCTTCTTTCTTTTTTGTTTAGAACTTTTTCTTTGTTTATAGCCAAAGGGCATTAAAAGAAGATTTAGGCCGATATATTTCTGAGGCATATAAAATCTTGTCTTTCATCGGAGCCTCAACTTTTGGTATCTCATTTGTTTCTTTCCTTATTGTTTCAAGAAATTAAATTTTCTTTCTATAAATCAAAAAAAGGTTCCTGCAATCAACTTGTTGCTTATGACTACGAGAAATAATCTGAAATGTTGAGCTGCATTTGCAGATAAGAAGAAATACAATTTTAATCAAAGAGATCTCATTTTGACGTAATAAAGAAAACAGCAAAAGAGAAACAACAATCGGTTATCACGAATTGTTTACATACTGTCAAACACAGTGGGTTTTTCAACCTTTGTACACCGCGACTCATTTTGCAATCTAATGCAACTTAACAACCCCCTTTTTCCAAAAAATTCTATTCAAACATTTTTAGATTATTTTATGCGTTTGTGAAGTTGCATTAAACAAAAAAATGATGTAAAACAATTCACTCTATTAAATAAAACTTTGTTTTGACATTTACAAAACAACACTGTATTGTATCTTAATTTGGTGGGGTCTAGCTGCCAGAACAAAACGATAGCTTTGTATGAAGTAAATCTGGTATTATAAACAAGCATCTCTAACATGTTAGAAAGTGCTGTGGTTGCATTATCAAACAATTTGCTTTAAAAAAATTCAACTAGAAGCAGAAGAAAGCCGAAATACGCAAGGCAAACTGGTTAACAATGTTAAAAAAAGCAAGATATTTACCAAAAGTTTTTTTCAAAACTCAAAAATGCTGATGAGACGGTCATTACAGAAATGGTGGAGACTTTATTAAAATATTTGATTAGCTTGGCTATTTGTGTTGGCCTATTGCAGTTGTTCGATTTGTTGGCTATGTTTGGCTTACATAGAATAAATTTCATGTAATTAATCACCTCAAAAAGATTAAAAATATGGACAAATTATGTAAAGTAAAAACTGTTTAACGACTCACTTTTTATTCTTTCAATATTAGTTGTTTATTTTCCATGTATCTTTTGGGTAGGTTATTTGGAGTAGTTTTTAAGACGTTGTCTTTTTCTACCTTGTCATATTAACACTTTCTTAGTTTAACTTCAAGCAATTAGGTTCATACAGTGGCACATGAAGGAATTTGTTATGGGAGGATGGGATCGGTTGAGAGCCAAAAACGCAATCACTATAATCCGTGATGTATTCACGAAAGAAAGGCCTGGTGCAACGAAAAAAAGATCCACTTTTAAAGAATTACTTAAAAAAGTAAAATTATTTATTTATTTTAATATTAATTATTTTATCTTTATTTTTATCTTCGTGACTCCTTGACGTGTAGAAAATTGTCGGAGGCGTCATATACATAGAGCAATTGCAAAGCTATTACTTTGACCTGCCTTAAGAGAAGCCAAAATATTGCTATCCGGTTGAAACTTTTTATCAGTTTTTGTAGTTTATATTTAGAGTTATGATCGAAAATTAGGACTGCTTGCTGAACCGCCAAGCAGGGGAATGTCCCGTTTTTCTAATGACACAAGAGAATGACGAGAGAAGGCTTTGACCGCAACAGTGTCGATCATGTTTAACATCAATCACGGTGCTCTTAACCATTCCATTAGGTTCGCAACAAATTTAAAAAAACTGAAAACATTTTTTACTCTTCACTTTTTTCAAACCCTAATTTCTTTCTACAGAAAAAAAACTTTATTTTAAAATCTTTTAAGCTGTCTTACTGCTACTACAAACCTTTGATTATCAATATTCATGGAGACTTTTAAACCCTCAACCCTCCCTCTTCCGTGCATACGCCTATGGATTCACAGATCACAACTTTTTAACCGGTGATTAAACGGATTGTCAGAGCTATTAGAGCAGGGTTTGGCAACTTTTGCATATTAATCCAAAAACCAAATCTATAACTTTATTTCGAACCAAATTTTTTCCAGGTATCAAAACCTTTCTTATATTGATCAAATATCTCAACTTGTCTTAACATAAAGTTGCAAAAATCTACCAAAAACTTGCGTACGCCACGGTGTTTTGCAGCAACGTAATAGTAGCTCGCTGTTTTTTTTGGTCCGTACTATGTTTTTTTGACGTAAATGGAGCAACAAAATTTCTAAAAGCAACAAATTTAAAGTGAAGACTTTTTTTGTTCTACACCAGATTATGTATTTGAAAATGAAGCAATTTTGCACCTTTGCTGAAACTAGATGTATCAATTTTAATTTTGCATAGATTGTTTGAAATAGTTACGTAAAAAAATAGGATTGCAAACAAGAGGGCGGGCCGTATTATGTTAATACCTGACACTAATATGTCACAGGGGGATGATGATTTTGCTTGGGGGGCCGTAGGTTGCCGACCCCTGATATAGAGCGTCGTGATTGGAATCAAAACGGCTGCGGTGCAAAACCAACTCGCGTCATTCTCCTATGTTCTTTGAAAAAACTTGTTGCAGCACATTTCCCTTGCTTGGCGGTCTTGGCAAGCAGTTCTAAATTTTACCCGTATCTCTTAAAAAAACTAAAAAAAAATAAAATAAGAAGTTTCAACCGGACAGCAATATCTTGACATCTTTGGAAACAGATCGGAGTAATTGCTTGTTTTAAGTATGGCGCATCCGATGCTTTTTCTGCGGGGCAGGAGGATGAATATAAAGAAAAAAATAAATAAAAAATAAACAAACTATAGGGTTGGCAAACGTTCTAACTGAAAAGGCCTCCAACTCAATATTTTTATAAAAAATTGCGGGCTATAATTAATAAATACTCGTATATAAATATGATGTTTAAATTATTGAATACATAAATTTTGTTGTTACAACAAGACTTTATCTGCTTTATTAAGGAAAAAAATACGTAAGATCAAAGTAAACATTTTTGGGAGGAAAAGGGTTTAAAGTTTACATGAAAGATAATTCGAAATTATTGAACTCAAAGTAAAAACATGCACACGTTTTATTATTGTAATACAGCACTGATTGCTGGAAAGATGTGAGTGCAAACGTTTAAAACATTATTAGACTTATTTCTTGCCGAAAGAAAAACTTAGAATGTTTTTTCGTAATGATTGGATTATTTTGTAACAGATGGCCCTAATTACAATAAAAATCTTCATTGGAATAAATGTAAGAAAGTTTTAAAACTATAGATTATTTTGACTCAAAGCTTTTTTCCACTTCAAATAACGGCAAAGCTGTCAATTGAGTGTCGTTCTTTACCCCATTGCAAAATTTATCACAACAACATCATTAACAAACATATAAAAAAATGTCCGGTCTCAACACCAATTTAAAATCCACGAGAACGAGACTATATCACCGAGAAACTGAGACCGAGACCACAAAAAATTGGTCTCCAGACCTTTATTACTGTGTCCCACATATAAGACTCCAGGCTCATGCGCTAGTATTTATTGCCTAAATCTCGTCTTTTGCTTGTCATACTTTTCTTTGTTTTCTACCGGCAATATAACTATCTGATGTATTTACAATGCGTTTTCCAGTTTTTATGTTTATTGAAAAAAAAAAAAAAATTGAAAGCTTTAATGGCGCAGATCGGGTACGAAACTGTCTTCATTAATGTGATATTGTTCAAAATATTTGACCTGAAGACCGATGTCAGTGCATTTCTCAAAATTTGCCGTTGTTTTTGTGCTCAAGACATGAAAGCGTATTTTGTAAAAATCTATTAAACTTGTTCCCTATGCCTTGGTGAGGTAAAATCACCCGCATAGAGTCAAGTACATCCTTAATATATAACATAAAAAATTGCAACAAATCCATCAAATTTTCTTAAAAAATTTTTAAATTATTACATAGATTATGGGTGATTGACAAACATTATTCTCTACTGTATGTCTAACATTTACCAAATCAGACTTAAGTATACTTAATCCGTCTGAGCATTCGCAGGAATCCAGAGAGCTTGGTCACTAACTAAGTCAGTATTAACCCACTTTCGCTTTGTTTTCAGTTTTGTTATTCCCAGTTAATCATCATCTTCTCTGGTTGTGCTCTTTTTATGATTAACCTCAGCAAAGGTTAGCAGCATATTATTGGATAAATTATTTATTGTTTCTGAGCCGTCTTCAACGCCTGCGTCTTCTTTTGTGACGTTGCCAGAAGCGACGATGTAAAGAAATACGGTAATTTTAATTTGACCATTTTCATATGTATGTAGCAAAACATTGTTCTTAGCCAAAATCCTGCTCAAATGGCAAAAGTTGTGTTCTGATTTTTATTTCTATCACAACGAAAAACTTTTTTTTTAAATATTCAAAACATTATACCAACGCACTGTAAAGACCTTATTAATTTTTTGAAGTAAACCTCTCTGCTGAGTCTTCCTATTTTTGAAATAAATATTGCTCTGCTTATACGGCAGATTAGGCTACATAATCTCTTTAATTGCAATAACAAAGAAACATATTCTAATAACGTGCTTTTTATAAGTTTACAAAATTATAAATTTATACTACCGCTTGTGCCCAGCGTCCTACACGTAGGACGCCAAAACTTCAAAAAAATACTAAAGCGTTTGAAATTGGAGCAATTACCAACTTTTCCTATAAAAAATTAAATGCATATTGATTTTGATAAAAACATATCCGCGTAATATAGCTTCGTTTAGCGAATAATCGTCCAGCCACGCTGTTGAACACATTAACACGACTATTGAAGTGCAGTTGCACTCTGACCTTCAAACCAAGAGTATTTTAGTGCGACATTAGATGAGAGTTGTGATATTCAAGGCAAGCCTCAATGGGCAATATTTACATAGTCTTTGTAAAAGATTGTTTAACACATTAAGGACGAGAATTACGACGGGGAAAAAGTTATTGTATTTCTGGTGGAATATGTTTTTTTAGTTAAGCATAAAAAGTTTTAACAAATAGAAAACAATCATTATTTTTTGAATGGCAGGAAATCCTGCCACTCGTCCTTAAAAACATGAATTTGTTGTTTGAATAATTATTTCTCTTTGATTAAATGACATGGCAGAATTTCCTGCCATTCGTCTTTAATGGTTTGATATTATGCCCTTAAAAGACAGATGTAAAAAAAGCAAAAATGTTTGGCTGCATTTTCAAACATAAATATACCCTATTAAAACTAATTGCAATAACCACTGGTGGAGCGCAACCCCAGACCAAAATCCGTAAACAAACTTGTTCCAGCCAAGAATGCTATGCAAAACCGTCAAGGGCCCCGTAAATGTATCCCTTACGTAATCAGTACCGATTTGGCCGCGGGCACTGCAGTAGCCCCGCAAGGGCTTACCGCACAAGTTTCATGTGGTTTAAGCTATTTTACCCATTGTTCCATTTTCGAGACACTCAATAACTAAACTTATTAGTATCTGTTGTTTTTTTCTGATTACAAGTGAAAACTGAAAGCCACATGAAACCCATGCTGTAAGCCCATGTGGGGCCATTGCAGTGCCCGCGGCAAAATCCTTGCTGATTCCATTTAGGATTCCTTTTCAGGACAGCATTGTTGATTGGGGTTGTGCAAAACGGACTAAACCTTTTTTGAGTTTTGGAATTCCCATTGAATTACCCACATTGAGTAATTCGTGTCTAAATAATGGAATATGGACAACATTGTGAAACCTGTCACGGAAATCGTCAACTATATCCGCACGCATGGCCTTAACCTATTCAAATTAAATATATTAATCTTAAATTTTAGCTTCTTGGCCTAAGGCAAAATGTGTTTGCGTTTGTCAACAAATTAAAGCTGTTTAAAGCGCAAAATCAAAGAGAGGGTTCAATAAATTTTTCACTCTGCTGAAGCAAGTCACTTGCGCGGCCTAGATAAGCAAAAAGCTAAATATGCAACTCTGCTTAAAACTCAGCTAGAAAACTTTGTGGCCCAATTTTGTGATGTACAACTAAACACGCGACAGATAAAGTTCTTTGCTGATTCATTTAGTTCCGAGAAAGATTGCTTAAAAACTCTGCTAATCTCAGATGAGTCTGCGGCTGAGATGAATTATCGATCTTTGTTGGAAAAACTAACTAAAGCCAATTTTAAGAGAAGAGGCCACTGAATTATGAAAAACTAAAACAAAAGAAAATTATCTAGTGTTAAATAGGCTAGACTTAAGATACATTAATATTTAAGTCCATATACGTCTATATTTAAACTAAATCCAAATTTTTGTCTACATTTATAAGGGTATGTTTGAATGATGTTTATGTACTGTGACTTATGTGCCCTTGTAAATGATTTGGTTCTTTACGATGACAAGTAAAAATATTACTATTGGTTTGTAACTGGTTGGCCATTGCTGCTCTATAAAAAATAACAAAATCTACTTTCCCTTCTCAAAAATTTTTACTGGAGTTATTAGTTGTAGTTACCAATGCTACAAAATAACTTAATAGTTTTCTATATCTTCTTATTGTTGCAGCCCACTCAAAATTTTCTGATTTGCTGGATAGAACAATACAAAATTATAAACTTAAATAAAATAATGATCAAGAAAATCAATTTTGAAAATGCGTTTAATGTTTGATAAAGTAGAAACTTTTGTTTTTTGAATTATTCATCATATTATTCTTCCAGAACTCTTAAGCATTACCATCAAAAACAATCTGACTACCAAGAGCTTACACGGGCTTCTTTCAAACCTTACTAAAATTACATTTTTTAAAAGTCTTAATCAAGTTTACTTAAAGTAAAGTAGTCAAGAAACTACCAGCAATTGACCCTAACCCTATATCCAAATTAATAAAGTATGGTCAATAATATACGGCGTCCATAAAGTCCTTACACATTTAAAATTTTAATATCTGAAAAATCACATTAGGTAGAAACTTTAAATTTTCGACAGTGAATTATAGCAACATAAGGTTTTTTTTTATTTTTTACAAGTTATTTTATAGTTAAAATAAGCAAGAATAAGGCATTTTTAATAAAGACGTAAGTTTGCAACAAAGTATGAAACATGTTGACCATTCAACAAAAAGCACAATGTATTCTTTGGCACCATACATTGAATTCACCAACTGCAGTACAACGTAAATTTAAAAATTAGTTTGGACAAGACCCTCCTCACACTAACAGCATTAAGATATGATTTAAAAATTTTATGGAAACCGGCAGCATTTTGAATCGGATGATAGGAAACCGGATGATCACCCTCGCCGAGCACCTTTTGCTGAAGAAATTCTTCAGTGCATTGATGATGACAATGACTACTAAAATTAAATTCTTGAAATATGGCTATTACTTTAACTGCTAGAAATTTTTAAATATCAAACTTTAATAAACAAACTTTACTTTGCAAAAAACTGTATGATTTTATCTACTTTAGTTATTTAGCAATAAAATTTTGAAAAGTGTTCAAGATTTTATCGACATCCTGTACATCTATATGTACCTTTTATACTTGTGTAATTTTGATATGACGATCCTAATGCTTACCTTATGATTACACCAAACTAGCAAAAAAATCAGAAGTTGACTTGGTCAGTAGCATACACTTTATCAATTTTTTTAAGCCCTGACTAAATTCATTGCTTTATTTAAAAGACCTGAAAGTTTGTTTGCATATCTCAAAATCTTTTGAAGCTATTTTAATAGGCAAATATAAACTGTAGGTTGCTAAAAAATTTCATCAAAAATTTTTTGGAAGAATAACATAAATTTTTACTATTACCCAATGCAAGCCAGGGCTTGCAAGGGCTCTGTAAAGGGAGCCCGACAGGAGCCGTATCGATTTGGCCGCGGGCACTGCAGTAGATCCGCATGGGTTTACGGCACGGGTTTTATGTGGTTTAACTCATTTATACCTAATGCTCCATTTTTAAAAACTTAACAAAGTAAACTTATTAACATCTTTCTTTTTTAAAGTATATACAACTGAAAGCTGAAAGCCGCATAAAAACCTGTGCTGTAAGCCCATGTGGGGCCACTACAGTGTCTGCAACCAAATTGGTACTGGTTTGGTATTGGCTGATTTTACCGGGTTCTTGCAGGCTTTGTTGGCTGGGTAACAGTAATCAAAAGCTTGTTCTGTTTGATAACATGCAGCTAAACAAATATCGCTCACTAATTGCTTATATGTCAACAGCGTGGTGAAGTGGTTAAAACGCGATGATTGTGATTGACGTGATCTCGGTTCAAAACCTACTTAATCTAATTTGATGTGTCTTTAGAAAAGACACTTTAAGGCACTTTCTCCTGCTTGGCGGTCTTGGCAGGTAGTTCTAAATTTTAGTCATACCTCTAAAAAAACTAAAAACAAAAATAAAAATTTTAACCGGACAGCAATATCTTGGTATCTACGGAGGTTAAAGTGATTCCTTGACATAGGGCCTCCGTCACTTTTCTGCAAGTTAGGAGAAAAACTATAGAGATAAAATAAAATAATAATAGAGAAATAAATATGACAAAATTACTGTCCAAACTGACTAAAAAATAGCACGGCCGATAAACCAAAGTAAAAAATATTTTAAAACTATTTACAAGCTGTAGTTAACAAGTGAAAATAAGAAAAGTATTTTTACTTTTTGTTTAGGCCAAAAAACTACTACTTTTTTTTGGACATAAACAAAAACTTTATGGTAATCCGTAAAGCCTAAGCACTTAACTCTAAAATAATCACGTTTATTAAAAATAAGCATATCAAAATTCTCTAAGACAATATTCATAAAATGAGAACAAATGTTAAAAATTAACACAAATAATAACCCTACGTACAAATTATATCACTTTTAACGTGGAATTTAAGTCATGCAAATAATCGTGCTAAATTTGACATGGTGTTACATTTCCTAGCGAACTCCTTAACATAAAGATAGGACAATAATTTTGTTAGCAACTGTAGACCTTAAAATCAGTTATAAAATAAACTAAATTAGTTAATTTTGTTTTTAAAAAACTTAATCAAAAATATGGTTCGGCTTCAGTTTAAGCATGAATTCTAAGCGATTTTCCTTCTTTGTCAGAAAATGCTTACAAATCTGCTTAAATTGCCTTTCAATCGAAATTGGGAATAAGGTTGTTGTAAGCACGTTTCGAAATGCTAGATCAGGTTATTTTATTAAATTTTGCTTCATCGAATTTCCGCTTTAAGCTTGCGTTGGTCACGTATAACTTCCTCGCACTGAGACAAAAGATGCATTTTTAAAGTCCTTCTTAATAGTTTAGTTCTTACTTTTATTTTTTTCTTATACATAACCTCATAAAGTTTTTTCTTGAATTTTGTCAAAACTGCTTTTCACTCAAAATTACCACATTGTGATTTTAAAAAATTTCAAGATGCTTACACTTAAAAATTCTTTCTTTTTGTCAAAAATTCGAATCCGTTTTATTCAAAAAACCTTTTATAGTAATATCGTTTTTTGTTTGTTTTTTCTGTTTACCTCATACGAGCATATTCACAAAATAACGCTAAAATCTAATGTCAACCTTTTTATCTTTAACGTTTCTACTGTATATTTAAATTCAATAAAGAAAAATCTTTGCCAATATTGATTTAGTCATAAGAATTTTAAACATTAAAAAGAAAGCTATAACATAACCATGATAATGTTAACATGTAATTAGAAAAAAATTTCGTCTTTGGGATGTTTCAATCTGGACATTAAGTCAAAAGAAAATATTTGTTTTAAGATAAATTTCTTTTCATAAAATCGATTTTTATAAATAGACAGTGGAACGGGAAGGTAAATTTCATTTTACAAACTCTTCTAGGCAAAAGCAAAAAACTGAAAATTTTTGCAAATTACCGCTATTTTACAACATCTTTATTTTTTCAATTTTTTGTATAATAGTCAACTTTAAATGTCAAGAATTTATCTTATTGACTGAAGCAGTTTTAAAAGTCATTTATTAATTCTTTTTCAATAGAAAAAAGAAATTCAAAACAAGACTAAAGTCTTTGTTGTCAATACAAAATTGATCTATGTCTGGAGTAAACAAATATGTCTAAATGAATAAAAGTGTTAAACTGTTTTCAAAACTTTGATGCATTATTTTAATTGTAAAAAGCTAATATTTAAGCTAACTTAACAAATATTGATATTGTAATACAAAAAAATACCAACACTGCAATTAATATTTTTAAATCTTGTACAGACATTTTAATTAAACCTTCAAAGAAGCAAAAAACAATTTGTCATCTCTAAAAGAAATCTGCCTCATGCTTAATTAACAAGATGGCCAAACTCATATTCAAAAATCAAATAAGACAAATATTCACTGAACTTTTTTGAGACAAACACTTTACTTTTGCTTTGGTAATTTTAGTACGCGAAGAAAAGATGCAACGTCAGAAAAATGTCGTTTCTCAAGATCGGTCTTGAGCTCCCTCTCGCTGAATATTTACAATTGTGACATTAAAATAGTAATTAGGACCTGCGACATCTTGTGGTGAATAACCAGTGACCAAAGCCGAAAATGCTATTTGGTTTAAGGCGATGAATTTTTTTTGTTTCGTTTATAGAACGTCAGGTTTTTTAATTCAGTTTTCTGGAATCTCGACTTTGAAACTTAAATTTAGTTACACAACAAAAAAAACTCATCACATCAAAACAGTGAGCATTTTTTGTCTGACTGCAGCTCGCAGGTTTTAACAATTCTGAAAAATGGCCCGCAGGAGTAAAGAACTCGAACCACACTCACATATGGCTATTGTTGAATTTAAGATAATCCAATTAAATTTTAGGAAAATGTTTAAAATTTAACGATGTGTTTTTTTTATCACTTTTCTCTAAGTCGAAATTGAACGAAACAGACTGTAGAAAGTTTTAATTTTTATTTCTTATGAAAACAAATAACTATACAGCCTTTATAATTTCTGTACTTTTATTTACATTCAAAATATATAAAATGCAAATAATATTCCAACAATCTTTTTTTAAAAAAAAAGTATTCAAGACCAATGCTTAGTGTCTTAAAAGCAAACTAATCATAAACACGTGTACGGGTTCAATATAAAATGACTTTTTAGAGAAGATCAATCTTAAAGATTGACAGTGGTGCTTGAAACAGTTTGTATAAAATTTTCAACGTATATCAAATTTTTTTGTATTATCTTTTGTATGCTTTCAAAAAAATGTTTAATGTAGTCTATGTACATGGGATGCGTTTTTGATTGATATATATTGTAGAAAACTTACATTACATTTCACCAACTAATGCAAAGTACTACAAAACGTCTTTTTGCATAGCAACAAACCAGAGAGTGTTAAGTATATCATGATACAATGGATAACTGCATGAATGACGTCTTTAGTATGAAGGTGTTGTTAAACCACGGATGTCCGATCTCTTTCATATTGGGCCAAATCATAAATTTAAGTACATTCAGCGGGCCACCACAATTTCCAGAAAATTTACCTACGCAGACGGTCAAGCATTGTTACACTTTTCTGGAAACTAAAAGGCCTTTGAAGGAACTTTAAGTCAAGATATCAAAAACTTTTAGTGTATCTTCAGATTGGGAAGCTGAAGATCATTAGCACCATGACTGTGACAGCAGCCTTTCATTTAAATAACAAAAGAGGCCAAACGTGAGCTAAAGATTTACAACAGCATTAGACTTTTATCATTTTGTCCAACCCCACTTATTTTGTGGACAGATTGCTCGCGTTACGTCACCATCTCTTGGAATTAAGCAAAAAACTATATTAGTGTGTCACACTATGAGGCAACTCGCAAACTCAGTATGGGTGCTGGTGCCGAAACATTGCTCACAGCTGCCCTATCCCTGGTCTATTCAACGCTGAGTACTGCGCATCAGTCTGATGTTGCAGTACTCACATTCGCTTTATAGAAAGTGTTCCGTGTGACGCCTTGCGGATTGTCACCGGATGCTCGCGTTCCACTCAAATTGACCAGCTGCATTTACTTTCGGGCATCCAACTAGCTGAGCTTTTCGGACTAGGAGCGACACTCTCCTTGACAAGGTGGCACCCAGGACCCTGACCATATCTTAAATTTCTAGACTGAACCTAGAGTCTCTAAAAATATCTGATCCTTTTTCCACCCTCCTAATAAATCTACACGTTTCCCTTTTTGATCACTCAACAATGTATTATTATTTTAAATGACTCCGCATTGGTTCAAAGTTACTTTTTTTATTTCCACTAAAGTTTTTCACTAACTATGATTTGATATTGTAAAAAATGTTTGAAAATAACACATTCAATATCATTTTAATCGGAAAACAAAGTGAATATTGAAAACAAAGCTTAAGGCAAGCGTTTTTATGACAAGCTCCGCCCACAAAAGTTTTGATACTTGGACGTCACTCGACGTAGCATTAATTATTGGACGTCAGTTGATTGAACGTGGAACGTCACTCGACGCAGCATTAATCAACTGATTTATTAACTTTGCTTTCCTAAACGTCACAATGACAGCAGTTACGTTTGAATTCGATGCTGTATTGAAAATATGACTAAACAATTTCAGTAAAAAATAACCCCATAAAAACATTTAGTGGGCAGCAGATTGAACATCCCTGGTTTAAACATAACAGGAAACCATTAAAACAAATTGTTTCGTAGTGTTTATAAATAACGTTTGATTTATCCTTTTACACGCTTATGTGTGGCTGCAAATACTAGGGCGAGATGGATGTTTATGCAATCGATTTAAACTCGGATAACAAAAAAATTTTAAAGCCTTGATTCGATTGTTATGCAAAAGTGAAACAAACTACAGATTTTTTCATCGCTTCAGAAAAGATTAAAATATCAAAGCTTTGACTTCCGTTTCGTGGTTATAAACAACTTAGTAAAAACTGATTGGATGCAAAACAATCACGCAATTTTTTTTTAATTTTTTTTACGTGCGAGAAAACTACAAGAAAGTTGAACTTTAAGAACCGTAGAGCAATGACCTTACCTGTTTTCAAACATTTCTAGTTGCTTAAATCGAATGAAGTAAATTAATTTTAGGACAGTATTTTAAAAGAAATTGATAAAAAATTACTTATTTTCTTCAGACCTCCAAAAAAGCAAAACGATTTTGACCAAGCGCTTTGACTACGGGGCAACGTCATAGATTTGACATATAAAATTATTTTCAAATCTTCTAACGTCAAAATTGGAATAAAAACTGAGGTTTGGTAATTAATTTATCGCGCAATGCTTTTTCTTGCAATCTGTAAATAATAAAAATAATCATAAGTTTTATCTTTCGATGAATACCTGTTGATGTCACTTTTATCTCGGACTGCAAATAAAGAAAAAAAATTTTGGCGCAAAATAAATGAAAACAAAACTTTAGCATTTCAAGCTCGTCACTACACATGGCGTACAGGGTATCCATAAAAAGTCTCCGTACCATTAAAAGTCTTACTTATTTAAAAACCATTTAACATATTAAAACATTAGTTAATATTGTAGTCTGTTAAAACTTATTACAAATCAAAAATACAGAAATTCATAATGGCGTCATAAGAGTACATCAACAATTCCTATAGTAATATAAAAAAGAACCTTCTTGCAAATACTTTATTCTGCAGAAACGGGTAGGCCGAGTGCTTTTAGTTGCCTTGCAGTGGAGAACCATGTGCAAATGAAAAAATGTCGGCAATGCGCAACCTGTTTTTCGACGTTGTTCTCAATTGTGTATCACTAAAAAAGCAAGCACTTAAATAGCAATGCATAAGGTGCTCATAAATGGATTACGCCTTCAACACCATAAATAAAAATTGTTCAAGCTTTAAAGCTAAATGACCGTCTTTGTAATTTAGATTTGCTCTACATGCTAAAGAAAATTGAAGTAGCCTATTATTACTTACAAAGATTAAAACAGTCACTTTTTTATTACAGTAGGTGGATGCGTTAACGGCTATTATGTTCGGATATAGATTCTAAAAACCCTTTCATCATTTGCGAATTCATTCGTGATAATTCTGCCGTGAGTTCCTATGCAAAGTTACATAACAGATATATTTTTTTCTGAAAAAAATATTACAGCAGCAATTTAGTACAAAATGATTCAAACCTATATTCTCTTTCTTAGATGGCAAACTGCAATCAGCCATTCAGTTTTCAGCAAGACGGTTCCCCGCACAATAGTTTATTGATGTATGCATATTTTCTTTGTTGATGGATTGGCTGTGACTGATTAATTGCATAGCAAATTTGCCTTTTTAATTTTTTACCTAGTTGATTTTTTGGGGGAAGAGGAAATATATCAAGAATTATGTCTGGCAAAATCTTTCTGATCTTTCCAGATTTTACACAAACATTGTTCAAGTTAATTATTTGGCCAAAAAGTTGACGCTGACATGCTGCAGGATATAAAGAAAGGCGAAATATTGTCTACTTTTTTAGGATATTTGGAAGTCGATATGCAAAATAAATTCTATGAAGCGTAAAAAGAATATAAAAATAGGTCTAAATATAAATAAAAAAAAGCTCAATGCTCTATATGTTATATAGTTTCTAAGCAAATATAGACTTTATGTACAATCTATTTTTATAATGTCGACCTTCAATATTTAAAAAATTTTTTTGAAACAAAATTTTTTTCAAGCGTTTGAGAAAATTCAATGCACAATCGATAAATTTCTTAAAAGGGCTGCTTGAACAAACAGTTTTAATCAGAAAGAAACAATGCAAAAACAATTGAATTTTATTTTAAATTTATTTTTAAGATCTTTTACTTCTTTTAGGAATCAGAAAAGTTACAAAACAACGGCAACCGCAATTCAATAAATTTTCTTGTAATTTCAATGATAAAAGTTCAAGCTATTTTAGCCACGTCACATATAAGCTGCAGTATGGTAACTTTGTAAACGAAATGAAAAGTTCCAATTCAAGAGTATACCTGACCTTTTTTTATTCATGAAAGTTTAGGCTTAACTTACCAATGGACTTGTTTTCTTCTGAACCCTAATATGTCGATTCTTTTAACAACAAAAATTACACCAACTTGAAACTGGCAAAAATAATTATGGCTCTTTTGTAGTACAAACCTGCTGCCATCTAGCGTAAATAAAAAATTGCACTTTTTCTTTTGAGTCAATGTCTTATTATAAAATTTCAAAATTTACGAATGAAAAAAATTTAAAATTCATGGCTAACGAATAATATCTATTGATTAGCCGATATTCATAAAAAGAGTCTTTGAAATGATAAAAAGTAAGCGGTAGGTATTCCATTGCAAAAACAAATTACTTAATCACGTACTTTCCACTGATAAGCTTTAAATTAGCAAAACATTTTATTGGGTGGGTAAGTTTGAATAAATAGAGAATTTTTAGATCTTCAAATTGAACCATATTCGATTGTACGTATATACAGTAGCTGAAAATTTTTTTTAATTCGCCAAAGAGTAAAAATTATCATTGTTTGTTGTTTACATATTAATTGTTCTTTTTTAAAAGTGATTAAGCGCAAACATTATAAAAGCTAATACAAGTGTGGTAATCGCTTAAGCCTGGCAACAATTTAAAAAAATCATTGCCTAATCTATAAAAATACTTGTATAAATCGCTATACTTTATTTATAATTTTTGAATCACCTGACTTCCAAGCAATCTTGTAATAGGTGACCACTTGGTTTTATTTACATTTTTGAAGAAAGCGACACTCTGGCCAGGCTAAGTAAAAAAAGCTTACTCTGTCAATGAAATCTCAACCTGAGCCATAGGCAAACATAACAAACATTTGTTCCACGCTCCTGACTTATAAGCAGATCTCGCAAGGCAAAACTAATAAAATTAGCCGCTTATAAAATCCATATCAAGCTCAGATGGATTTTTGCATTGCAAAAACTTTAGATGCCAAACCTAAACGCTGCTTTATAAATCCCGTATTGTTTATATTATTTATTTCAATCCTCGTTTTCAGTCGCTAGTTGCTTGAAAATTTCTCGCAAATAGGTAAAGCAAGCGTAGAAACCATAATAGCAGGCAATTCATATGCAAAACTGCAAAAGTCTGCAATTGAACTGCTGGGAGAGCTCTTTCTGAGAAAAACAGCGTTCAATGATGTATGGACAAAGCATTCTGTATTTGCAGTTTATATTAGTGCACTGTTTCCCAAACTGGCGTCCGCAGACTCCTGGGAATCCGTGATGACTGCACAAGGGCTCCGCAACGACATGACGTATAACATATAAACATGACTTGCAAAGTAATCCATATCATGAAATTTGAGACTGGCCCAAAGTGGAAACCTCTCTCTTCTTTTTTTAAAAAAAAACATCTTGTTTTTGGAACAAAATTATGAAATCGGAGACTGATTGAAAGTAAAGATCTTTTTTTTAGAGAACTCTTTGTTTTGGGCTTTTTTGGGCCGCGAAAAAAAAAGATTTGCAACTAAGGGGTCCGTGGCCCAAAAACTTTGGAAAACTCTAAATTACTGTACTGTTATACTACTCTGTAAAAAAATTGAAGAATTCAAGGCATTAGCTGAAAAACTAAAATGTTGAACCGCAGCTGTACACGAGTAGTAATGCAAAAAATATACTGTTCTAAGCTGTATTTTCTGTATATTCATTTTAATTCTTAGCGTTACCGGTTATAAAATCTGCCTTTTATTGAATTGAAAACGTTTAAAAAACAATGGCTTTATTAAACAAATACTTTTTAACTACTTTTGATCAAGTTTTTAAAAAATGCAATATCATGAAAGAAAGCAAAAAAGAACCAAAAAATTATTGTATGTATGTTTGTACAGTATGTATGTATGTATGTATGTTTTTTTTATTTCTCAGCCACAACAACACAAATCAAAGCAAAAAAGCACAATAAAACCTGAAAAAAAAAGGAAGCATCGAAAATGATATACGTTATAGGATACGCAAACAATTCATTGTACAGATATAACAAGCATCTTGTAATTCGCATGCTCATTGCACCTTAAAATTGTTGCAAATTCCTCAAAGACGAATCATTTCTTTTAAACCAAACGCTTTATGTGTTTTTTATACCGCTTTCGAATATTTTTGTTCAATTTTTTGGTCCGCTTATATATCATATGAACCATCGGCAGGCCACAAACGTCAAGGACTCTATTATGTTATAATAATATTTTGGCTTTGCTGCAGTCTTTGTTCAGAGTGGTCGGTAAAATAATTTGTCCAAGCTCAAATATTTTTTTTATTTTCATCTCTGTATTTATCCTCCTGACTCGCAGGAAAGCACCGGAAGCGCTATACATAAGACAAGCAATTACCTCGACCTGCTTCCGGAGACACCAAGACATTGCTGTCCGCTTAAAATTTTTAATTTTAAGATATGACTTTAATTCAGAACTGCTTACCAAGACCACCAAGAAGTAGAAAGTAGCGTAAAGTGTTGTTCCCAAAGACACAATAGAATAACACGAGTGGATTTTAAACCGAGACTGTGTCGATTACAATCCGGGCGCTTTAACCATTCGACCACGCTGCCAATATGGTGACGTGGTTAAAGCGCCGTCATTCTATCCAAACCAACAAAAACAAAAACCAACCTAAACTTAAGTTAAAAACTCTACCCAAAACCAACAAAAATCTACATCCTTAATTTAAATTGGTCCTATCAGATGATTTACCGAATTTTTGGAACAACTGAATTAATTTCTTAAGTCATTCATTGTCGATTTTTTAGAAGCCAAAAGATCTTTTATTGTTTTGAAACAAGTACTCGATTTTTCTGTAAAAGGCATTGCTTTGCTTGGTATAGACAATTCAGTGTGATTTTGTTCTCATATAGAAGTTTAGATTTACTAATATAAAATATAAGGGAATGAAAAAGTACTTGCTTCGCACATTGATTTTGCTGTACTGTACAGTATAATATGGTGCATTTGAAACTACGCTAACGTGCAATTTCTCCCAATAAATGAAGTGAGATCGCACGTTGAAATAACACTGTGTATTTTTACTTTCTTTTTCGTGGCTTAGATGTTATTACTTCTATTAATTGTTTTGACATTGATATTACTGTAACTAGATATTTGAGAATTCTTGGTGGCACCGCGTCAGATCTATAGAAGTTTATCTGACGGTGCACCGGTATTAGAAACAAAGAAAGCAGACAAGAAAAATAACTTGTAATACCTGGCCATATTTCAAATATTTCAAGAAACATTTTATCTTCTATGTAGAGTCTTCAATGTAGAGCAGGCCTGCACAACATACGGCCCGCGGGCCGCATGCGGCCCGCGAATGCATTTTGTGCGGCCCGCGAAAGCATTTCAAAGTCGATCAACAAACGAAGTATGTCTGCCCTCTGTATTCCGTGTGCTGTGTGTAATAGAAAGCACTTTGAATAAATCTTTTCCTTCAATTGTTACTTAACAGTTATTGGTGCTATAGCGCATAATCCTACGTTTGTTAGAATTTGTTGTAGGTTTATAGCTAACGACCTTAACCTCGATGATTCAAAAAAGAGCATTAAGAACAGAAAATTTTGGAATTTTTTACTAGGCGATTGCGCAGGCAAAGAAAGAACTATCAGATACGTGTACAAACTAAAGAGAGCTAATCATACAGAAGTTCAACATGCGCATTTGCTTCTTTTTACAGTTATAGCTTTAGTGTTGTTTATTGCTTGGTAGTAGCCTGTGTTGTGTTTTTAGTTGTAGCCTGCAGTTAAATTTTGTTTTTTAGTACCGTACTTAACCATGTCTGAAGGAAAGAAAAGGAAAATAGACAGCGAGCACAGAGCGTTTAACTCTGAGTGGACGAACAAGTACTTGTTTGTAACCTATAAAGACAAAATAATCTGCCTGGTGTGCCGAGAAAGGATATCAGTTCCCAAAGAATATAATTTGAGACGACATTTGGAAACACAGCATCCTGCTATTGCTAAATTAGATCAAAATGAAAAGAGCCTTAAAGCAGCAAGCCTCATGAAAAGTCTTGGCAAGGAACAGCAATTTTTCAAAGTACTCAGCAGCGAAAGTGCAAAAGGTACGGATTTAAGCTTCAAGATTTCAAGGGAAATTGCTGTTTCTGGTAAGTGTTTTACAGAAGGGGAGTTTGTGAAAAAGTGTATGTTGCTTGCTGTATCTGAGCTTTGTCCAGAAAAGCTGCAAATGTTTCAAAACATCAGTCTCTCACGCATGACCGTACAAAGGAGGGTAAGTGACATAGCTGCCAACTTAATGAATCAGTTAAAGCAGAAAGTAAAAGAATTTTGCTTTTATTCATTGGCTATGGATGAAAGTACAGATTGTCGCGATACAGCTCAGCTTCTCATATATATTCGAGGCGTTGACAAGAACTTTAATATTACTGAAGAACTTGCTGGCATGCAATCAATGAAGGGCCGTACTACCGGGAAAGACATCTGTACTGAATTAATTAACTGTGTAAACAACAAGTTGGCATACAGCTTTACTAACTTAGTGGCCATTTGTACCGACGGTGCTCCAGCTATGTGTGGAAAACATACTGGAGCAGTTTCTCTTATTCAGGAATTCATTGGAAAGCGCATAATCACACACCCCTGCATTATACACCAGCAGGACTTGTGTGGTAAGGTTTTAAAATTTGAACACGTAATGTCTGTGGTAGTTTCAATTGTAAACTACCTTCGCGCTCGCGCTCTGAAACATAGAACCTTTCGAGCATTTCTGGAAGAGGTGGATGCCAAATATGAAGACCTAGTATACCATACAGAAGTAAGATGGTTGAGCCGAGGAAGAGTGCTACAACGTTTTGTTGCTTTGAAAGAAGAAATTTCACAGTTCCTTAAAAATGATTCAAAAAAATTCGAAGAGCTTGAAAGTGAACCCTGGAATCACGATTTATTTTTCCTTTGTGATATTACTGCTCATCTGAACGATCTCAACATGCAGCTTCAGGGAAAAGAACTAATAATATTTCAGTTGGTAGGAGCAGTGAAAGCTTTCAAAATGAAACTACATCTTTTCAAAAGTCAGTTCCTAAAAGGTGAAATGAGTCACTTCCCTACATGTGCACAATATATTCCCCAATCCCAATATGTTGAGCAAGGAGAAAAATACGCACAGCAAATTGAGATACTGTTTCAAGAGTTTGACCGACGACTCACTTTCTCTCAGGAAGATAACCTCCTATTTAAACTGGTTGAAGACCCATTTTCTATGAATCCAGAAGAAGTGCCCATACAACTGCAGATGGAGGTAATCGACTTACAAACCTCGTCAGTGTACAAGATTAAACACAGAGAAAGCAGCCTGCTGAACTTCTACAGAAGTCTGAATAGTGATAGATATAAAAATCTTATCGGACTTGCAAAGAAAACGCTGAGTATTTTCGGCAGCACTTATATATGTGAGCAAACTTTTTCGCTTATGAACATGAACAAGAATAAGCAGCGCTCTTCTTTGTCTAATGAAAGTCTGGAGGACATCGTAAAAATATCCACTTCTCATATGCATCCAGATTATGACGAACTTGTTGCCGGAAAGCGGTGTAATGTTTCGCATTAGTGTCTGTGATTAAAGTGTGCATAAGTTTCTAATAAATTTTTGGTATGCCTAATTGCGTTATAACTAGTAATTTAATGCAGAGATAATATTCATGCGGCCCTCGGCAAATTTTCTGTAGTCAATGTGGCCCGAGCAATTTTTGAGTTGTGCAGGCCTGATGTAGAGTGATGTAGACAGACGCTACAAAAATACGTATATCAGTAAACCACAGGTCATTGTTTAGCAAGCCATTAAGAATGTCAAAAGCGAAGCAACAAAACTTTGCTTGAGCATCAACTATGGATCGCAATTAAGCATTTAAAAAAATAATTGTTATCGGCTTTAGTCGACAGCGACCGGTTTAAATGGCATAGTGCTCCGTTTTACTGGCGATGTAATCAAAATCGTCTCCGATCGACCTTTGCGCTTAGCATTCTGCGGTGGCCTTGAAAAAAATACTTCAAGGCTCTTTTACGTTAAAGTTTTCGAAAGCACAGGAAGGCAGCGAAATGACCATACGTTTTTCTAGTCAACTGCCTCCCTCTAAATAGTGGGACAAAAAAATTTTTTTTAATTTAAAAAAAAGAAAGTTTAAAAAAATAAAATTAAAAATTTTTTTTTTTTTTATCAGAAACATACAATAGTACACTTACAAAAACACAGTATATTTAGAAAAGCAATAAAGAATTAATAACAATATTAGTTGTTATTATACAGTATAAATTTTCACGTGCTACCTGACTTTATCAAATTGTTGGGGCATCTTATCTGATAATGACTAGTTAAAAAAAGTTTAAATTTCTTCTTAAATTGATTATAAGAAAGTGACTTTAATTCGAAAAATATTTCTTGCCTTATTTTAGGTCCAAAGTAAGAAAATTTTTTTTACCTAATTCTGTTCTCTTTCTAGGTTGAAAATAATTTTGTTTTTCTGCCAGTCTTGTTTTATAATGATGATTTTGACTTGTATTTCTAATAGTTTGTGACTCATTCTTTGCTGAACTTTTATTAAAGCAAAAGATTGTTTTAGCAATTTCAAGTTTAACAATATCTTTTAGTTTTAAGAAATTAAGTTTTTGAAACAGAGGATTTGTATTTGACAAAAAAGGACTAATAATAATAATTCTTATTATGCGTTTGTGTATTCTTACCAATGAATCCAGGGCAGTAGTCGAAGCCAGTCCCCTCGTGGAGACACAATGTTGAAGATAAGAGTAAATTAAAGCATAGTATACTGTTTTTAGTGTTGTAGTGTCAACATAATTCTTCAGTTTGAGCAGTGCTCAGTAACCACTGGAGAGCTTAGAGAAGTAGTTTTCAACCTTTTTTGTACCATGGCCCATTTTTCAACCCAAGGTAACGTAACGACCCACTTCGGTCAACAAAATTAAATTTCCGTCTCAAAATCATAGTGTTCTCTAAACAAAAAAGTTCTTTACTTGAAATCGCTTTCAAATTTCCCTATTTTTGTCCCAAAATCATAGTGTTCTCTAAAAAAAAAGGTCTTCACATGGTTTACCAGACAGAACACCGGGAAATACCTAAAAAACAGGACGGACGGTAAGCCTAATTATACATATTGCTTTCATTTTGATTTATGCTCTGTGGCCCACTACTGAGCCATGGCCCATAGGTTGAAAACCTCCGGCTTAGAGCAAACATGTTGTATATGAGACTTCCAAGAAAGCTTATCATTAAAGACTACTCTCAAATATTTTATTTCATTTACTTATTCTATATTTGTCTTTCTTATTCTAATATCAAAGTGCCAGGCTGATCTTTGTTTGGTTAATACCGTAAATTTTGTTTTATTAGTATGTAATGACAATTTGTTTAGTTTCAACCATTCATCAATTTTGACCAGTTCAGAGTTGACATTTTTATTCAACAGTTTTGGACAAGAGTTTATCAGTGCGAGAACCGTGTCATCTGAAACAATTTCGTATTAAAATTGGATACTAGAGGCATGTCATTGATGTATAATAAAAATAGTAATGGTTCAAGAGTAGAGCCTTGTGGTACAACACAGGTTACATAATTAAATATCAATTTAGTATTGTTCACAACAGTAAACTGTAGTCTGTTATTTACGTAGCTTTCCAGGAGCTGTAGTGGCAATCCACGGATGCCGTGTTTTTCCAATTTTGCAAGCAAAATTTGGTGATTTACGGTATCAAACGCTTTTTTTAGGTCAAGAAACACAGCACAAGTATGTTTTTTTTGGTCGATATTTTCAGCAAAATTATCAAATAATTGCCTTACAGCTTCTGATGTAGAAGATTTTTGTTTAAAGCCAAATTGAACAGATATTAATATTTTCTTTTGTTTTAAACAAGCATTTTTCAAAGATCTTACTAAATGAGCTAAGTACAGATATGGGTCTGTAATTGCAGCACTGATCCTTGGCATCACCTTTATGAATTGGTATAATTTGTCTAATTTTAAGAATTCTGGGTTAAGTCCCAGTGCTAATGTAACTGTCATAGAGTCTAGTTAAAACTGGTGTTATGATCAGTGTACTCATAGTTATATATTTTATGGGTATTCCATCAGGGCCTGTACTCTTTGATGGGTTCAATTGCCTTATATGTTTTAATATGTCAGATTCTGTTACTGGCTGAAGATAGAAAGAAGTGCACCTTTGAGTAATGAACGAAGTGCTGCTAAGAATATTAGCTGATTTGGGTAGTTCAAAGTTTCAAAAGTAGGCTGATTTGGGTAGTTCATTTTCCTTCATGCAGCAAAATACTTGATGAAAAAAAAAGTATCAATTTTTCCGCATTTTTGGAGAAATTGGTGACGTCAGTGATGAGTTTAATAATAGATATGCTGACTTTGATTTGTAGAAAGCAAAAGTGGAATTTTTCAACAAGGCGATAGAAGTAGGCATAGAGTTTCGAACACCTTACCTTCAGATACTAGGATCTTACGAGTATTTTTTGTCAACTAGGATGTGACACCAGGATTTTTTTCTTTTGTCAAGAAAGAATGAGCGTTACGACGCGTTTTGAAAGCTTGTAAACAAAGAGCAGTTCCCCCACTTTAGAGAGTTTTTACAAACAATGTGCAAAATGTTTGGTAGGACGTACATTTGTAAAAGTGTTTCTTCAATTATGAAGCGAATAAAAGCAACGCACGAAATAGAATGACTGATGAAACCCCAAATGGCTGTTTACGTCTGTCAACCACCGAAATTAAAGCGGACATCGACACAGTTATTAAAATCAAGAAACAATAAATTGTTTTGCTTTTATGTTGGTGTGTTGTGTACTTTTTTTTTGCAAAAATCACTTTTTAATCGGTACACAAACAGAAAGCTTTAAATTACCCTAATCCAAAATTGTGTTTGGCGTGCAGATGTAGCAAACGAGTTTTTTTCACAATGAAATATTCTCTTTTGCGGCCCGAAAACTTTTTCTCAAACCGGAATGTGGCCCTTCATGCTCGCACTCTTAGACCACCCTGGTGTAGATTATATGATGATGCTATTTCGGCTGTTTATAAAATTAGCCGTTAGCGCCGATAATTTTGCACCACGAATTAGCGTTAGCGCTGTTGCGCTGGATTTTATGAATGGAAGCTTCAGTGATCTCAGATTTTTTGTAGTTTTGTGCAAACGCTGGCCATAGTAAATTTTCTTATTGAGCTTTCTTAATTCAATATACTGTATCTCGAAATGATTTGGCTTATAACAATGCAGCCTTATCTTAATTCTTTAGTTCTTTTTGGGTGTTAAAGTTACGTTGTCTGTTCTTATATGATAAATTTTTTTAATTTTCACTCGTGCGTTACGGCCAATAACGGCAAAATCCAATTAAAATTTTTTTTAAGTATTTAAAAAAATTGCTACTCATAAAACTTGAAAGCGTGTTAATTTTTTTTTTCTAAAACGAAGGCAATTTTATTTTAATACCAGGGGTTCGTAACCGGGGTCTGTCGAATAGTTGTAAAAGGTCCACAAGCAGGTCTTGCTAAAATTAAACAAAAGGCAATCTTTTGCTCATTCATTTTAACGTAAATTTTTGAAATTACCTTATTAGAAAGTAGATTGAGTTCAAGTTTGATTTCTTTACTTTAATTTCCAAAAATCTTGAGGCCAAGAATGTCTGTTGTATAATTTCTTTTCTGTATTTAACTCAAATTGCCGACCGGTTTGGGGTATGGAGGGAAATTTTACGTAAAATTCAAAGTTAACACTAAAAAATTTTCTTTAGTTTGATTTATAGAAATTTTGAGAACAAGAATGCATGTTGCATAGTCTTTACCTTAAGTTTAACCGTTTTACTAGTTCTAATAATTTAAATCAGTTTTTTAGTTCTATATAATTTTTTAGATTCAAGCGTCCACAGTGTGTGTAATTTCACACTCCCCCAGGTTGTCTGCGCACTCAAAAGTTCAGTTAAAATAGTGTTCAATCATTTACAAATCTGTTCTTATTCCATAAACATGGAACCACTACTATATTCCAAATACTCGCAGATTCTTTTTTTCACCACCAGCCGTACGGCTCAAAGTTTAATAAGAGATCACTAAAATCTTTTTCCAAAAATTTTTTGCTTGTATTTGATTTCATTTTTTGATTTTAACTAAATTTCAATTTACTGTTCTTAAAACTTTTGATTAAGAATACTACAACTTTATATTAAAAAGGCTAAATAATTTTTTGTATTGTTATTAGACCTATATGCTCTGTAACTAATGCAGTTGTCCATTACTTGACTAAGTTTCAAAAGGTGAGGTAGTGAATTACAATAGAACTATTTTGGTTTCTATTTATTTAATTCGTTAATTTTTTTTTCAGATTTTTGAAAAATTTACTCCACATTTTTGAAGAATATAAAAAAGGATTCATCACACTATTAACCGGAAACGCAATATACACAAACAACTGATACGGAATTATAAAATTTTCAATTGGTTGTTTGTAAGCAAAGGCAGCACCATAATAAGTGAGAGCTGCTATAAGAGTAGGAATCCACGCAAACAAATTTGTTACAACGATAAAAAGAATTGATCTATAAAGCTTTTTGTTTTGGTTTAATTGTCTTCGATTAATCGTACGCTTTTCGCATTCTTGTCTAGCACACCCAAACAAACCGAAAACAGTTGTCTGAAAACTCTGTTGTTTGAGCAAAATCTTTAAAATAGCACCGTAAGCACCAACAATAAACAACATTGCCACCAAATCAACACTTAAAAAAAAAATCGTAACAAAAAAGGAAACACTACTCGGTTTTACGACAGGACTAGCAGTGCATAAAACAGGATGCTTATTGTAAAATCCTTGATGTTCAATTACCCCAGTTGTTAGATTTAGTTTTTCTAGAAAGTTCTTCGGCACATGGTGGCTCTTGCTATTTTTTATTACCTTAAGTACGTTAAGAAAACAGCCCGTTACGTTGGTTTTATTTATAATGTTATCCACAAAACCACGTATTTTCGAAAGCGAAATAAAGTCTGTTCGTGTATATTCGTGCACATAAAATCCGTCAACAAAAGATACCGACAGCGGTTCAAAAACGGGAAGCAGAGCAAGAAAAACCCACACTATCCATATAAATACAACCAAAATAACCGTAGTTTTTAAGTGAACTCGTTTAAACGGTCTTGTTACACTTATCAATCGATAACCGCTTATTAAAACTAATAATGAAATTGAAATTTGATTTGATAAAAGGACGAAAATACCGAGCATGTTACATTTTACATTGTGAATGTGCTGTTTGCCATCTTGCGCCAAATGTAATATTTCTGAAGCATAAATAATATTACTCAAACCCATTAACAAGTCTGATATGGCAAGGTTTAAGATTAAAAAATAAAAAATTATCCTTTCTTTTTCTTTTAAAGTAAACTTATAAAAGAAAAATCGAACTTTCGCGAAAATTATGCCAAAATTGCCCATGATTGCAAGAATGCCGAAAATAAAAAATAAAGGTGGAAAATTAATTAAAATCTCAACCAAATCATCGTTATTAGTTTTGCACTTATCAGTAATGTTATTTGAACAGAAATCGGTTTCGAAAAAGATGTCGATGTTGGTTGCGATGCAAAATTGACCATTGCTTTCTTCGATCTCACGTAATGCGTTTTTGCAGCTGTTTTGACAAGAAACAAATTTTTGAATAGTAAAAGTAAAGTTTTGCAAAATATTTTCTACGTCTTTTGCTGCGGCGCTTTCGTTGCAATAGGTAAAGTCGATGACGTCATTGTTGCTTTGACAAAAGCCATAACCTTGAGAAATTTCATTGCAACAGCTATTGTTGTATGCCACAACATCACAGTTTTTGCTATAATCAAACAAATTACCACACTTCATTTCTGTAAAAAAAAAAATTTAAAAACAAATGTCTTTTTATAAGTAAATGAATTTCTAAAAATATGAACCGCCTAAGTAACGTCAAAAGATTATCGGCTTCAGGCAAATTTAAAAAAAGAACTCAAAGTAATTATTTTGATAATTAACCCGAATTAATTTAAACAAAAACAAAAAGTCTTTTAGCGAAATTTAGAATGTTTTCTTACAGTCATAGACTCCTAAATAATAAGGTTTTATTATTTATGAGTTACTTTTATGAGTTTTATGAGTTTTATTATTTATGATACGGTATATGGACAAGAACCACTTTTTTAAATGCCTGCAGTTAATTAGACAGCGTAAGCTTTCTAATTCTGGTCAGCTTGCATTTCTGGTCTTATCTTTTCTCAACACCTCTACACTGAAGCATTTTACATACTGCAATTTTTATTGACTAACTGAATAAAGATTGGATAATCAAAACAATGCTATAAAAAAAGTAAACGTCTTGAAAGTTATATAGAAGTCTCTACTTTTTTATGCGCATTTTTTACACTGTAAAATTACAGTAAAACCAATAAAAAAAGTAATTGAGAACCTGCTTGAAATTAAAAATAATAATTGCAGTTACTAAAAAAATAACTGACAATGTAAGAGCACGAATAAATTTTTCAGTACTAAAATCGTGATACACTGCGTTGCTTTGTTCGTAGATAACTTTGAGTCTATATTGTGAAATTCTATTATTAGATTTTAATGAGACGAGAAATTGCTTTTTGCAGTTTCTATCAATAACTTTGGACGTTCAAAAAAAAATTTCACGAAATGAACTATTTTGGTGAATTAATCCATGCAAAACAAATATTCACTGAAATTACGAGTTAACATAAATTATGATGTAAAATCAATGAATAGAAGCAAAAGAATAGCAAAACAAAAAAGCTTTGTTATACACCGCGCTTAATTTCAATCTTCTCTGTTCATAAACTTCGCAACTAATAAAAATACTTTTGTACTAAGATCCTTTTTGCCTTATCTTTTTTTAAAATTATTTTTGCTTAAAAATACTATTGGTTGCGAAATCCAATTTATTTTTCCTCGCTCTTTACTTTTATGCAAGTGATTAGAAAAACTAAATTGTAAAAGTTAATTTTTATTACTTTTTACTCAATTTTAAATTAAAAAGTTAAAACCATAAACCCTTTTGTTTGGTTTGTAAACAACTAGAAAAAAGTGTTTTAGAATGCGTAGAAAATTTTGTCCAACTTGAACATGGCCATGAAGCGTCCACGTCGAATTATCTGTAAACATTTGGTGGTACAGAATTTGAAGATTGCTTGAAGTAAAAGATTTTTCTTCCCAAAGCTTTTCATCTGAAACTCTTCAGGGGAAATCGTCAGAATGAAGCAGAATTGAAACCGAACTAATTTATAAAGGAAGAAAGTAGAGTTCTCATTGGCTGAAAGAGTCAACCAATGAGAGAAAAGATTAAGAAATTTTCAAAGAGTATACGAATTCTTTTTGCTTACACAGAAGGGGATTGAGAGATTTAATGAAAGTCGCTTCAAGAGCAGAAAGGTGAAAGGAAGAGCGACCTCGAGCGAGAATAGAAAATTTTTCGTTGCTGTAATGGAGGGCACATTGGGCGTTGTCAAGAAGATGTTGACCAATGGCGGATTCGTGAAATTGTTGTGGGCGTATGTTGTTCTTGCAAGAGCGGGAAAGACTTTACTTTACATTACTCCATTACAGCAACGAAAAATTTTCTATTCTCGCTCGAGGTCGCTCTTCCTTTCACCTTTCTGCTCTTGAAGCGACTTTCATTAAATCTCTCAATCCCCTTCTGTGTAAGCAAAAAGAATTCGTATACTCTTTGAAAATTTCTTAATCTTTTCTCTCATTGGTTGACTCTTTCAGCCAATGAGAACTCTACTTTCTTCCTTTATAAATTAGTTCGGTTTCAATTCTGCTTCATTCTGACGATTTCCCCTGAAGAGTGTCAGATGAAAAGCTTTGGGAAGAAAAATCTTTTACTTCAAGCAATTATCTGTAACTAGAATTCAAATTTTCATTTAATTATTTTTCTGATTGAATAGAGAAAAAGTTCTAACAAACACATTCGTTTGTAGGTTTATAACAATCATGACTTTGCCTTTATTATTATGCAACCAATTTTGATCTAAAAAGAGTAAAATTGAATGGACTGTAAAACACATGTTTCTATCGGCGCCAAATTGATGCTGACGAACGGTCCCATCCGATATTTACCTGAAGTCCAAATACAAATTTTGAACAAGTGTGAATAAGATTTTTATTTAAATCTGCAGCAGCTATTATTTTGCAGATTTAAATCGTTTTATTTATGGTTATATTATTAGTCTTGTTCGATAACCCGTTGTTAAAATCTTAATAATGCATGACCAGCGCTTGAAAACCACTGCTCTAGATTATCATCAAAGTACACTTTTAAAAGTTGCTAAGATTTTGCAATTAAATTTGCTTATAATGAAGATTGATAAACATTTTTAATTTAATACATTATCATTGTAAAAATTTGAACCGTGTATTGTCAGATAAACACCAAAGGATGTATTTTTATTGGTCTCTGTCTGACCACATCATAGCTCCAAACTTTTTATACAATGATAAAGTACAGATGACACCACAATAATAGGTCATAATGGCACTCTAGACTTGCGTTCAGAAGAACGCGAATAGGTTGCTGGGTCTATTTAAGTTATTGCGGTTATATTCTTGAAAAAAGGACTGAAAAATTACTTCTTTAATTGGTCTGGCTGCTTACCTACATATGGTGACTTGGCTTAACATGGGAAGCTCAACCACCCAAAACAAAGAAGCTATGCTTCAAACAGAGGCTTTTTATGTCCTTGGCTAATACTCGTATTTTTACAAACCCAGGAAGAAAAGCAAGGTATTTGAAAATAATTTTCAAGATAGATTAAACTCAGTTTATAAATTTTACATAATATCATGCACAAATCAGGCCTGTGTAAATAACAGTAGATAATTAGTTTGCTTTGAGTAATTTAAATTAAAATAGTCAATAGTAATCAGTAATTTTAGTAGTTTTTGAGTTGAAGCAAGTAGCAGCTTAATTGTAGTTCTTCAAAAATTAATTAATCTTCTTGTAATTCTTTAAACAATGATAAAAGATTTTGCCTTTATTATTATAAAAAAGGATAATTTTATTTTAAATATTTTGAATTACTAAAAAAGTCCTTTTATTTCAACTCGAAGTACGAGTACGACTGAACATTCTTTCGGTACTTGTTTTTAAGTAAACGTCGGATCTCCCTTGAGTCGAACAGTATAATCAAAACAAATTCAATCATGGCAATGGTGAGTTATTACCCTTCATTGGTTAAAACCACTCAGCAGGTTAATTGCACGTCATACAATAGCAGATGACAGATTTCCTCAATGACCTACGTCATACTTTTATATGGCAACAGTTTATTTAGAACTGCTGCGTCCAATAATATTCCGCGATCGTCAATCATTGGTAACAATTTCCTAAATTGCGTGGCGCCGATATCGAAAAAGAAAAAAAAGTGATTTCCACAATTTAATTTTGAAATTAGAAATCTAAAAGAGAAAAAAGTCATTTATACAGCACATATAAAGCCATAAACCTGAATATCAAAAAGCAAAGCGATTTTTTCATACAAATTTTCTGTGCATTGGATCATTGCTGTAATAGCTCGAGTCCGCACGCAAATTATTAAAGGACGTGGACTCGACTTGACTCTAAAATCTTAAATATTCCGATTTGCTACAATTCTGGCTTATCATTATTTAAAAATAGTTACAAATACTTGTGGTTTTACCATTACTGCCGTTATAGAAAATTTTTGCGTACTATAGCTTTGTAGAACTAAAAATAACATTTCAAATCGAGTTAAGTTTTCCGGATTAATGATTTATAGCTACCTAACCTTCTAAAAACTGTAATTGCTTCAAAAATGTTTTATTTTATTTTTTTTTAAATATGGTATCAACTGAAGAAAAAAACACAACTTTTTCGGAAGAATAATTAAAATAATACTTCTTTCCTCTTTTCGCTTAATGAATTGTTGCCAAAAGTAATCATTTACCAGAACAGTTACATTCAGCTACATTTAAATCAAGACCTTTGTTTTTATCTACTTCATTCATTTTCTATTCACTTCAAGTTTAAATCATTTCGTATTTGTTTGATCTGTTATAGGATACAGATTCTTCTCATTTTTATTGATACTTATCTTAAACGCTGTTTAAGAAATTATTTTCGAAAATAATTAAAAAGCCATGAAATAATAACCTTTAGCAGGGCTGCTATAACCTAATTCTGGTAAAAATTCTTTAACACTTTTTTTAAAAATAAAGTCAAGAAATTTAATGACTTTCCTGATTTTGTTTGCTGAATACAGAGAAACAAAAATTAGAAGTAAAAAGACATTTTTTTCAAATTTTTAATTTTTACGCTACTACAGCAAATAAAAGTAAAATTAAATGATTAAAATAATGATTGAGCTATAAAAATTTTATTGACATTTGGCGGCATCAATATGGTGCTTTCTGCTTCTAAATTTGCAAGTTTTGCAAGAGCAATTTGTTATATTCACCCTAAAAGCTTGAATGGAGAACGCATAAACCTGAACACTTAGTTGACCTCGCTAAACTGCAATTTGACATACTTTTAAAAAATAGTTACTTCAAAAGTTTTTCTTCCCACAAAATTTTAACATTTTGATCTCTATACTCGGGTTAAATTTTACAACTGCACCTTAGGTATGAGGGTCGTAAAAGTATTTTGGTTTCTGGAACCCACATTGAGGGCAAAACAGCTCTAAAAAGGTTGTAGAAAGTATTTGGGAAAAAGATAATAGGCCTAAGTCAATACAGAAAACCATTGTTTGTGGAACAATCAGCTTAGAACAACTAGTTTTAGGTAAATACTTTGTTGTACTTTCTCAACTTTTTTTAAATAAATGGCTGACAAATCTAGTTTGTTGATATTTTCCGAAAGTTTTTTGTTCTCTTTTCTTATTTATTAACGTAACTTACATAGCATAGCTTTTACATTGATTTTAACGAGTTTCTAAAAAAAATACTACGTTATAAAATATTCGATTAAAAACCATAAGTTTTTGTTTATAGCCTACTTAAAGTAATTACATCAAATTAACAAACAAAACCAATATATTTTGGGTTCAACTTATTTTTTGAAGACAAACTTCGTGATTGCAGAGCGTAAATGTCTTATATCACGACATAAATCTCTCTTAAATATAATTGGTCAGTTACAAAAATAAATAAATTTTTTTTAATTTTTGAGTATCTTGGGCAAAACTCTTAACGCATATTTTTATACTCCTTTTCAAGTGTATTTGACATAATTACTTTTTGACCGATTTAACATAATGCAGAAATTATGCTGTTCTATTAATTATTCAAATGATGAACAACTATTGAGCTTAGCTTTAGTTTAACATCAAGTTGGACAAGAATTATAAACTTTCGGTCGGCTTATTTTTCTGAAACATCCAAAATCTTATTCAATGAGTAACGATAACTTTATAGCTGTATTTATCTTGGGTAGGGGGTGGGTGGAAATTGCAAGTGATATTAAAAATTTTTGATGCTTTTAAATTAGTTGCGCCATTGCTTTCAAATTTTATGACTTTTTCCGACTTCTAATATTCAAAAACTGATCCGATTCTTGCAATAACAACTCATGCTGTTTTAAAGTGATTAATTGTTTTCTAACAGTTAGTCACTAGTTTTTCAATTATTCAAATTAGCTGTTTGCAAATTTTACTAAGGTAGAGTATCATTTTTCTGTGAATTAGCAGATTTCAAACTGTTGTGAATTCTAATTTTAATTTTTCGATAAACACGTTCAATAAACTGCCGAAGTCGTTAGCTCTTAAATCGCTTTTCATTTTCAGTCAATAAAGTCTATAGAAAAGGAAGGAGCAATTTTGTTTCTATGCAAATTTGAATGAGAATTTAGCGTTGCAATTTTTGAGAAGGAAACAAACCAAAAAGGCGCGGACTTTCCTTTTATTCTTACCAAATTTCCAAAAAGCGCAGTAAGAATAAATGAAAGCACTAGTTTCTTCAAAATCATATAGTCAATAATAATAATAATAATCGAACTTTCTTTCAAAAATCGGCTTTCTATACAGAAAGATTTCTTGAACTATTGAGAAGCAAATTTAAAAACAATGTTTCAATGCGTCGTGAAAAAATTCATTCATCAAACAAACATTTTTTTAGAACGCGCGACGTCTTTCAGTTAAAGTTAACAATTTTTTCAAATTTCTTTTTTGTCTTCACATATAGTTTCATTCTGCACAATCTTTTTCATTGACTTTTTTTGTCTTAAAGCTCTTGAATTAAAAAGCTTTTTTCGGCGTTGTTGTGATGAGCTGTAGGATCGCAAAATTTATACTTCAGAACGTGGTGGCGAAACAAAGAAGTTTCAAAGTCGCTAATATACAGTTGAGATTTCAATCAACAACTGTAATATTTGGATCACACTTAAAGCAAAACTTGTTAAAAGCTTTTACATTTTGTAAAGGTATGTTTAGTATCATAAATAACAACTTTTTTGATGACCAATGGTCCCTTTTACTGATTGAGTTGTTTATAATTTCACTGGAGTAACTCTAAAGGGTAAAGCACAGCGTGATGTCTGTTCAAAAACTATTTCTCTACTCACTTTTAAACACCAATGAAATATTTCGGCTCTTCTGCTGTTATTCAAAAAATAAAACCAAAACCTTCTTCATCTTTTACATACGCTTGCTAGATTTCTTTGTACAATTTGCATTTATATCCAGTTTGATTTTTTAACTAGTAAATTAACTGCAAAAATTTTTTTAAATAAAATAATTACTATTGTCGAACAGAACTTTTCTTTTAATTTCCAAGGAGAAAAATGCCACCACTTACTTACTATGTTTTGAAACTATAGCGGAAATTGCCTTTAAGCTGTGACAAACTTACTGACGTCAAGCGTACTTTTTAAAAAGTTTTTTACCTTAATCAAGAAGGGAGAGAGTGAAATTAACTGTAGCTTTTTAAATCAGCCACACGGAAAATGTTGTGGAGAAATGCATGCTATTTTAATCACTTAATATACGTTAGCTTGATCCAAAGTTTAAATCTATTATGTAACATGAAGTGCAAAAACATAAACACAACAGAAACTTTTTTCTTTATAACTGCAGTAATTAGCTTGTTCCTATACGCGAAAAGCATTTTGAATGTTCACGTAGTGAGCTAAATTTATCAGCTGAACAGAAACAATACGAAGCTACAGTTTGTGATGTAAACACAAAAAAAAAAAACTTCACAAGAAAGAAAGTAACTTTTATTTGTTTTTAATATATTTTGAGCAAAGCTGTTATGCAAATAACGCAATGAAATTTGCCAGATCACAAAATCGTGCATTTTTTTTTCACTTTGCGTTTCTTAAAATCTTTATGAAAAAATTATGCTGAAACTAGTCTTCAAAAAAATAATTGTAAATACTAAATTGATAAAACTTTTTTGCTTTAATGCTTTAAAAAATTTTTTACACAAAACTGTTTTAAAGTTTTATTTGGTTGTTATCATATTTAATTGTTGTTTATATTAACTCGGAATACTGCGGAGTCTTTAATAAGTCTTCATTAGAAGAACAATTTTTTAGATCTCAAACTATTCGATCTATTATATGATTTTAGTATCTTAAAATAACACCATTAAGCGCAGAAGTCTGACACCTGCGGCCCGCTTTTGGTTGGGAAGAAGCATATCGATTCCATTACATGGAAAAACTTAGAATAATCCAGTGCTCTGTAACGGTTGAGCCCCATTTTTTTTGGTCACCACAAGACATTGTAAGATTTTTTTTGTGTAAAGGGATTGATATGTCTTTTCCCCACCACACACCGACGGCAGGTTTCCAACCCCGGGTTAGGAGAATAAGGTTAATTAAAATTTTGTCGAAGTAGCTGTACTAATTGCTTTTAAATACAAGCTAGTTTTGCTGATTTTACAAAACGGAGAATTTTCTTTTTAAAACATTTCCTACAATAATAATTGATTTACTTTAAAAAATAAGAAGCAAACTATCTTTTTAAAATCAAGTACCGTATTTGCTGCCGCAATTAAAAGCTGAATGGTTTATTTATAGAAAGCAATTTGATTTTGAAGTTTAGTACAAAAAATCTTTTTGGAGATAGTAAAAAAAGTTTTCAGTTAACCAAATAAATTTTAGTCCATCGGTCAAAAATCATTTAACACTATTTTAATTGGGAGAAATGTAAATTGAAACCAAAAAATTTTAAAATAAAAGATCGACTTTACCCCTGACAACAGATTTATCAAAAAATTCTTGATTTTGTCGAAATATAAGCAATACGTCATTAAGTTTTTAAAGTGACTTCTAAGTTTGTTCAGTTTTTGCACAAGAACGCATTGTGATAGGTACTTCAAAATTTTTGGCATATTCAACAACTAACCTTTGCAATTTCAAATAGTTATTTTCTTATTAACTGAGCATACGATACTACTAAAAATGACAGTCATAAAAATTTGACCGACTAAACAGATAAAAATAGATTATTGGCTTAAGTGCAGATAATTGACAATTAAACTTAAAATTTTTTAAGATGAAGTGCTTTTAGAATATTTTAAAATTGATTGAAAAATAAATGCTAAATAGAACAAATTAGTTTTTTTTTTTATATTTAGAAAGAAAGATGTAAATGTGCTTTTAAATTTGATTTTGTTTCTTTTGATAATTTTTGAGTTACAAGCGTTCAAAGTTTGGGTAATTTAACATTTCCCAGACTGTAGAGTGCACGCAAAACCATAGTTAAGATAAAGTTTTAAAAAAAATAAAGAAAAAATTTTCCTACTGTTTATGCTAGAAGACCAATTTTTTCATCACTTGTATCTATCAACCTCTAGAATTTAATTACGTTTAAAATAAGCAAGGTTAATTAAATAATGATAATTAACAGAAATCATTACAAACAATTGACAATTACAGTATAAATCAACAAGTGATTAAAATTTGCAGAAAGGCTTTCAGTGTAGGAAATTGAATGAGCAATCAAACAGTACAAAAACCTACATAAAGCATGCATTAATACATTGAGATAGAGGTATCACAAGCATAGGCGTACGCACAGAGGAAGGAGGTCCAAACCCACCCCTCAAAAAATGATGAAAAGAGATATGCACTTATTTGGTTTAACCTTTTATCATTTCTTGGCTCTGCTTTTTTAAACTTTATTCGTAATTTCATAAAAGATCATCTTTTTTTATCGCCCCAATTGTGCCATGAGTCAAAGTTAGCTAATCTACGAGTAAAATTTTCAAAACCCAAAAATATTTTAACATTTAGTCAGGTCTTTTATCCTTTATTTTTGATGTCTATTGTTTTATCGCACTGTTTGCCCATCAGATGCGAGCCTATTCTAATCCGCTGTTGGATACATTGCGTCGAAAAGCTAAACAAGTGCTTGGCATCTAAGAGAGTCTCTATAAGAAACTCAGGTATACTCAAGAAAATACAATAAAAAAATTAAAAATATACGCAAATTTAATAAAATTATTATTTTAATATGTTGGGGATTAATGATTCTCAAAGTTCAAGTCGTATTCTTTCTTTTTCAAGAGACATGGTACAGCCATTTTCCAAAAGTATGTGACAAAATTTTTTTGAGAAAAATTTCTTTTTGTTATTAAGTAAAAAACTTTATTTTCGGTTTTTATCATAAAGTAAAGTACCGTGGTCTTTCTGCAAGCTGTGAAGCTTTTATCGGATTAGCGCATGTTTAGAATGATCATAAAGCTAGTCCGGAACAGTTGTTTTACTCCTCATACTTGAATGACTGCAAGTGAAGCAAACTCCGCCGTCAAAGAAACGGCGTTTCTGGGGGATCGGTATTGGATTTTCTTTTTTTTTAATATCTAGACGTGTGATCTGCCTTACCCAATCTTTAAAAATTTTGTTTATGATCCCGATCTAGCATTGTTGCAATCTTGTGAATAGCGAAAGCACTTATAAGTCAAGACATCACTACAATTTCTGCATATCTTTAAATCTAGAACTTTAAACTCATTCTTTCAAAGATGGCAAGAGCAGCCTTTTATTAAGATAACTGAGAGGCTAAACGAGAGCTAAAGATTTATAACTGCACTAAGCTTTTACCATTCTGTCCGTTCCCGACTTATTTTAAAATACAACTAGACAAATGGCTCACATTCCGTCATCATTTTGTGGCATTGCGTAAAAAACTATCTTCACGAGTCACATTGCTGAGGCGATTAGCGGAGTCGGAGTGTTGTGCAAAAACACTACGCACAGCTGCCCTTTTCTTTAACCTACTCGACATCTGAATACTGCGCACCAGTTTGGTGTTGTCCGGTGAGCTAATCACTGATGGAAAAGTGAAAAATACGTCCAGACTTTCTGGTTTTATACCCGTGACCAATACCAGGCCTGCTGGAATGGGTTTGCCCCAAACAGCTTGGGTTAAGGTTAATCGTCTGTAAATTGGTGTTGAGCGATTCCCTTTTTCCATGCACAATGGGGTCTCATTTTTTTGCTTTTTTTTACCGGATTGCAAGTGCGGTGTCATTGAACAAACTGCAGACCGTTTTAACAGCGTGCCCCGTAGCCTGTATTGGGAACGATGGTTCTTGATGATAAAACCCAATATTGGTTCAAAACCATAACTGCCAGGATTTGATCCGGGCAGTACAGCTGCTTGGTGTAGTAATAGAATACGCCCTTGGCTTCAGTCCTGTTTGTGTATAACCCAGAGTTGCTCGCCTTTCATACTACGACAACAACAGCAACAACTTTTTTTGTGTTCACTTAAGTGAAACAATTTTTATGAGCAGTCAAAGTGCAACTACATATAACGACGTGCCAGTTTTTGTTATCAATTAATAATTTTAAATCAAGCTACATTTTATTCAAATTTCTTCCTACAGAATACGATTTCTTTCGAGCGAGCCAAGTAGCTCACTTTGAGAAACACTGAGTTAAATATAATTGATTTCAGTAGAAACATAAAGAGTGCTCGATAAGGCAGTTAGAGCTGAATCTTTCTGAATCAAACTATTAAGCAATTAAAATGGGTAGGAGAATATTTGACGCCGCCGTTTTGGCGCGGCCGTTTTGGCGCCAGTCTATTTAAAACTAGCAGGAAGGTTTGAATAAAATAGTATAATCAATCACCCTAACCCTAACCTAATCCCTAACCTCTAAACCCTAACCCTTTTAAAGATTTTATAAATACGAAAACAGCACACTGCCACAATGGCTGGCGCCAAAACGTCCCACCTCAAATTAAAATATAGTATTAAAAAATTCAATAATCTGTTTCACCCAAGTACGACCATCATCTTGTTCAATTAGAATCTAATATGTAGCTTTACAAGGTGAATTATTCTCATACTTTTTTAGCGATGCTTGTAATTGTAGCCATTATTAAAATTGAATTCGATTTGAGCTGAATTTATTTTATTATACATATTAGTGAGCCAAACTTGTGGAAAGTTTTATTGATATTTGATAGTTGCGTTTACGATTCAGCAAAAAAAAATTCATAAAACTGCAAGGCGCTCTAAAAAGCGTAATAAGCTTATTGGTTTAAAGACCAAGTTATAAATTCAATTTTTTTGGAGAAGAGAAAGAGATTAAATTCAATTTTTGTTGATGAAAAGAAGACTCGCGATTCTTAAGTTCACTCTTCGTTGAGAGATTGCTGACGTGTCCAACGATTTACGTAATTCAATAGCTATATCCGTCTAGTGCTGAATTTGTTTAAATAAGATCAGCAAAATCCCTCTCAGTTACAAACTACCCTTATTTAATATGCGTAACTCTATGACGCCCGATTTAGAAAAATATAGCTGCAACTTGAATATGAAGGAGAGGAGTTTATTTTTTACTTGCGTTTTCACACACGCAGTTTACTTAACACAATACAGCAAAAGATAATACAATGGTCACCTGACCCTTCAGCACAACAAGTTTTTGAGCAGAACACAGCATTTTAACACCGCGGGCAGTTTCAGCCCCCCCCCAGTCTTAATGTTTTTTTTACAATTACATTGCCGGATTGCAGCTTAAAGTGTTTTTACACATTAATTGACGCGCTTGGTTGGTCAAAGTACTGTAGTCTATAGTCGTTTTTTTTAATTTTATCTCTATATTTATCTCCCCCTGACTCACAGGAAAACGACGGAGGTAAGCAATTACCCCTACTTGCTTCCGGAGATGCAAAGATTTTACTCTCTGCTTGAAATTAAATAGAGATATGACTGAAATTTAGAACTGCTTTCCAAGACAACCAAACAGGAGAAAGTGCCGTAAGGTGCCGTTCCCACGGACACAGCAGAATGATGCGAGTCGGTTTAAACCGAGACTATGTCGATCACAATCCCGGCGTTCTAACTACTTGACTACGCTGTCGAAAAAAGATCGTTGTAGTTTTAAATATATTGATAAAAAGGTTCGCGTAAATTGCATTTTTTTTGAGCCACAGATTCATGTTAGTTTTGTCTTACTTGCATTAACTTTTATTTACTAGCATCAGTTTTTGGAGTTATAGGTATTTGTAATTACTACGTTAAAACAGTTGAAACTACTCTCAGATTACAAAGTACAGTAAATTTTTTCGTTTTTTTCATTTTTTCAAATTACTTTCCCGGATTAGTCATTTTTAATTATTTGAAGTTTGTTTTTAATTGTCCTAAACGCTTCAAATTTTTAAATAAGACAAAAAACAGCCTAATTATATTATCCCTTCAATTATTATCCTAATTAACTAGTTAAATTTGTTATAAAAATTTGATGACTTTAGTAAATTCAACTCTAACTTTAATGTACATTGATAGGTTTACTGTACTTTAATATTCCAATTCAGAAAGTAAGTTTTAAACAATATATAAACATGATGTTATTTATATGTAGGCTTACCATACGTCCCGATTTGGTGGGAGAGTCCCAATTTTTAGGGTTTTGTCCCGCCCGGTTTGCCAGAAATCCAAGACAGATTAGAAGTGAAGACTCCTTTTATTGTTTTTTTTCACAGATTACTAGTTTTCAGGGACAAAAATTATGAAATTCACGGCAGATTCACAGTGAAGACCTTTTTTTTTTTCGGAGAACACTACTTTTTAGAGACAAAATTTTTTCTAATAACGATCGTCCCAGTTGCATATTACCAATTTCTAAACCATTTTAATGCACGGGGCTATCTTTGCCCAATCGGACAAAGGTTTCTTTTCATTTGCTCTAAAAGAGCAGAAGTTTTTCCAACCTGCTCTTCATGAGCGGTGTGCATTGTAATAGACTAAAGTAGTTTAATAAAAATAGAAATTTAAAGAAAAAAATTTTTTAATTAAATTTGAAAACAGTAAAATGTAATTGCATTAAAGCAACTTTATTTGTATCAAATGCATATGTTGTAGTTATAAATTTCAATTAAAAACTTTAATACAATGTTGAGAAAAATTTGATTTTAAAATTTTTAAAAATTTTTATTCAAAATTTTATATTTGATTTATGCTAGCTGATTTGATTTAATCTATTTTCTTTTCTTTCAGATAAACCGCGTAGACTAATTACCGAGAACGCTCGATGCGAATTTGGTTTGAAATCTATTGAAGCGTAATTCGTAATTTTAAATAAAGAAGCAAAATTTAACAAATACACAATTGATGTTTAGAATAGTTAAACTTACGAAAATTATTTTTCAACGCAGCCAAAATTTAGATTCAAACAGATTAACCGTATTTTACTCAACGGCCGGGCTTCTGAAGCCCGACCTTACCAAAAATGTTTGTAATTACTTGATCTTTTTAGATAATATTCTGGAATTTTTTGACTTATCCTTATTTGAATTGCTGAATAAGATGCTACTATTTTTAGGTGCCCCCGAACAAGGGTTGACGGGTAAAATAGACGTTTTTTAACAAATTTGTGAATTTTTGCTTGTTTTCGCATGCAGAGCGTGGAATTTCAATTTCACGCTTTTATTAACCCTATTCTCCTCAACAGCAGGACTTCTAAAGCATCCACTGCTCCCTAAAGAGCAGGCTGGGTTTCGACCCGGGAAGTCAACCGTAGATCAAGTTGTTCTGCTAACCCAGGACATCAAGGATTCTTTCACGGCTAAAAAGAAGGCCGGTGCCGTATTTGTCAATCTGACAGTTGCTTATGACACTGTCTGGCACCGTGGTCTTACCTACAAGCTGCTGAGACTACTTCCGGATAAGCACATGGTCAAATGATTATGGAGCTTGTCCGAAAGTTTCACCCTTACCACCGGTGACAGCAAGCAAAGCAGGATACGCCCTCTTAAAAACGGCGTTCCTCAGGGATCGGTCTTGGCTCTCCTCCTATTTAACATCTATACGTACGATCTTCCCTCCATGATTTCCAGAAAGTTTGCTTATGCTGATGATTTAGCATTGTTGCATTCTTCTGAAAACTGGAAGGACTTGGAGGGGACTTTAAGCCAAGACATGTCTACACTTTTAGCGTATCTCCAGACTTGGAGGTTGAAGCTCAGTCACACTAAGACGGTGACAGCAGCTATCACTTAAATAACCGAGAGACCAAACGTGAGCTAAAGGTCTACAACAACGGTAGACTTTTACCGTTTTGTCCAACCCCTACTTATCTTGGGGTAAAACTGGACAGATCGCTCACGTTTCATCACCATTTAGTGGCATTGTGCAAAAAATTATCCTCGCGCGTCACACTGCTGAGGCGACTCGTGGGCTGGGAATGGCGTGCTGGTGCTAAAACGCTATGCATAGCCACCGTATCTTTAGTCTACTCAACATCTGAGTACTCTGCGCCAGTCTGGTGTCGCAGTGCTCACACTCGCCTCATAGACAGTGTCTTGAACGACGTCTTACACATAGTTACTGAATACCTGCGTCCCACTACAACGGATCACCTACCTGTACTCTCAGGCATCCAGCCAGCTGAGCTTCGCCGACTGGGAGCGACACTTTCCTTGGCTCACCGTGGATCTCTGGACCCCGATCATATCTTGTATGGTCTTTTAAGTGGGTCCTCAGATACTGGCCAAGTGAGACTAAGATCCAGACGCCGCCAGCTGCGCGGAATCGTTTGGACAACCTTGCCAGACTTCATCCGCGCTTCTGAATGGACAAATCACAAATAGAAAACGAAGTACTGCAAAAATGCTTCCAGGATCCTTGCTTTTGCGCCCCGGACCGCTGCCAGGCCTGTTGGGATGGGCTTACCCCGAGTAGTTTGGGTTAAGCTCAACCGCCTGCGGACTGGTGATGAGCGATTCCATTCGTCCATGCACAAATGGGATCTCGCTCCTTCACCAAATTGCTAGTGTGGCGCCTCTGAGCAAACCGCAGATCATGTTCTAACAGCGTGCCCTATACATCGGGCACCACATGGAGCACGAGGTCTGACGATTTTAGATGACGAAACTCGATGCTGGCTTAATAACACCACTGCCAGCATTTGATTCAGGCAGTGCAGCAGTCTGGGGTAGTAAAAGGATAAATCCTCAGCCCCAGTCCTGTTTGTGTCTAACCTGGAGTGGATACCCTTCAAACGATGACGACAACATGAATCATAGATCAAACACAGAGTACTATAAAAGTACATCCGGTCTCGTGCTTTCATTACCAGCGCCTTGCCATACCCGTACAAAATAGCGTGTCCAGAACAGTTTGAGTTATGCTTAAACGCCTTTAGACGGGTTAAAGACAACTGGCCGCAGCCGACTGGCGCAGCCTAACTAACCAGTCGGCTGCATCTTAGTTGGGTTGCACCCAGTAGGTTGGGGCCAGTTGGCCTATTTCACCTGCAGAGTGTAGTTTCGCGCTTCCACTTGTGCATAGACAAATGGGGTGTCGTTCCTTTCTCTCATGACAAATGCAGCGCCATTGCATAAACCGAAGATAATGTTGCATCGGAGTGTCACATGCATTGGGCATTACAAGAAGCACGAGATCGGACAGTTTTGGATGAAAAAATAAACAATTGTGGCTTGGTACATTGATCACAGCATTTAATCCAGGCAATACAATACAAATTTGCAGTAAAAAAATTATGCACGGAAGCCAGTTCTGTTTATATATTTTACTTGAAGTGGATACTTTTACATGCTACAACAATTTCGGCATAGAATTGCCCTATTTTACGTAATGTTAAAAAAAGGGCATTTACAGCTTAACATCTCTTACTTGAAGCTATCTTGGAGAGGTCTTGTGGTGATCAATCAAATCTTCTACAGTGTAAAACAAAAAAACATTTTTCAATTTAACATATTGGAGCCAAAATGTGTTATTTTATCCCGTATTTCATACGACACTTTTCATATTAAAAAATAAAAAAATACATTTGCCTTTGCTACCCAGATTTGCCCATTTTTACTTTTGCTTTTAGATTTTCACTTGTTAATTACTTTTTTGCTTTATCGCTGGTTGTTTTTCAAACCGTTATTTTATTATAATTTTTTTGTTAGTTTGAATAACACAATAAAAGTAAGTGCTTGACTTAGACACGTTATGGTTATTTTCCAGTCATATTGTTCTACATTTAATCTACATTATAGCCTATATTATGCAAATATTTGTAAATGCTTAGTGACAAATAAACAAATGTCTATCTTGAATTTTCATAAATGTTAGGATATTGCTGTTTAAGAAATTTTTTATTGGGCACTCTAGTTTTTACAAGCTGTAATTTAGAGTTGCTGATAAAGACTTTCAAGTAGGGAAAGTGCCGTAAAATGTTTTATCTAATACAACAATAAAATTTGAAAAGAATTCGTTGCCATCAAAACGACACTTCCAATCTCTCGCCAGTTCTAATTTAACCTCACGTTGAAAGAAGGCCTTTGACTGGCATAACGTTTGATGTTTAACGAAAAATTAAATTGATCTTGGGCGAAAGTCATTTCCGTGCAAGTGACTCTAGTGTTGTAACATTTACACCTTGAAATTAAGGTTCAAAGTCTAATTTAAGAAAACGTTGTTATTTCTGCTATGATAATGAAATTGAACCAGGCCAAAAAACGCAAAAAACATGAACAAATCACGAAATCAGTGTCAAACATGTGGCTCTTTCACGTGTTTGCGGAACTGCTTACAAATTTGCGCTTCGTACTTTGATCGATGCCGAGATATGTTCCGCGACTAATAGTAAGTATTATATAGAATAATATTGCTTTTCTCAAGTGTTTTTTTTTTAAGTAAAGCAATGGCGTAGTTTCATTTCAATAATTAGAAAGCTCTTTTTGTGGTGGTGAAAGGCGATGTGCATGTAAACGGTGATATATAAAAGATAAAGTTTTGGTGAATTTATAATATCTGTAAGTCGATATCTTAACACTGCTAAATCTTAAAACATAGCCAATTTCAAATTCTTTTATGTTGTAAAAAATTTATGTTGTAAAAAAAAATTCATTTTTGTTTTTTGTCCTTTTTTAAAAAAGCAGCAATTACTAGTAACGAAAAAAACATGTGAACAAAACATATGAGAAAGTAAATGATACTGGTCTAAAATATTTTTCATAATTTGACCACTCAAACAATAAAGCAAACTTCTCGTAGCTTCTTCATTGCTTGTAATTGTCGTGCGCGTTGACGTCACTCTTTACGTCCAATTTTTAATTAAGTTTACGACTATTACAACATCGAATACGTTACAATCGCATTTCCCGCAAGTTAAGTGAGTGTCTAAGCGTAAAAATTGAGGTGACCTTGCTAAATTGCAATTTTGCATACTTTATCAAATAAATTTTAAAAAAACTTTTTTGCTCTAACAAAAGTTAAATAAATGATCTTTACTCTGCTTAAATTTCAGAAAGATAGCTTAAAGTAGTTTTGGAATTATAAATCGTTCATTTGGTGAGCTTCTGAAGCCCAGCCGTTGAGGAGTCAATGGCTCGAAAAAGGTTGAGTAGAATAGGGTCAAAACAATTAGCAGTTCTGAAACAACAAGCAATTATCGATCACTCTAATTCAATCTACTATTACAATGGTTTTCAACCGGTGGGGCATGGCTCAGTGGTGGGCCACAGTGATGTTTTCAGTGGGCCTCTGAGCATAAATCAAAATGAAAGCAATCAAAAATCGGAAACAAATTCCAAGCGAGGAGCTTTTTTTATGTTTTTGGCACGAAAATCGAGACATAGCAGACAAATTCAAAGTGAAGACTTTTTTTTTTGAGATCACCGGACTTTTGCGACCGAAATTAATATTTGTTGACCGAAGTGGCTCATTAAGTTACCTTGGGTTGAAAAGTGGGCCATGGTATGACTAAGGTTGAAAATCACTCTACAATTAGAATTCAAAAATGCTTTTAAAGTTGTTGCCGCGTTATCTCACTGAGACTGTAATCAATTCGCAATTTATCATTGAGTTGGCGAAGCTAAAAAAAGAAAGTTTTCATGAGCCTGTTAGAAAAATGAGTTAGGAAATGTGACGTAGAACGAAACAACCAAACCACAGCAAACGAATTTTAAAAGTTGTTAATTTGAACCTAATCATTAACTTTAGCACATCTTTCCAAATTTAATTTAAAAAAATTCCTTTTTCTATTCAACTACTGTAGTCTTTTACGATGCACGCTGCTCTTGAAGAGCAGGCTTGAAAAACTTTTGCTTTTTTAGAGCAAATGAGAAAAAATCCTTGGCCCTATTTGGGCAAAGATAACCCCGTGCATTAAAATGGTTTACAAATTGATAATATGCGTCCTGGTTTTCCCCTTCGAAAATATGGTATGCCTATTTATATAATTACTGTTAATTACAACATGATTTTATTTTTTAATCAAATAATAAATTACTGGTCCATTTCGTAAGTTTCGGTTTATATTCTTTTTATTTCAAAATTATTCATAAACGTAAAGACAAATAAAAGTCTGTATACAGAAGTTATAAAAAAGCGCTCCATTTAACTGCCTTTTGTTCAAATTAACTGTCAAAATCAAACAACTTTGCTGTTTTTATTTTTTCCTGTTATGAGCGATTTTCAGTGTAAGAAAAAATTTGAAGCCGCTTAAGCTTTTTTAAAATTTTTACTTGAAATATCGCACCTGGCATAGGAACGACGCTGTACGAATTGGCTAATTAATAAAAGATTAGAAACGCCGTAAAAGCGTATTTTTTCGACAACTGGCAACTTCAGTGTGATTCAATTTTGTCTGCAATTATTGCTTTATGTTTTGATTTCTTTGATTCAAAGTTTTAGATTATAATTAAATGTTATTCAATTGCTGTAAGGGCAGCGACTCTGCATAAGGCATGCAGGCTTGTATATTTATTTTGATGACAATCTTTTTTTTATTTGACTCAAAGAGAGTTTTCAAGTAGGATTTAGTTTCAATTAGCTATTTAGAAGCATCCATAGAGCTGGGAATGTTCAAGCAAAAAAATTTCAATTAAATATTTTTATATACAGTACGTCACACAAAAACTTGTATGCTTCTTACCTTACGTCATAAAATCACTAGACAAAGAAAAATTTTTGCTTTAGAAGTAATGCAATTTGAACCTTAATGCGGAAGCAATAAAGTTGCTGGAAAAAAACCGCTTTACAAGAAATCGAAAAAACTTTTCAACTGATTGCATTGTGTTTTTTGAAAGCATGTTTTAGCTTAATTGCTGCTCAAAGCAGAGATACAGTAAAATTTTCTGGTTTGGTTCGTATACAAGTTCAAATTGAGTTCAAACTTTAAATAAGCAAATTTTTCAGCTGAATTGGAGTTTTGTCGTCGAATGGAAGAGGACCCACACCAAGTCAAATACAAAACAGCACTGAAGCCAAATAAGGTTTGTTCTTTTACTATCCCAGGCAGCTGTTCTGTCCGAATAAGATGCTGGCAGCGATGGTGCTGAGCCAGCATTCGGTTTCGTCATCCAAAAATTCATAACCGTTAGACGTCGTGCTCCACGTGGTGTCCGTTGAATGCGGCACGCTGTTAAGCCGTGGTCTGCGGTTTGCTCAGTGGCTCGCAATTGCATCGGCAGCAACAGCCACACTTGCAATTCATTAAAGAGCGAGGCTCCGTTTGTGCATGAAAGAATTAAATCGCCCGTCATCAGTTTCCAGGCGATTAAAGCTGAACACTATAATTACCAAGATTCTCAACTATCTAGAATTACCATAGTGCGTCAATTGAAACACGCGCTGTTTCATAAATAAAACATTAAGTTCAGCTTTTCAATTAAGATAAAAAAAAACACAAACTATATGTCTGGTGTCATTTTGTTATAGAATTTTTCAATTTAAAAAAAAAAAGTCAAAAGACAACCAAACAAGTGCGAATTACACGTTTTGACACACAGTTTTTTTTTAAATGACGCAAATATCTTTTTTTTAGTGTTGGCCGAAACAACTGAACAAGTTTTACAAATTTATTATTTGGACAGATTTTACAGTTTTGACAGACATAGTCATTGTTGACCTTCCTGTTTCAGTTGCAATATCTGCTAACAATGCCGGGCAAATTTCTTTCAAATTGATGGTTTTTTTCTTTCGGTTCCATTTAATTGTACAGAAAAGCCGGTAGCCTTGTTTTGTTTGAACTAAAAAAATATCTACGAATGCGAAGCTATTTGAATCTACGGATGTTTGAAATGAAAAAATATCTAATTCTAATGTCACTGGTTTCATTAAGGCTCTTTTTGTAGAATGGTTTCACAGGTTAAGTTTTATGACACCGTCAGTTGGCACATGCACATTTCAACATCAACGGTTGTTGAATTTGATTATTAAATCAACTTCTTTTTATCATCTGTTATACATTAACAATTGTTTGTCATTTACTGTACAGACTTGCAGGTGCTTTACACTGGAGTAGCAGTTCATCAACGGTAATGTTAGCATTAAATCTAAATGGCTTCTGATTTTTCAATAAAACTATTTCAAAAAGGATTCCATAAAAAGCATAGTTGCATCTGTATTTTGTGGCAGATTGTGGTATGGAAATCATAAAGATGCCATCAAGACTCGAAAAAGCATTTGAAAAAGGTATGACGTAGAAAAAATCTTGATTGCCGAATGTTCTATTTGCAATAACGAAAAAATAAGTTTTCGTGCTTGCAAAAGGCAAATGCGACTCTTGGAGTCAAGCAAATTTTTTTTTATTGCTTTCGTCGGAATCTTGTAGTAATAACTTTGAACAAATATCAATAGCCTTTTCTTCGTGTCAAAAATATTAGAGAGAATTATTCAAAGATTATGAAATGACTAAGGACTCAACTCAAAATCAGGATAGTATTTTTATGGATAATGCAGCTAAATATCGTGGCAAAGAAACTTCTTGCTGACTCGATAATTGCTGAGATGCTACTTTTACTAAAAGAGATGAAAATTATTGCCAAAAATATGGAATTTTTGCGAGTGTTTCGAGTTCTTCCAATGAGTATTAATCTTCTAATGCGATTCACACAAACCAAAAAAATTATCAAAAAAATGCCCGTAAAATTTTGTTACAAAATGCGATTGTTATCCAACACCAGTGACTTTTCTTACACTTTTGTCGTTTACTGCAGCAAAGAACCTTTTTGAGAACTTACTCTTAATTTACACACGTATGCAAACAAGTTTATTAGTTCAGAAAAAGCAATGAGCGTTGAAGGGGGAAATATATAACATCTAATACATCTGTAACATATGTTAGAGTAAATCATTTCTTAGAAGCAAAAAGTTAAGGAAGTTGTTTGGTTTGGTAGAAGAGCTGAAAACGTTTTTACAAAGTCTGCAGCTATAATACCATACTCAAAGTGTCAACGTTTATCATGGCACAATGATAAGTAGGATTATGACGTTATCTTATTAGCACATGCAGTATGACTAAAAAAGCCAAAACATTTTTAAATCAAAATAAAACTGAGTCGGCAGCGTCATTGGGTGGTTAAGAGCATCGTGATGGACGGCAAATGTAATTGACAAGGTAGCGATACAAAACTTTCTCGTGTTATTCTGTTGCGTACTTGGGAAAGGCACTTTACGATAGTTTCCCCTACTTGGAAGTCTTGAAAAGTGTTCGTTTAGCAAAGTTGAACAAATCAAAGTTTATTAAAATTAGAATCTTAATTAACCTTATTCAAATAGAATCAGGAAAAAAATAACAAATTAGAATTAAAAATACATTTTGAAAAATAATTTAAAAATTCAACACAAATTATTGCACGTCGGAAACTTATACTTTCTTAGTTATTAACTTAATTTCGAAGCTTCTAAATCTCAATTACAGGCATTAAAACATTTAATTATAAGAAGCCTTTCCTGATAGAACAAATGATTAATGAGGCAATTAACTAAAGCAAGCAAGCGAAAAACTATTAAGATTTTGAAGCGCAAAGCAGTGTAAAATAATGAAATGATAAAAAACTTTCGACAACATTTTTCCACAAATGTCTTACAAACGTTAAATCTTCATTAGGAAACAGGTTACGATAGTCTGGAGCAGTGGTTTTCAATCGATATTTCGCGGAACACTGGTGAAGCACCGTCAGCTGTTCCGCAAAATTCACTTTATCCCTATAGGACAGCTGTTCAGCGAAACATGAGTTTTAAACAACAGGGCATCTGATTTTCACGTGAGCACCATTGTCACAGATAGAGATTTTATTACTCACGAATACGAAAACGCAGTCGGCTGTAGCTATATTTTAAAACATTTTTATTATAATCTCAGGATAGTGTTAAAACAAAATAACAGCTTTACTAATTGTAAAATGGATAAATAATTGAAAAAAAGGAATGTACGAGTAAATGAAAATGAAAAGGCTAGTAATGAAAAGAAGTCAAATCCAGTGATGAGACATTACAGCGATAGTAACATTTCATTTGGATTTATTTATACAGGTAATCGGAATTTCCCGAAACCAGTATGTTTGGTGTGTAGAAAAGAGCTATGTAACAGGGCCATGGTTCCAGCCAAACTAAAGCGTCACCTCGAAACTAACCATCCATCTCTTAAAAACAAGAATACGAATTATTTTGCTCGCCTTCTTGAAAATAACAAAAAGGAAATGGATTTTATGAGACGAGCAACAACAGTAACCGAAAAAGCTCTTAAAGTGAGCTACCATGTAGCTGAGCTCGTAGCTGAGTCAAAACAGTCACATACAGTAGCAGAGAAGTTAATACTACCAACTTGTTAGATTATTGTAAAAGAGATGCTTGGTGCTGATGCAGTTAAAGAAGTAACTAAGCTTTCTTTACCAGACAACACAATCGTCAGACGGATTGTAGATATGTCTATGGATATTGAAAGTAATGTTCTGGAATAGATCAGCATTAGCGGAAAATTTGCATAACAGGTTGATGAGTCTACAGCTATCAGTGGACGTGCTCAGTTCTTGGAAAATATGGGCTTTTCCGATAAAGCTGTAATCAAAGAAAACTTTTTATTTTGCAAGAGATTGCCACAGAATAGAACTGGAGAAGAAATTTTTTGTATTGCTTCCGATTATATTGAACAAGATTTATAATAAACAAATAGAAAAGAATAGAAAATTTATGCTCCTCAAAGTAGCCCAAATATCATACTAAAACATTTGAAAATGAGTAAAACTTTGAAAAGTTATTGCTTTTTCGCAACTTTTGATTGATTGTTTTTCTTTTTCTTTTTTTGACCTTCCGCCAGATATTTTAAATACAAAAAGTGCTCCGTGGTTTAAAAAAGGTTGAAAAGCACTGGTCTGGAGAAAAACTTTGTGATATTCTGGAATTTTTATAGCTTTTAGAATTTTTTGTCCGAAAAACCAAAAAAAAGAGGAAATTAAATGCCAGGGTTATTTTCTTCAAACCAACAAACGGCTCTGAATTTCATTTATATTTCTAATGAAAAATAAAACACACAGACAGACACACGCAAAAATGTAACCCGACAACAATATCTTGGCAGTTACGGAAGCAGTTGTTGTTATTGCTGGATAGTTGTTCTATTTCTACTTCTTCTGACGCTTTTTTGCAAATCAGGAGTATAATTTTTGAGATGAAAGCAAATAGATAAATAATGTAATTTTGTTATACATATCGCTGTTTTCAGTGTACTTTTTTTCGAAGAGGATAAAACCTGTATTTTCTTTATAAAAAAGCTGCCAACGTACCCAAGTTGGAAACATAAAAACAAACAAGAAAATATCGCTTTTTAGAAAACAAAAACTTGAAATATTTTTCTTAGCATTAATCTACTATTCCTTCAAAAAATCGAAAAATTTTATTGACAAGTTTTATGTAAGATGGCTAAAAGATTAAAATGACTAATCAAAACCAAGTGCATCAACGAAAGAGCCTAAAATTGTTTACAATTTCTTTCTCCAGTGGGTCGCATCAAATAATGAAGCTAAAAAATTTAAGTTGAATCAATCGATTGATGCCCAATTTTTTGTAATGTACTTTATATTCTAACTTGCTGCATTTATAAATTTTATTTAATTTGTAGGCAAAAATCTATCTCCATTGTTCCTGATAAGGTGCAATCAAGTTAAAAATACAAAAATTGTTATATTTTAAAAAATTGTCAGAAAAAAAAGAATAGACAAAAACAACCAATAGTTTGTAGTGGAAAGTAATAGTTGCGTGGCGGAGTGAGTAATAACACGATTAACACAAATGCAATCAAACCGTGCTCGCGGCATCCTGCTGTGTGGTTGAAAAAACATAACAAAAAAAAACAATCTCCAGTTTAACTTTTGTGCAAGACAGGTAGTTAACAAAGAAACACCACCGCACTGGAAACTGTTACCCAAGACATGCTGCAGCATCTTTAGGAGGAGCCGGAGTACCCACTTCACGTGTGCCGCGTTACAGGCAGTGTGCATATTGAACATTTGCGAAACCTTTGATGGAATTCACGTGCCTTTGAATTTCTTATTCAAATTTACAGGAATAAATCTTGTTTAGCTGAACATTAACCCTGTTTAATTTCATTTGATTTGACTGTGTAGTTTCTGTAATATTTACATGTCAAATAATGTCAAATTTTTTGAAACACTCTTTGGTTTATTTTAAAAATTTCTAAAATTTTATTTCTTATATTGCATCTTTCAAAATAAATGCAAATAAAGAAAACATCTTTCTTTTCTTATTTTTTAAGTAAATTAAATAACAATATCTAAAAAAAAATTATAAAAAAAATCTCATACGTGGTGCCAGGGGTATCTTTGACCCAAGCAATATAAATCTTGTAAAAACTTTATGAAGTGCTGTCAATAGGTGTGTTAAACACCAAGAATAACATGACACATCAGTATACGACAATTACAGTACATGGCTTGACACAAATAAAATACAAACACACTTAATATTATAAGACTTTTTATACCACTGGGTATTGACGCCATTGTACCAAGTGAGGATTAAGTCATTACAATGTCATTACAGAAGCACAAGCTATTTCAGAAGTTAAAAAATGAAATGGTGAAACTCTAACATTTTAGTTCCTTCTTCAAGTAAGTTCCATTGCTTCAAAGCGCGACGATAAAAAATTTCAGTTTTATATTTTGGCAATGTCAAATCTGTTTTTTTTTAAATTCCTTTATACCAATTAAACAAAAATAAAAATCATGAGAACTGCAAAGGGCATTTTTTTTGCTTACCAACAGCCCACTGGAGCAGCTGAGTGTTGCAAGAATTGCAGCAAATATGAGCTTCTCATTTTTTTTGTCGCTATCAGCAACTTTGCAATCATATTAGTACTTGTATGCAGTTTTCATTTTTATGTCTAATATTTGGTTGATGTGCTGGCAATGTACACAATGTACTGTCCGTAAATACAATGTATTGTCTGTCCATAAATACACAATGTACACAATGTACTGGCAATGTACACAATGTATTGTCCATAAACATTGCAAGAGCTATTGAGGTTTGTTTTACAGTTTCTTTTATTCACCACTTTGTAAAAATAACAAATAAGTAAAAGGCCGTTTTCTAAAACATAATATATTTAATACTTTCTCATATACAACAGTTTTAGCATTCAGCTCACTAAAGCTTTTAACTAAACAACAAAATATCATAACAAATACAAAAATCGCGGAAGAATTAGTATCAAATATTTATTTATCTTAATGATAAAAATTTTGACATGGACCAAAGCTCCGATTTAACGAAAACCTCACTTGTCTCTAATCTAACAAAAACACTATACATTTGTGGGTGCAAACTTATACATAAAGAATACAGGGTAAACTTGCTTTATTGACATAAAAAGCTTTCCATGCTCAAAATTTTGGCCAACTAGAAACAGTTTGTACATTCTATCCACCGCATGTAGACACGCAACTCATTTCATCAAATTAAATTTTGCTGGAACATGGCACTTCTTTGAAATCAACACAGACACAGGAGTACGCATGGGGGAGATTTTGGGGGTTAAACTCTCCTTGAAGAATGCTGATCAAAGATATGCAATTATACAAAATAATATATCATTGCCAAATACGTAAAGAATAAGTTTTTATTGGTACCGCGCTTTGGACTTTTTAAAATTAAACAGTGTTTTTTTATAAAGATCACTTTTTTCTATCACTCAAATTGCATTAAAGTTAGCAAAGGTACAGCTATCAGATTATCTGTGAGTAAAACTTCTAAAGCCAAAAATATTTAAACTAAAGTCAAGTCTTCTATGTTTCGCTTTTGATGTCTTTTGATATCTATTGTTTACAATACTTGCGCGATGTGAGCCTGACCTACTTTGCTGTACATTGCTACGAAAAGCGAATCAAGTACTAAGCAGCCAAGAAGCGTCTCAAAAGAAATCTCGATTAAATTATGGAAAAACAAAAATAAAAAATTAAAAAAGGGAAATAGGCCTACAATATAATTAATAATGGTTTAACTAATTAGGTTGCATAATAAATAAACTTTTTCAGTATGAAGGAAAGATTTATATAGCTTTAAAAAGTGCAAAATATAGGCCTACACCAAAACTAAAGAAGCAAATTAAACAAAAATTTTTTTTTTATTTTTATAAAAATTTTACCATCATGTCTGGTTCGGTCTTATCTTGGAGTTAAACTGAATAGATAGCTCGCATTCAGTCATCACCTTGTGGCCCTCGACGCCCGTTAAGTGAAGTTAAGGTCTAGATGCTTGTATGTTTCCGCTGCGCGGAATCTATTAAACAGCCTCGCTGAACTAAGGCATCCGTGCTGACCAATGGACTAATTATAGCGGGAGGACGGAATACTGTGAGAGTACATCAAGGCTCCATACTTTCATTCCCATGAGTAGTACCAGATCTGTTGAAATAGGATTGCCCCGAACTGCTTTTGGTTAACTTCAATCGCCTGCGGACTGGTGTTGGGCGATTCCATAAGCCCATACACAAATGTGATCTTGCTTTTCATTGGATCGCAAGTGCGGCACCACTGATCTAACCGCAAACCACCTCTTAACAGCTTGGCGTATAGTCTACATCGGGTACCACATCGAGCACGTGATCTGACGGTTTTTGATGAGAAAACCCGATGCTGGCTCAACATTATTAATGCCAGCACCTAATCCATGCAGTACAACAGACTGGGTTAGTAAAAGGATAAACCCTCGACCATCGGCCGTATTTGTCTTTGGCCCGGAGTGGATGCTCTTCTACACTTTTATGACCATAACTTTTTTCGGTTTTTTCTTTGCAATTTTTTTTTGGGGCAACGGAGTTGGTATAAGAAACCAAGCCATCGGAGGCATATTTCTGTGTCTTTTGATGCTGGTCCCGAGCCCGGATAAATGGGGAGGGCTGCGGCAGGAAGGGTATCCGGCGTAAAACTTTTTTTGCCAAAGTAGAAAAATGCGTAATCATTATCAATCCATACCGGATCGGTCGCGGCCCAGGTTACCAACGACCGCCTCAGGTGTCGCACAGCAAGGCACCTCTGGAAGTTATGCTGCTGCTAAACATAATGAAAATAAGAGCAGAAAGAGAGGAGGAAAGCGAGTGAAGAATCAGCAAGAAGCTTGGAAAGGAAAACGCTCACTCATAAGGGTGGGTATCTTAAATATTGGAACGATGACTGGAAGGGGAAGAGAGCTGGCAGATATGATGGAGCGAAGGAATGTAGACATATTGTGCCTACAGGAAACAAAGTGGAAAGGTAGTAAAGAAAGAAACAGTGGCGGTGCATGCAAAATATTCTACAACGGAGATGATGGAAGAAAAAATGGGATAGGGATAGTGGTGAGGATGGAGCTGGCTGAAAGTGTCCTGCAGGTGAAGAGGGTGTCAGACAAACTAATGGCCATGAAGCTGGAGGTAAAAGGGTCCATCCTAAATATAGTAAGCGCATATGCTCCACAGGTTAACAACAGCATGGAGGAGAAAAATGATTTTTGGGAAGATCTGGATGGATAGATAGAATGTATATCAAAAGAAGAGAGGATAGTTCTTGATGCAGATTTTAATAGACATGTGGGCGAAGGATAGGGGATGAGGAAATAATGGGGAGGTACGGAGCTGGAACAAGAAATAAGGAAGGATCAATGGTTGTGAATTTGGGAAAAAATGAATTTGGCGATTGTCAACACTTATTTCAACAAGAAAGATGAACACAGAGTAACATATAAGAGTGGAAGAAAAAGTACCCAAGTAGATTATGTGATGTGCAAAAGGAAGAACTTGAAGAAAATGTGCGATTGTAAGGTAATATTAAATGAGTGTGTCGCAAAGCAGCACTGTATGGTGGTATGCAATATGGTTCTTATAGTGAAAAAGAAAAAGCAGAGAAACTAAAGCCAAAGGTACAATGGTGGAAACTGAAGGAGACAAGCTGTCAAGAAGCGTTTAGACAAGAGGTAACCAGGATTCTGGGAGGCAAGGATGGCTTACCTGATAAGTGGGACAAAACAGCAGAAATGCTAAGAAAAACAGCTGACACTGTACTGGGAGTGACATTTGGGAAACGAAAAGGAGACAGGGAGACATGGTGGTGGAATGAGGAAGTTCAGGAGAGCATAAAAGAAAAGAAAGAGGCAAAGAAAGCATGGGACAAAATAAGAAATGAAAATACTAAAAAGATATACAAAAAAAGAAAAGTAAGGCAAAAAGGCAGTTGCAATGGCAAAGGGACGTGCGTATGACGATTTGTATGCTAGATTGGAAACAAAAGAAGCTGAAAAGAAGTTGTACAGGTTGGCTAGGCAGAGAAACAGAGCAGGGAAAGATGTACTGCATGTAAGGGTTATAAAAGATGAAAATGGTAATGTGATAGTAAATTCGGAAGCAGTGTTAAAGAGATAAAAGGAGTACTTTGAGAAACTGATGAACGAGGAAAATAACAGAGGCTCTAGGACAGAGGAACCAGAAGTGGTAAACGAAGAGGTAAATTGTGTTAGTAGAGAAGAAGTAAAAAACGCACTAAGAAGAATGAAAAAAAAGGTAAAGCAGTTGGGCAAATGAGTTGCCAGTAGAAGTTTGGAAGTGCATGGGAAAGATGGGGATAGAGTTTTTGACCAGACTGTTCAACAGACTATTAATGAGTGAACGGATTCCAGAAGAATGGAGAAGGAGTGTGCTTATCCCAATCTATAAAAACAAAGGGAACGCACAGTGCTGTGGAAACTACAGAGGAATAAAGCTAATGACCACATATTGAAGGTATGGGAAAGAATTATTGAAACCAGGTTAAGGGATAGAGTGGAGATCAGCAAGCAGCAATATGGATTTATGACAGGAAAGAGAACCACCGATGCCATGTTTGCTCTAAGAATGTTGATGGAAAAGTACAGGGAAGGTCAAAGAGAAGTACATTGTGTATTCGTGGATCTAGAGAAAGCTTACGACAGGGTTCCACGGGTTTAGCTGTGGTACTGTATAAGAAAATCAGGAATAGTGGAAAAATATGTCCAACTAGTACAGGATATATATGAGGGAAGCAAAACAGTGGTGATGTGTGCAGTAGGAACTACAGAAAGTTTCAAGGTTAAGGTTGGACTGTACCAGGGATCAGCGTTAAGTCCATTCCTGTTTGCAGTGATAATGGACAGGCTAACAGATGAAGTAAGGAGAGAACCACCATGGACGATGCTGTTTGCTGATGATATTGTGATTTGTGAAGAGACCAGGGAAGAAGTGCAGTGGAGATTAGAATCCTAAAAGTATGCATTGGAAAGAAGAGGGATGAAAGTAAGTAGGACAAAGACCGAATATCTTTGCATAAATGGAGGAAATGATGACAAAATAGTAAAGATGGAGGAAACAAAAGTGCCAAGAGTAAAGGAATTTAAGTATTTGGGATCAACGGTTCAAGAAAGTGGTGGTTGTGAGAGGGAGGTAAAGAAGAGAGTACAGGCAGAATGGAACGGATGGAGAAGAGTATCGGAAGTAATCTGCGACAGGAGGTTACCAGCTAGAGTAAAAGGAAAAGTGTACATTTCAATGCTAAGACCAGCAATGGTGTATGGACTGGAGACGGTGGCAGTCACAAAGAAACAAGTAGAAGAGGTGGAAGACACAGAGATGAAAATGTTGAGGTTTGCTATGGGAGTGACAAGAAAAAACAAGATTAGAAACGAGCACATCAGGAGAACCGTTAAGTTAGAAAGGTTAGGAATGAAGATGAGGGAGGGCAGGCTGAGGTGGTATGGACATGTCATGAGGAGAGACCAAGAGTATGTAGGAAGAAAGATGATGGAAATAGAGTTACCGGGAAAGAGGAGAAGAGGGAGAACAAAGAGAAGATTTTTAGATGTAGTAAAAGAAGATATGGGGGAAGTTGGTGCAAAGGAGATGGATGTTGAAGACAGAAAGGTTTGGAGAATGATGATACGCTGTGGTCTGCTTTAACTGAAGGGAAAGGCCGAAAAGAGAAGAAGAAAAAGGAGTTGGTATAAGACAAATAGAATTTTATGCATGTAAAAATAAGAAGTGGGATTCACTTCAGCAAAATAAGTTTTATAACTGTCAAGGTAAAACTATAAAGAATATACCCCAAAATTACTCCAAAATCGTTTTTAATTTATAGTCTAAATTCCTTAGGATATTCTTTGTTTTATCACTCATAAAGCAAAAGTAGGCTATAATTTGAAGAAAAAAAAATGGCTAAAAACATCAGATTTAATTTTAGCGTTTCATTAAAAAAATCTTTTTGACGTTTTTTTAATCAATAATTCAGCAAAGTAACATTGGGTTTTAAAAAAATAAAAAGGATTTATTTTTAAAGCTATGCAAAAAAAATTGTTTCATATCTGTATCTTTTTTTATAACTGATAAAATAGAATTTGGAACAAAAAAATGTTGTGAGAATACGATTTAATCATTAAATTCAGAGGTTCTCAACTTGTGTGTCATTTTAATACTACATGACCGTCAGTTGCAAGTCGCAATTGAACCATCCTCGTTTAGAAATAATCTGAGTTAACAAGCCAACCTTAAGTGATAAAAACTTTTGTATAAAAAGAGTAGACTATTTTTTTGTCTTCAACTGGATTTGTAGTAAAGTTTGGCCCTCAAAATCTAAGATTGAAGCAAGAAAAGTTGTTGAAAACTAAAAAAAAATATCAAACAATATTTATTAAAAAAAATTTTTGTACATTTTTAAATTTCAGTGTTTCATGAACTATACAATTAAGTTGGCAATGCCTAACACGTACTTGATTTAAAACAGGGTTCTTGTTTCTGTTATTGAAATTGTAGCAAGTTTATTGGCACACAAGTAAACAAAGTTAAATTCTTTTATTATAAAAATGAGTCTCACAAGATAATTTACATCAGAAGAAAAATTGCTGTAGGAAAAACACGGAATTAAAGAGTCTCCGAACAAACCTGATTCTGATCTTTGTTAGAAAATCGAATCACAGTTTTGTCTGGCTCAACCCGACAGCCTCTGGCTTTTCGGTTCTCTCTGGGTGGCCACGACTGAGTCGGGGAAGTTAAACAGGAAATTTAATTATTATTTTCGTTGATGACGAAAATTAAGGGATTTCATAATAAATGTTTCTTAGTAGGGATAATGTGTAGCCTGATAAATCAAGAAGTAAATGCGCCACAAATCCAACTTTACCACAAGCCAAGCGTACAACGGGAAGAAATTCAAATAACTAAGCTTAGGAAAAATAAAGATTTATGATTAAAGGTCTGAGAAAGCACGCTTTGCAATTACTTGCAATTTAAGAACAAAATGCTGTACTTGATGCTGCGAGCAAATATAACTTTGATAATATTTTGCACAAAAAACAAACTGAATGCTTTAAGGACTGTTTCGTAGAAGATGAGCTCACTGTAAAACAAGCTTTTTTTAAAATTTTTGTCTCTTTAATCTTTATTTAAGAAGCAGGTTTGTGGAGTCGGAGACTCTTTTTCGACTCTGACTTTGTCTCCACGTATTCAAAATGTTAAGACTGCAATTCTGACTTTATCAAATCTAAAAAACAGCTTTGACTCCACAACCCTACTAAAGAGGTAATACAAAAAAGTGTTTTCTTTCAAGAAGAATTTTAGAACCCCGTTTTTACACAAGTACCTATTACTTAAATCATAATTTAAAAATTTTTTTGTTTTCATATTGCCAACTTGTATTAGTGGTCATTAGACCTATGCCTTTTCAAAAAAGATAATCTATAATAAAGAACAAAATATCAACAAAAAAATTAGCTTTATTTTTTGAACAGCTATACGAAAATAATTTTGTTTCGTACAGCGAAAAAAAGCACTGAGCTTAAATTTATTTTCTCTAGCTTGTTCTTTAGAAGGCATGCGCTTCGACTCAGACACAGACAGTATTGAAAGATCTCGTGCTCTTTTGTAGTCTCCTTGTATGAAATGAGCAAAAATAACGTAATCTGTTATTAATTTAGTAGCACTGCATTTGATATTTGATGAAAAAATAAGACTTTATTTTGTGTGTAGATTAATAGAAGCATTTAACACCAGTTGTTTTAGGCAAGTGAGCTTGACTCAACGGTTTTATTCAAGTTATTCTTATGACCCTAGTTTGGGCGCTAGAAATGAAGTATCCTAACCCTAGCCCTAACTGCGGAGTGAAGATGTACTCTCACAGTACTCTGTGTTCCATTTATAATTTATCCTCAATGCAGCGCGGACAAATAATTTGGATAAGTTGTTTAATGTTTTAGCCAAAGCTCTCACAAAACGACTATCTGAATATCAGTCTCTCCTCTCTCTCCTCCTCCATTTTGAGATCCACCTTGTAATGCTTGCAGCATGCAATAGATGAGTTAATTAAAGAGAGTCCTACTTATAGTAGGCAAAGGTCAGTTGACTGGATGTCTAAAAAAATTTGTTATGTATTTTTTTGGTAGGAATCTCGTGCCAAATGTCAGGTTTTGCTGCGGAAATGGCTTTTCTCTTTCATACAGCATGATTCTACCTGAATACTTTATTCAACTTTCATAAAAAAATTTTATGTGTTAACTTGTTTTTGTGAAACCAGCTAATTTAAAAGTACTGTAAAGGGTATTAGATCAATGATTTTTACAGTAGATCTAATTCCAAGATTTCATTCTTTTTTGTTTGACTATCTGTAATGTATTCATTTCAACTTTTATAATAAAACAAGTTTTCTGGTGTTTCAAACAATTGGAAAATGTTTAGAAGTTTATGAAAACATAAAAGTATGTAGTTTTTTAAAGCAACATATATTGAATTAAATAAAAAGTCTAATTGAATTTTTTACGATATTCGGAAAAGGCACTTGTAGCTTACAAATTGTAACACGCAGAAACTCAACGACAAAAAGGCATCAATAGCGAAGCATACGTAGTAGGCAATTTTGTTGTTGGCTTATTTTTTTTACTTCTGATAATCAAATAGTTCAGCAATTATAAAGGTTTATAAAGTTCTATAAAGGTACCCTTCTGAATTTTGGAATATTTTGATTTTATTCTGTAATTTTATAAAAAATCATTAAAAAGCACTACCTCATTATTGTAAATAAATATTTTGAAAAGAACTAGTAAATTTTTTACTGAAACAGTTTAACAGATATTGGTGACTAGGCTTTTTAGTTAAAACAATAATTGCTCCTAAAAAAATTCCTGTAGTCACATTAACACGTTTGGTGCCGAAGTTTTTTTTCCTGTCTAGCGTTGAGTGCCAATTTTCTCTTTTATGCGATTTCGTCTATCTGTAAAGCTATACCGTATCACGAAAGCTCGCAACAGTAATAAAGAAGTTAGTCTAAGACACAAGCTTATCTTTATTTTGTCGTACATACAGTACACATATAACCAATTTTGAGTTGTTTATTGGAGAACAATGGTATTATTGTCAATAATCAATTTTTGAATAATATTCTGTGAAGCAGCTGTCAGCACAAAGTGGAACATTGCATTTTTTGCAGTACATTTGGGTATCTCGGCGTCTTCCCTTTTTTTGGCACACCATGCATCGTTTCTGTAGATATTTTCTGGCGGCTGCTGCAAAAAATTTTGTGAAAGTATGAGATTTAAAGCCACCTTGCAATATTTTTCCTGGATCGTGTTTTGAAACTTTTGCAGGAGAAGTTTCATCAATCGATAAGTCCAAAGAACTGACTGAATCATCTGAGCGTCTACAAAGTTGTTTGACCAGCTTGAGTTAAAACTCAAATAAAGTAAGCTACTTTGTATCATGGTTCTTAGCTTTATATAAAATAAAGTTTTTGTGAACGCTGATTTTCATTAGGTAGTAGAACACCTATTTGGTTCACTTCAAAGAATTTCTAGTACAAGGATAATAAAATATCATTTGGTCAATCTAATTCTCCCCCGACATATGCTCATTGTAGTTGAAGATATAAATTGGCTTTTGTGTTTAGTCATTTTGTCCGTGGCCACCTCGAATTCTTCTATTTACTGTAATACATCTGGCATGATGCTTACTACTGAATACCTTTGCCACTCTTTTGTCCATCTAGGCAAGTACCATCACTTTACCGCGATTACGTCCTCTTTCTTTATTTTGGTGGATTTGTGTATTTCCACGGTTTACCTCCGTTTGATCTCAAAGTGCCCACAGAGTGGACCTTGTCAGACAACAAGTCTTTACTCAGTTCTACGCTATTACAAAAATTTTCCATGCAAAGTGAGTGCTGCAGTCCAAGGCATTTATTGGTAAGCAAAGTAAAGACTGTCATTCTCAGGGTATTTTTGGCACCTCTATGTTCCAACTATAAAACGACTACAAATCAGCAAGGATGTATAACTTAATACCATTCTTTATTAGTTTATGTTTATTATAAACCTTAAATAAAAGCTTTCCATGCCATTTCAGCTGGCCTTCATCCACAAATATATGCTTGTCTAATTTGTGGAGGATCCGCCACCTCTCCGTGACGATTTTGTAGACCTGATTTTGTGGAGTTTATCAACATTATCTGCAGGCTTTACTTCATTGTTGTTAAAATGAAGAAATGTTGTAATTAACTGAAATCTGTTTCTTGACATATACTCACTAAAAAACGAAGTGCACATAGCTTTATCAGTTGACCAGCAGAACGACAAATGGCTCTTATCGATTAATCCCGTCTGGAACACCAGGCCCAAAAAATTTCTGACTCATCTTTTAACAGATCTTTCCTCCGGTGACCCCTAGAGTTAAGTAAGAGTGACCGAGCTCCAATGGGTTGAGAAACTACAGATTAGTTTGTTCCACAACTATTTTCATAAGAGTATCGGTAAAATAAGTTTGAAGTATACGTAAGGGCTTTTTACATCACTTACATTGGCTTCATCAGTGGGTCCCTGCATACCAGTGAATGTATTCACTCTGGGTAGTCTGGTGGCCGGAATCCAAACGTAGTTTGCTCTGCGTCTATGCAGCTCTGAGGTTGTAACTGCAGGTGTAGGAAGTTGAAGGTTTGACGCTGCCGTTTGTACTTGTGGAAGATTTAAAAAATTTCAATTATCATCGTCTCTTTTATCAGAAGATTCTGTGTAACTACTCAATCGCTCTTCTACATCATTTTCGTTTAGCTCACTCATTTCAGAATAAAAATCAACAACAGTTTCATCCACATAATCATTTGAATCAATATAATTTTTACTGACTAACATTTTCAATCGCACTGCAAAAAATACATAATCACATTGAGTCCATCAGTCTATTAGTTTATGGGATCAAGCAAATAATCAAATTTAAGCAAAATCTGCCAATATTCATTGTGTGAAATTAATGGATTTTGACTTAAGTAAGTTATTGTCAATATTCTACAATAAATAAAAGTTACTCAAAAAAGAAATAATAAACCTTAAACGTTTAAACAAAGCCTCTAATAAAATACTGCACTACCCCTAATACAAAATCACTCAAATACAAGCAGTAAGTAAATAATCACAAAATCAGTTAAGCTCATGTTTAATAGGGGAAAAATCATTATAGAACACTTAGACAACTATTTAGTCCTAGTCAAATATTGTAACCAAACAAGAAAATGTGACCAAACAATGTGTTTTGTCTACGTCATAGCATAGATAAAACATAATACAGAAAAATACTTACCCTAGGATTGCCATACCGTCTGGAATCGGGTGCTGTGTCCAGAAGGAATTCCAAAAAAGACTCAAATTTCCAAAATTTTATAATCCAGTAAACAAATAAAAGAACCAGAGAACACCATGATTTTCGGACAAAAATTGAAAAATTCCAGACTGATCCCAAGCAAAGACTTTTTTTTTATAGAACACCATGAGTTTGGGACAAAAATTAAAAAATCCGAGACTGATTCTATGGGAAGACTTTTTTTTTGGTCTTCATCTTAGAATCTTAGACAATTTTTTTGTCCTATGCGTAAAGTATTAGAAAATCAAATTTTGGCCAAATGTCACAAAATTTGGCCAAGCCTTCATCGTCCCTCCAAATTTTTTTGGCTGGTACGTCTATGTTTGTCAGGGATTGCGCCTAACAGACATATTCAGATGTGGTAACCCTAACTTAGCCTAGCTTGAAAGCTACGGCACATAAACTTCTACAACTACGACACGTGAACTTTATCACGCATTAAAAGCATGCAAAAATCAAAATGGAGGATTGCAGCATGGTTTTAACACGTTCTAAGCACGCGTAAGATATGTGGATGTGCTATACGTCTTTTGGCATTTCTTGGTTCAAATATTAAAAAATGACGTAAAATACGTCGTTTGGCGCTCAATGCAAAAGTAGGTTTGACGTAATACAGGTCGTTTGGCACTGAAAGTGTTAAGCAGTTACAAAAACTGCAAAAAGCTGAAAAAAACTTCAATTCAAGAAACATAAATCGCTTTAAAATCTTTCAAAAAGAATAAATAAACAGTTTTTGAATTTTTTGTTATGTGTTTCTTTTTAAGTGGAGACTACCTTCTAGGACAAGATTGAAAAAGCTTTTTGTGTTGCAGGCCAGCTGTCTTCTGAATCCTGAAAGACGGGCCAGATGATCTCACACGACGTATTTAATTTCAATAAATTATTTTTAAAACCAGTTGAAAACAACGCTATCAAATTAAGATAAATTGTTTAATAAGCCCAATTAGCAAGTGAAAAGAGCCGAATTCGGCCCGCGAGCCGCTGCTTACCCAAGTCAATTCTAAGTCTTTAGAAAATTATAGGGCTAGAATTACTAACACTTCAGTCTTTAATTTATTTTTATTCATTTATTTTATTTTATCTCTATATTCATTCTCCTGACTCGCAGGAAACCGACGGAGGCGCTAAAACATCACCCCGGCCTACTTCCGAAGATGCCAAGATATTGCTGTGCGCTTGAAATCTAATAGAGCTATGACAGAAGTTTAGAGCTACTAGCCAAGAGCACTAAACAAGAAAAAGAACAGTTCCCAAGGATACAACAGAATGGCTCCAGTAGGTTTTGAACCGAGACCATGGTGAGCATAATCCCCGTTCTTTAACCACTCGACCACGCTGCCGACACCTAGCTGCAACCGTTTTGAGAATAGTACTGACCACATTGACCATCATACAGTTACAATTATTATCAATTCAATCTTAAAATGTGTAGCTGCATTCGTTTTGAGAATAATCCTTTCCACATTGACTATAATAAAACAGTTTTTGACAAAACGTTTTGAATTTTTGATACTTGCCAGACATGTTATGTAATTTTTTCCCTTTACGTATTCAAACCAAATGAATCAACTTAAAATTAGTCAGGAAATAATTAAAATAATTCTTTCTGTATCAAATTTTTTTAACGCTTCCAGTCCAATTGAATTGATTTGAATTCAACCAAAGAGTTTACGCTTTATAGGAAACTTTCCAATCGTACAAGACATAGACCCCTTAAACAGAAGGACTGGTATCTTCTATGCTCGGTATCTGGAACTTTGGTCCCACCCATAATTTGTGTCAATTACGTGATAGAACCTTGATTCTGCTGTCTTAAGGGTTTTTTAGGGCGAGGAGTTTATTTTTCATACTTTTAACTTTCTATAACGTCATCTGCAGGCCATTTAAAGGTCAAATCTAGGTAATTTAAGGGTAAAAAAGCATAAAAATACACAAAATCATACAGATTATCATATATTTTTTCTGTTAAAACAATGCTTAAGTTACCTTAAGTTACTCTAAAGTTTAGCTTAACCTTAAGTTACCCCGTCATGAATTAAAGTCATATAGAAACAATAAGCCTGGAGAAACAAAAGGAACATGTCTAAGGCAAACAATATAGTTATTCTAGAAATAAGAGAACAAAAAACATACTGTACTACAATATAAATAACATAACATGTTTAGTTTTTAACAGATAGTTTTTCTTTTCTCCTCAAGCAGCCAAGTTGTCTTTCTTTATCACTATTGTTTAGCACAAATGCTTTCAAAAAAATGTTTAACAGTGTAAGGCATGCTCCTTAAATTGCAACCACTGGACTATTAATACAATATAAAGCTTGGCTGAGATGAGCTTGGCAGCAATGCAGGTTGCACTTATCAAACAGTTTATAAGCTGAGTGCACAAAATGCACTGTTGAGAGTAGAGGTATAGTTAGTCCACCTCTATTCAAGTTTGTGACAAAATCTGGATTAATATGATGGTCGTCGATATCTTCAGTCTCCACACTCTTACCTCGAAATTTGTGTTTCAGATATCCAGCTAGAAAAATAATTTTATGTTTGATACTGTCATTAGATTGAACTAGGTCTTCAGTGTCAGCAATAGCAATGTCAAAGTGATAATCATTAATGCGAATGTTAGAGGTACAAGGCACATTATTAGACTTGTGCGGCATAGACTCATATTTCAAAAGTGCATGGAGGTTCTTGGTTTCTGCAGCTGCCTTGATATCTATAATGTCAATGTAGAAATTACCCCCGTTGCGTTGTATGGCTTGGCCAAAGAACTTTTCAAGAGCCTCATCAACAAACACACCGGGTAGTACATAGGTGAAGTTGTGCTGACTCAATAGCCACTCTGCAGCCTCAATTTTGGCTCGTGTAGAGAGCAACAATGCCTCGCAGTTTGTTTTGTGAGCTTTTGCGTCCGTCCTAGACCTCCTGACTATGCACAGGAGGATATAACATCACAAGTTTCAGCAAGTTTCTTGAAAGTAGTGCAATTTTTGGTCCATGGTTGAGGACACTTATCACGCATGTTAATACCGGAATACCGATCTTTCACATTCATCATGTGGAAGCAATCAGTGATCAGCTTAACAAAAATGATGGTGCCCTCGCTGAGGCCAAGTTTATCCTTTACAGTTAAAAGAGCAGCAACAGTTTTTTATGGAAGATTCGAAAAACAAAAGGCACGCTTTGTCTCTGCAAGGACTTTGGGTACACAGCTGTATGTGATCTTGATTAGATGGATGTGGTTTCTCCTGTCTTCCTTGTATAATGCTTCTATGTCCTTCCATCATGCAACATATTTTTTCCCTCTTTTACGAAAAAAAGTTTCTTATCGGGAACCTTTATTTCTGACATTTTTGAAAGAATGAACATAGTCAAAAACAAAGAAAATATGAGAATCGATAGCATTTATGAAGGCTTTACCAGGACCACTTAATTTACCTATTAACATCTTACATCCTTATTCAAAAAAAAATCAAATATAAAATAAAATATAAAGCAGTATTAACATTACGGAAGCTATTCTATAGTACTACGAGTAGCTAACTTCCTGTTAAACTGAGACTACTTTCTTAATTAAGATACTTAGGTAGGCAAATTCTAAACTACGTACAACATCAGTAGCACATGCTGATTACAATAACGTTATTGTGACGTCATAAGACAGCATAAACTTAACAGACTCGTCACATAAATGTAAAAAATGTTTACCTACAATATAATCATTGTTTGCATAAACACAAATTATTATTTACATACAGTGAACGTATTGCGTCGTAAAATAGTGGGACCCAAGTTTCGCGACCCGAGAGCGCAAGTTACTAGTCCTTCTACATGTATTTAGGTGGTCTATGGTACAAAATATAAATTGTCGATCATGTGCCAAAATCATAATTGCAAATGCTTGCGAAACAAAATATTTTTTATACTGTATAATTTTCTTTTCAGGTTTAAGCAAAACTTTTGATTTGAATATGTTGTAGTATAAAATACGTAAAAACAAAGGTCTTTAAATTGGTCAAAAGTAGTTTTAAACAGGATATGCCTTCGACAGAAGAAAAATAGCTCATAAGTTTAACTAGATAAAATCTTTTTTTTACTATCTTTGAAATTCTACGTATGTGTGAAGTAAAAAAACTTTGAACAAAACTTCGTGCAATCAGCAAACAGCTCATCAATGTGTTAAAACTGCAGTTAGACAGGAAACTTAAAGGTTAGAACAAAGGTGACGAAAAAACAAGTCATCAACCTACGTCATTATAAAGTAGGTTAAAACAATTTTTTTCCAATTTTCTCAAAGTCACGTCTGATACAGTTTTGGTTGCCAATTTTTTTAATTGCGTACCGCAGCGTGGTCCAACTACGGGCCCGCGGGCTACATGCAGAACCCTTTTGCACAATTCAAGTCTTGTCGATCAGGAGCGACGGCAACACTCTCTAACAAGGCATGGCGAGCTTATGGGACAGAGTCTAGGGTTAGGACAAAAATAGGAAAATCGGAGACCGGTTCCAAGTGAAGACCTTTTTTTTTAGAGAACACTATGATTTTGGGGCAATTTCTAGCCGACTGAGGCCCGCAAGTTCGAACAATTTGGAAAAGTGTCCCTCAAGAGTAAAAAAGTTGGACCACCTGGCGTACCCCATGAAATAGTTCTTTTCTTGAAAAGTAAAACAGGTAGTAATAATTTTGCTTCCTTAACTTTAGGAAAATACCTCTCAATTTTTTTTAAATAAAAAGTTGCCGTAAAAAAGAGTTTCAAGTTGAACATTTTTTTGCCCAATTTTCGACAGCATTTTTCAGAGAAATAAGATTATTGAAAGAAAGTTAGTATTTTTTCAGTTTAATGGTTATAAACAATGAATAAATAACGGAACTGATGATTTTTTTTAGAATGAATAGCCAATTCTTCACATTTAGTTATAAATTTACCCGATTTCATAAATGAGCTCGAAGTGCACGTAAATATTTCAATTCCATAATTCTGTTTTGTATCGTTTCGTACTTACTAATCAAAAAGCGAAGATTTTTTTACAGCATGACAAATTAGTAGTTAAAAGCACCGGGATTGCAATCGACATGATTTCGGTTCAAAACCTGTTCATGCTATTTTATGGTGTCCTTGGAAAAGACAAGTTACGGCACTTTCTTCTGGTTGGCAGTTTTAGCGAGCAGCTTATTTAATCATACTTTTATAAAACTAAAAAAACAAATAAAAGTTTTAATCGGACAGCAATAACTTAGCATTTCAGGAAGCAGGTCGGGTTAATTGCTTGTTTTAAGTATAATTGCTCTGATGCTTTCCAGTGAGTGAGGAGAATAAATATAGTAAATAAAATAAAAAAAACATAAAATTGTCTAACCTACTATCAAAAAATAAATTTCGAAACTATTAAGACGCAAATGTCTTTTTTTGGCTTTTTTTAAAACATGGGTTAAAGTTTCAGTCAAAGTTTGATAACATTAAACGCAGTCGGCAGATACTCAAAGTTTTCCACAAAAAGGAATGTTTACTTTGTAAATCCAAGCTAAAATTTGTTGAATCGTACATCACTAAAACGTACGGTCGTTAAGCAATAGCGAACTATTACGAATATACTTTACGGTGATGAAGGTATTGAGATTGATTTTTTGCTATCACGTTCCCCACCTTGTGCTGGTGGTCTTGGTCTTGGTCTAGAGACAATGTTGTCTCGATATCGTATTTTTTAAATTGGTCTCGAGACCGGATGTTTTTTGATATTTTTGTTACTTGTTGTTTTTCTTATGAATTTTGTATTTGCTTGTGAGCGGCACTCAAATAACCAGCTTTGCTGCAATTTAAAGTGATAAAAAACTTAGAGTCAAACTTCTTTAATTTTTAATTTTGCAACTTTCTCTTATTCATTACAAAGGAGATTTTATATTGTTATCAGGGCCATCTATTACATGCTAATACGATTACGCAATGAAGAAGTCTGGTAATGCTTTAAAAAATTTGCACTCACACCTTCACTTATTAAAACATTCACACCCGATTAATCCGATTTCAGAAAAATGAAGTAACTCGATTAAGCAAATAAAAAATAGTATTTTTAGTTGGAAAAAATAGTAACAGAAGAACAAAGGAAATAACACCAAAGAAGTAGATGTGAGCAGCATGATAGATTATGTAGTATTTATTTAGTCTAAATGCAGTAGTAGCTTGAGAGAGCGGACTGGATTTTTAAATGTTGTCTATTGCAGTTAATTAGCTGTTACCTAAAAACTCAGTACACGTGCCAAAAGCTACTTTAAAAAGAAATTAAAATGCTTGTTTTGGGCTTTGATTTGGATGCATGTTATCATAGGCAATATATTTTACTATGTATGTTTAAAGCAGATTAATTATCATAAAAAATGGGTTTAACGTTAACTGGATGTTAAACATTTCTGACTATTCATTTTAAAAACTTTAAAAATTCAGTTTTTTAAAGGCCAACAAAATTGAAAGAGTTAATGGTTCCATCAATATCTTTTGTTATTTTATAATTTAGATTTAAATTCCAATAGTGCTAACGGTATGTTAATGATATAAAGTTGCCCGAAGATTCAACTTAAAACGGGTAGCATTAGAATACAATGATATAATTCAGGCCTGGGAAAAATATAGCACGTGAATGCTCAAAATATAACCCTTTTCTTGGACAATTTGTTTTAGTCATAATGAGGTATCGATATAGTAGTAGTGCAGTTACATAAGATAATTCAATTTTTAAATTGCTCACAGTTAGGCACGGGTGCCCAATCTTTTATATGTACATGCTGATGTCAAATTTTATGAATGCAAACAAGTTTATGTTGTAACAAAATTTATCTCAGCTTATTTGAACACTATTGTAACAAAATAATGTTTGAACCCCATATTTATACATCTATTGATTAGGACTAGTGATTGATTAAAAAAGTGAAGAGATGATCCTTTGCGTGACAACGTTTGCTTAACCATGGTATAGTTTGTTTAAAAATTGTTATCAATAAATAAATAGACGTATACATGCAAGGGAAGTTTAGCATTAAAAGCTTACATGATAAATGATGGTCAGAGTTTGATAATAGCACTGAAGCAGCATAAACAAACTTTAAATCAAATAAAAACTTTTTTCAAATTTAAAGAGAATTAGTGCTTAAAAAAAGTTAAGACCAAAAAAAAAAAGATTTTCACTTTTGTTTTACATTTGTCGGCTGCGAAGTTGAGTAAGAGCGCCGTGATTGATGGCGAACGTAATCAAAATAGCCGCAGTTCAAAGTCTATTATCGCCACTTTGTTGTGTCCTTGGAAAAGGTACTTCCTAGAACTTTTCTTAGTTGGCGTTCTTAACAAGCAACTCTAAATTTTGGTCATACCTCTAAATACAGACTAAAAAACAAAATAAAAAATTTCAATCGGACAACATTATCGTAGGATTTCCGAAAGCAGGTCGGAGTAATTGCTTGACAATTGCTCCATTATAACGCCTCCAAAGTACCTGGAAATCAAAAGAACAGATATAAAAGATAAAATCATTATGTTAAAAAATGATGATATTTTTAATTGTTTTTTAAGTGAATCTTTAAATAGCACCTTTTTTGTTGCACAAGGCCCCTTTGTGTAAAAGTCATTACTGCTTATGGTAATCATGTTTTAGGCTCTTAACAACTTTTTGCATACGCCACTGTATGATTGCAATTGCTTAAAAAAATACAAAATTGCTTAAAAGTTAAACGAAGAAAGTGTTAAATATGCTTAACCAATAAATTGAAAATACTATTAGCAAACCAACCAACAGCACTCAAACAAACAATTGGAACTTACCGAAAAATCTCGCCATAAAAAAAATAAATTACTAACTCAGTTTTGTATGTTTAAATCGTCCCTCTTTTTTGTGTCCCTTTTTGTCATTATTTATTCCGCTTACATCTCTCACTATTGTTCGCACTATTTTTCACTATCGTTGCCTTTTTTGTTGGTTTGCCGTTTATCCAGGTCAACCAAATTTTTTTTAAAATTTTTTTTTCTTGTGGAAATAGATATTTTCTACAGATATTTGAGTGCTGAACACAAAAATGGCAATAAAAACTTTACATTAGCTCTGGTGTTTTTAATATTTTGAATTTTATTTTTTCTGATTGCATACATTAATTCTAATGCAACCATGCTACAAAAGAAACGTGTATGTTTAGAATCGTATTTTTTAGCTTTCCTGCTGTAGGGCGGTCCGATTGATTTCGAGCAACGTCCAGCAATAATTAGCTAACATTGATAGGCTCCGTCTTTCTTGTTTGTCATTTACGTCACTAAAGTTTAAAGGAGAAAAATCCACGTGCGAATGTCAAAAGTGTGTCTTTAGAGACATCTTGAACCCCATATTTTTTTAGGAATCTATCATGTATTCCACAAGTTCAATATAATTTGCAGCTTTTTGTAATTCCAAAAAAGTTGTGTGCCATATTTTGACATGCGTTCCAGGCAACTTTCTCTTTTTCCGACAAAGTTTTTATCGTTTAATAGCTGGTTGATTTGGAGCTGGGCAAAGATACCTTTTTTGAGCTTTGCTTGGATTAATACTAGAAACTTGCTGCAAATGTACTTAAAACCTGCTCCATCTTGATTCATTGCTTTTACAAAATTTTTTATCAATTCAAGTTTAATATGCAAAGGAGAAGTAAGATCTTTGATGTTTCAATTAGTGGAGTGTACTTCAAATTCTTTATAGTTTACCAATTCTTATACATGTTACATTGTTTACCAATTATTACAATTCTATCTAAATGAACTACTTTTTAACAAAAATTTCCAAAAAACTCTGTTGAATCTATTGTTAATATTTACAGTTGCAAAAAAGTTATCTTTGAAAAAGAATTCTATTACACACTGCTGCTACTCTATTTAAAATTCTTTAGTTTAGTTGCTTTTTAACTTTTTAAAATTTTATAGGTGTTTCAAACGTTTCAACTCCAAAATACAAGTACAAAAATATAATGCAGCATGAAAGTTATTAAAATAGTGTTTATTAAATAACTCATATTACTTGTTTCATAAAAAATGCGGTTTCCCTTAGCAAATGCTGTATTTTTTTTTCTGTTTTTAACTTTTAAGTTTGATGTCATTTTGATGGGTTTTTAAATTTACAACTTTTAAAATAAATTTGGCTGGAGAGCCGAGTTTATTTTTTAACAGTAATTCAAAAAAATGCACTACAGCCTGTCTACGAAATCAGAAAAATAGGTTTACTTATTACTGCTTCTCTCAATTTTATAGTGCTTGCTGCAAGGTGATAACTTCCAAAGCCAAATTCTCAATTATGAAAAGTTCTTTATCATGGTTTAAAAGCCATTTTATGTATATGATACTTCAATATAACGGCCAATCAAAAGAAAAAATTGGTAGCATCAAATTTAATAATACCAATGTAAATTAATGTAAACTTCTTTTTGCTAAACTCTTTTATACGTAATTAATTATTTACTTAATAAAATACTTTTGACGAAGGTCAAAAATCTTTAAAAAAAGTTTTTTTTATTATGTAAAAATTGTTATTTATTGTGACTAATAATAGCAATTATGTTTTTTGCTATGGCCATTAAAACACTAAACACTGTTGTTTGTTTTCAACAAATGCATTGATCATATTACGATCATTGTTTTGAAATTGAATTTAGAAATTAAAGCGCCAATGGGAGAACAAACGTGCGATACTGCACGTATACATAGAAGGCACGCTTTCTATAGTCGTTCTACATGTATATGAAACACACGTTCTATATGAAATATAAAAACAGACGAATCAAAAACTCATGACTGCCGATTAAACCAGTGGTTCCCAACCTTTTTGTTAGCACGTACCACCAAAAATTTTTTGTTTTCTCTATGTAGCATTAATGTAGTCGAGACCACAAACGTCAAGACCGAGATTGAGACCGAGACCCGACAATTTTTCCTAGACCGAGACCGAGATCGAGACCGAAAAATTTTACCAAAATATTGTGCGTTTTTAATTATTCCAAAAACAATAAATTTCTACTTTTTAAGTAGTAATAAAATTTTACATTTTATATAAACAAGCATCTCCATCATGTTGAAAATAGTTTAACTCAAGTGCATCACAAAGCAACCCGATTAAAAACCTGCTCAACTAGAGCAGAAGAAAGTCGAAACATACAAAGCATGCTGGTTAACAATCTTGAAAAAATCAAATAAACAAAAAAATTTTAATGAATATTCATTAAAAATTTTTTTCAAAACTCAAAAATGCTGAAGGTATGCTCATGATGAAAATGGTTGAAACTTGGGTGATCGGTAAATTCCTCCCCAGTATATTCCGTCATAGGTAAAATTTAACACTGCATATTCTACCACGGGAATTTGCTAGATTTAGGGAGTTGGGATTAGAATTAGGGCTAGGGTTTAGGTTAGAGTTAGGATTAGCTGCTAGAGTTAGGTTTAGAGTTAGATTTAGGATTAGGGGTTAGGGTTGGAGAACGTTAAGTTTAGAGTTAGAATAGTAAATGTACTTGTCAACTATTGCACTCTGTACTTGGCAACTTCTAGCGTTATAAACCAACAACAACCAACAAATAAAACGAACAATCAACATGGTGTGATAAAGTGGTGGAATATACGGTGATAAAATATAGGCTACTGTGGTGAAATTTACCTATGGTAGAATTTACCGCGCTGGAATGTGCCGTGCTAAAATTTGCCTTAGTGGAATATACCTTAAATTGAAATCGTCATCCTAATATTTGATTAGTTCGGTTATCTGTGTTGGTGTGTTGTATTTGTTGGATTTGTTGACTATGTTTGGTTTACATAGAATAGAATGAGTCTAATTAATCACCTAAAAAAGATTAGAAGTAATGACGAATTATACAAACGAGTAAAAGCTGCTTAACAACTCGCTGATTTTTCTTTCTGTATCATTCCTGTTTATTTTCCATTATTTTTAGGTAGGTTAATCGAAGTAGTTTTTGGTTATTTTTCTCGTTTTCTACTTTGTCTTATTACGATTTGGTATGTTGTTTTAAGCCATTAGATTTATACAATGGCGTTTGCAGAAATTTGTTATTGATGCGGTTGAAAGCCGAAAACACGATCACTATAATTCGTGATGTCTTTTACAAAAGGAAGGCCTGAAGTAACAAAGAAAGGAGCCACGTTCAAATATTCACTTAAAAAAACAATTAAAATTATTTATTTGTCATTGATATTATTATTTTATCTTTATTTGTATCCTCCTGACTCCCTGACGTACAGGAAATTGTCTGTGCCATTATACATAGAGAAATTGTCAAGCTATTACATTGATCTGCTTTTGAGGATGCCAAAATATTGCTGTCCGGCAGAAATTTTCTTTACACATTTTTTATCTTTATGGTCAAAATTTAGAACTGCTTAATAAGGCTACCAAGCACTGGAAAGTGCCGTAAAGTGTTTTTTTTTTTCAAAAACACAACAGAAAGGCCGGTGTAGGCTTTGAACCGCGACGGTTTCAATCACGTTCGCTATCAATCACAGTGCTATTAACCACTTAAACACGCTGCCGACAAATGTAAAATAAGGTGAAGGTCTTTTTTTGCTCTTCATTTTTTTCTAGCCCTAATTCTTTATTAATCAAATAAATTTTTCACATTATTTTAACAGTTTTTAAGCTGTTTTAGTATTACTATAAACTTTTAACATCATTTTTCATGGAAGATTTTTAAGTTTTAACCCTTCTCCTTCCGCGCATACGCCTATTGATTCATTGATCACAACTTTTTAACCGGCTGTTATACGGGTCCAAGACAGCGTGGTCGAGTGTTTAGAGCGTGGTGATTATGATCAAAACGGCCGCAGTTGGAAACCTACTCGCGCAATTCTGTTATGTCCTTGGGAAAGACGCTTTACGGTGCTTTCCTCTGCTTAGCGGTCTTGGCAAGCAGTTGAAATTTTAGTCATATCTCAATAAAACTAAAAATCAATAATAAAAATTTCAACCTTGGTACTTCGTAAGAGGGTCGGGGTAATTGCGTGCTAAGTATAGCGCCTCCAACGCTTTTTCTGCAAGGCAGGAGGTCGAAAATTAAAATGACAGCAAAAAATAAACAAACTATACCGGTGGGCAAACGTTGCAACGCAGAGGGCCACCGCCTTCTCTTTTTTATAAGCAATCACGGGCCATAATAAATGAATATATAAATAGGATGTTCAATTTATTGCATACTATAAATTATATTATAATAAGAACTTGTTCCTGCATTAAAAAAAAAATATTTAGGATCAAATAATAAGTTTTTTTTGGAGGAAGGGGTTCGATTATTAAAATTAAAAATTAAAACAAGTTTTATCACTGTAATTCTGTACCGATTGCGGCTCAGAAGATACTTGCAAAAAAATTGGCTCCCAGCGTTTAAACGTTGGGCACCCGTGATGTGATTCTAAGTGTTAGTGATTTAAGAATTGTATCCTTTTATGTAACTGCACTCCTGCCATATCAAACTCAAAAGAATTTGAAATAAAAATTTTATTAATCGTGTTACAGGCCATATTCTGGGCATTCACAGGTCATATTTTGCACTGGTCTAAACTATACTATTGTATACTATGGTACCCGCTTTTAGTCTCCGAGCAACTTTATCGTTAACATAGCGTTATCACTATTGCAGTGCAATTCTACATCTACTTTAAGACGTTTACTTCCAGTTCACGTTAAAGTTATTTTTCTATCATATTTAATCTGCTTTAAAACACGCTTTTCAGCAAGTTTTGACAGGCGTACTAATTTAAGGTAGATAACTAGCTGTACGAGTAGATTGATTATAACAAACAACCTTTAAAAATCCTTGTTTGCTCTTTGGGGCTACTGTTGCATTGAGGCTGAATTAAAGTTATACTCGTATAATCTTTCATGCTGTTGTAGATTTAGTTTTTTTGCATTTTATCTTTTGTTCTTCTGTTAAAGCTTGTCTTTTAACTAAAAGAAATTAGCTTACGCAATCAAGTTACTTGATTTTTCTAAAGTTGGTTTAATATTTCAACGGCAAGGGTGTGTGGGTAGAAACATTGAAAGCACTGCCAGATTTGTTTGTTGCCGAAAGAACAAAACTTAAATAAAGTTTTTTTGTAGTCGGATTAGCATGTAACAGATGGATCTGATCAGAATAAAAATTTTCATAGGAATAAACAAAGAAAGTTGCAAAATTATGGATTAAAGAAGTTTTACTCGAAGCTTTTTACCACTTCAAATTGCGGCAAAGTTGGTCAATCGAGTGTTGTTTTTAAGCAAATTGCAAAACTCATCACAATAACATCAAATTAAAAAAATATCAAAAAATGTCCGGTTTCGAAATCAACTTAAAAAACACGAAACCGAGACCACATCACCTCGAGACCGAGACGAGACCGAGACCGGAAAAAATCTTTCTCGAGATCTTCATCACTTCTATGTAGGCCTATCACAAAATTTATCAAAAAATTAATTATTCGAATTAACCTGATAAATATAGTGATAGGATTTAGTGTGATAATTGTACCTGCTTTTTTCGCACAAGTTGTTTTATGCGCAGACCCATCGCACTAACTGCACATCAGAAATCATAAAAAGGCGATGCAAAGCGATTTCCGCTTTTGATATTAACCTTTTTGCTGAGACGTTGGGATATACCCAAAAATTTTATTTTACCGTTTCCTGCGACTTACCCAACAATCGTAAATGTTTTTGTAAAAAAAAAAAATTAATTTTTGGTAGCAAAATTTAAAAGACAGTAAAAAAGACTGTTAAAATAATTTGTGTTTGAAACTTTATTTTTTGCATCGCACATTGCAATTTTTTGGTACTACTGCGAATCTTAATTGCGCAGCAATAAAGTTAATACTCATTTTACAGAGGAGCATTGCTCACATTGTCGGAAGCGTGGTCGATTTGTTAAAGCGTCGTGCTTATGATCAACATGGTCTCGGTTGAAAACCCACTCGTACCATTCTGCTGTATCCTTGGGAAAGACACTTAACGGCACTTTCCCTTGCTTAGTGGTCTCGGTGAGAAGTTCTAAATTACAGTCATATCTCTAGTAAGTTACAAGCGGACAGCAATACCTTGCTTACCCCATGTATTAGCGCCTGCGTCGTTTTCCTGAAAGTCAGGAGGATAAATATAGCAACAAAATAAATAAAATATAAATAAATGAACTTTCATGTGATAAAGAATATTATGGTAGCACTGGAAAATAGTTTTTTAAGTCGGAGTTGGTAAATAGAAACTATTGTTTGCCAAATATCAGTGGCGGAGCATCCTTTACACTTAATTTTAGCTGTTTTACTACATTGAATAACAATAATTTTTCCTTGATTTCCTGCTTCTACGTGTAAGCCGGATAATAAAACAATATAGATTAAAATCATGGTTACAACTATCTATGGTTAAGACATAATGCATAGAAAACGCTAGGTGGGTGTGGTTAAGAATTTTTTGAAGTAACTCTTTTCAAAATTCGGAATTTAATCAAAAATCTTCAAATCCAATCTTGAACAAAAGCCGGTTTTTTTTGCAAAGAGCCAATCAGAGATTAGCACTAATCAAGAAAAAAAATTAAAAGTCTAGCTTAAAAATTACATCGAAATTAAATCGAAAATAACATCGGAAAGTACCATGAAGCAAAACCGAAATGTAAATTGAAAAAGAACCAATCGCAAAGACTCGGGGAAAATAGATTTTTAACTCAACGAAACAACATACAAAAATTTTTTTAATTTAGGAAATTTTTGAAAATTAAGATTTCGGCTCAAAAAATTGAAAATAAAGGAATAAATAAAAAATATCTACACGGCGAGGCAAAATCTTTTTCCGGAAAGTTGTTTCAACTACTGAAGTCTCATCGCTGACAGTATGATCTTGCAAAAAAATGCAAAAAAAAGATTAAAGGGTAAGTAAAGGAACGCTAAAATTCATCATAGAAAACTACTCGAATCTGATCATTATGTCAAAAAAATATAAAATTCATGTTAGTTGTCTTTGATAATTAAAAACTAAATAGCCAAAATGTAGCGATAACTAGAATTGTATCAAGATATAAATTTAAACTTGAAGATTTTTGGTTAGAAATCCAAATTTGCTAAAGAGTTGCTTAAGGGAACTTTTATCTTTTCCTTCCTAGCCTTTCCCAATGACTGTCGCGATTCAGGCGAAGGATAGTCTAGCTCCATTTTTTTGAAGAATTTTCAGCTGATTTTTTTAAATTTTGTTCTTTGACAATAAATTTGTCCAGAAAGTAAATTCTCTAGAAATTTCTGTTTTATTTTTCAAGGTCCTCATGATAACACCCAATTATATTTAACGTTGTTTATTTAGTGATCAAAGATAATGGTTTTATATTTCTATTGATAAATGTAACAACTCTGACCGGTTTTTTGTCAAAAGGTTTTTGCTCATTCTTTATTCTTTTAATTTTATGGCTACAATAATATTCAAATAAAGTTAGGTCTCCATTGTTTTTTTGAAGATAAGCGCATTTGTATTGAATAAAATCAACATGGCATTACTACAATTTCTTTTTAAATGATAATATTTTTTTGTATTTTGTTCATTTGAAAAGCAGTTTTCAATTCATTTGTAAACAAAGTACTTATACACTGTTAAAAAATTCATAAATTTTATTCAAAAAATCACATAAATTTTAAATCCCTAAAATATTTTGCGTAAATATCTGTAAATTTTACTTTAAAAATCGCGTAAATTTTAAAACGAATTGATCGTAAAATTATTTACTTGAAGGCCAAAGATAAAAAATAGGTAAATTACTAACTTTTTTGTGGAAAATCATTTTTTAGAACAATTTAGTATAATTTAGAACAATTTTTCCAAGAAAAAAAATTTTTTTAAATTTATTAGTAAAAGATATAATTTTGAACCTTGGTCAGAAAATAGTCACGCTATATTTAAGATATTTTTTAGTTTATTTTTAAAGCTTATTGATTGATGTAATTAGCTTCCTGCACTTAATTAACTTTGCATCACAGTTTTAAGTCAAGACCAACCGGTGTGCAAAAAAGTCATTGTGTAAAAATATTTTATTTTTTTGCAAATAAGAGAAAGAAGTTAAAGATTAAACCTGTTTAATTTGAAAGGAGACTAAAAGGGTCAGCAGTAATAATAAAAAAAAACTCGGACCAAGTAAACTATACGCCCAAAGGGGCGTATTCTTTATTTGATCATAATCGTTTAAATTTTTAGCTAAAAAAATTAGAAAAAAATTAATTTTTTTATATTTGAAGAATTAAGAGGATTTGGAATTAATTTTTAAACAAGCTGCATCTGTTGTTTCTCATCTTTATGCAGCTTGTTTAAAAAAATAAATAAATGCTGATATTTTTGAAAATGGTACAAATCCTATAATTAATGGAACAATTGAGGATGCTATTGAATTTTTTGCGAAAATTCATTTTTTAAATTAAATTAATTCTCACTAATTTTTGTAACCGGGCGTATTCTTTACCTGTTCACTAATCCGGGCGTATAGTTTACTTGATCCAAAAACTCTTTATCGTTCTTAAACTATTGCGCGATTGTTTTCATTTTTTATAGGTTTTTTTTTTACTTTTATTCGTCAAAACTTGGATAAAATTTTTAAAAATTAATTGTTTTTTTAACACATTTTTTTGACCAAATTAATTGTTTTTTAACACAGTCACTCATTTTTAGAATATTTAACTGATGTTGAGTGTTTTTGACTGCTTTTCCAAAATCGCTTTTTTCAACTCTAATGGTTTATTACAAAATTCAAGTATTTACAGTACAAAAGAGTATGAAATAATCTTTGAAACAATTCTAACGATGCCTATTGTTGAGATATACAGTACCGCATTATTTAGATTATGAGTAGCAGCTCTATAAGAACTTTTTCAATCATTGTTTGTGCGGTTTCATTTCAGGCGGCTCACGTAACTCAGACAGTAGCGATGATTAATGCATGCCCAGTTAATTAAATTACAATCTATAAAATTTTTAATTTAATAGTTTAGGTTTTTAGTACTGTTTTAGAAAACCGAAGATTTATTAATAACATTGTTTGGTATTTTTTCCGATTATTTCGAATCTTGAGTTTTAGAGCCTTGTTTTACAGAAAGCGCAATTTACTTTGATTTTTTGTGCTTATAATATGCAGTTTGCAACCAAAGGCGGCTTAAAAATACGAAATATCAAAGATATTAAAATTTTCTTTACTGGAAATAAGACAATTATGTTAACGCCGCAAATTGTTTAAAAAATTTAAAGACGAGATAAAAATATCTTTTACCGAACTAAATATAAAAAATATTTGCATGTTTACGTGAACAAGTAGGAAATAGTATATTATGCGTAAGTAAAGAGAAGGAAGTTGCTATTAAACATTTTGGAATCAATAAAGAAATAAATTTACTTTCTGAAAGAAATTTGTATCGTTTTCAAAAACTGTATAGCGATGAAATTTTTTTTAAAGCTATTTATTTGCTTTTAAAGTCATTATTTTTCAATCGATTTTATACAAAAAAAAATCTTTTGCGCATAATAATCTTCTTAAATCTATTTTAAGACAGATAATTGTTTATTTTTTATTATAAAAACAATTAAATTGTCGATTTTAAAAAATAATATATATATATATATCTTGAATAACAATATCTTATAGCTGAAGCTATTGTTTTTGTTTAACAAAATTACTGTAGATTGTACCATCCTACACAAAAAATTGTCAAGTTTATAATATAACTATTTCTCTGACTTTTTTTATACAAAACAGTTAAAGTTTCAAATGCCGTCAAAATTATTAAAATTTTTGTGGATACGATCATGATAACGAGTTAATCAATTAACCGCTGACGTTGCGTTGTAGCAAAGCCTTGAATTTTATATAAACAAACAAAAAATTGAAGTTTTTTTGTACTAATTATCTAAACTGAAATGGTGTGATTAAAATAATATAAAAAAAAAATTGGAAAGAGGAGCAGCGTTTATTAGGTTAAAATTACAAATTTTAATATAAATTGTAATTTTGTTTCTAAGATACTGTGAATGCTTGTTCGTTTTGAGTCCAGTGATTGCCTTAGAAAAAGAGGGGTCTGGTGCAAGAAAATTAAGGGGGTCCACTATTTAGTGTACTAAAAAAAAGGTATCTGGAAGCATTTTTAGTGAATGAAAACAAAGTGGTCTCTAAAAAAAAAAAGTCTTCAATTTAGGGGTTCCCAATTGGGTGATCCAAAGCATTGGAATCGCTTAAAAAAGTTGTCGTTTGATTTAGAGAGCCACTTTTTAGTATCACAAAACAAAATGATCTTAAAAAAAGTCTTCGCTTAAGGAGAGCACTGAGTAATATAGCCATGCAACTACATGTATATATAGTAAACATGTACAAATCACCCACCGAAACCCTGCTGCACAAACTCTCACAGGGCAAACGCCATGGAAAGCAGAGCACAATTGACAACATAACGAGCAGAAGCCGAGCATGCTGCAACCGCCGATTGAAGATTTTTTTATTTTCTTTTTGACATGCCATCGACGTCCTGGTGCTACTACGAAGAAATGAAGCAATATCTCGTGTAGGGGGGGCCACTTTTGATGTGTTTTAGGGAGGCGTGGCACGGCCGCACCGTTCGCACCCTATTAAAGCCATCATTCGTTTTGTTTTATTTATCTAAATCTGTTCAAACGTTATCTTTAATATTTGCAACTTATGTTACTTCTGATCCATCATACGAAACGTTGAAAATTTTGGAAGATTTGGTTCAAATTAGTGTCGATCCCAAAACAATAACTAGATACTTTGTAAAATTGTATATAAAATTCATAAAAGCAAATATTGTAAGCAGGTCCGATTGCATGTTCATTGAAATTGAAAATGTTGGCAAAACGAAAAGCAAATCTGATTGCGTCTTCGAACAATATTTTGTCGCAATTCTAGAAACTTGCGGAAGCCAAATGGAAAGAAAACAGTCGTGATATTCGTCTATCTTTTTTTCGCCTTTATCAATATCTAATGTATAGCGGTCGATGGTGCTGTATTGTAAACTGTATTTTCTAGCAATTTGAGTTGAAACTAAACTGCACTAAATCTTTCTCGCACTAAATTAACTGTACTACAAATCGCACAATGCCCAAAGTCGTGTAATACATCAATTTTTCAAAACAGATGCTAATTTTATAGATTGCCTACTGATTTCATCTAATAAATATAACTGTTTGTTAAACACAACATTATGTTGTTTAAAAATGACATGGGTGCAAATTGATTTTATTCCATGAACTAGTTACATTTTTTTCTGTTTATGAAATGCCGCCTTAATCTTACAACATAATAGATGCTATGTATACCTTGCGCGGCAAAGCGAAGAAAATTTTACGTTGCTTGAAAGTTGTCCAACTATGTTGTCTAGTGGTGTTGTCTACTTTGTATGTGGGACAATATTTAGCTGGTTCAAAGCTCAGTAGGATGCACATCACTGATGAGTTCCAACAAGAGTAAAACTTGAGTCTGGTGCTTTTTGTGTTTCAGATGTCTTAGTTTCTTATATATCAATATGCAGTATACTAGTATACCAATTTTGGCAATGCATATATATCAAAATACCTCGTATTCATAATTAAACACTTTCATAAAATAATAAAATTTCAAAACTGTTTTTAAGATCATTCTTTGCAGAAGTAATAGTTGAAAAAGTGAGTGCTGTCACACGAGGGGAAGTCGAATTAGAATCATTATGTTGAATTTGATTTGTTTATGTTCATTCGTCACAACTTTACCTTCATTTTTTAAAACTAACCAAGTTCTTCCCTTGCATAACCAATTTGCTTATCTTCCCATTAAATAAGATTATAAGAAATTACGAGTGTAGAATTTATATCAAGATACTTTAGTTACTGTTCAGGTATTTGATATTTTTTTTAATTGAAGCTTTAATACTGTTTCTATATCGTTAAACATTAGTGTCAATTGAGTCTTTTCGTAAATACAAGGCTCTTAACACAAAATCGAAGTTAAGTTGATAAATTAGTCAACTCGTGGAAAAAACCATAATCATATTAAATATGATATCGTATATATACTTTTTTTAAAATTTCCAAAAATATATTGTATCGGAAAAAAATATCCAATCGAAGTACATTTATTGGTGCGACTCGTACGTTCGATCTCTCACGATGAATGATCGCACGTCAAAGTAGTCACACGGCAGTAAGATCGCACGTTTGAGCAGCACAAATTTATGTCATGGTAAAAATTGGCAAAGTTGTAACTAGTTTGCACTCACTTTTAACACGAATCGCGGTGTCTGAGAGAACTCGTTTTTATATAAATAAATTTGGTGTTTTTCCTTTTGATAAAGCTCATTTTTAGCTTTTTTTTAAAAAAAGAAAAGAAAAGCAGGCTGATGTGAGGTTTTTGCAGACATAACTTAAGTAGCCATATGGTAAACACTGCCTCGTGAGCATGTTAATTTTATTTTAATACAGCTGCTTTTAAAATTGACCTTTTGACTTTGCGCAAGTTTCTTGTATCCGAATAACTTTGAATTTCTCTTTCATCAAACTTAGTTTTTCTCCAAGTTATTTTACAAATAGTTAATGGCTAATTAAAATTTATATTATGACCTCAAGTTAAGTCTGTTTAGTACATTCAACAAAAGTGAACTAATAAATTGAAGAAATGCTATACCTGAAAATGCATCATTTTTGACGAAGCTATACGTTGAGAGTTGAACAATGAAAATAAAGCTAAATGAAATCGTTTGCAGAAAAAATGGAATCATGACAAAGCTAAAATTATTTTTAAGTTGTCAATAAAATTTTTACAAAGAAACTGTAGTTTATTCTTCAAAAAAGCTTTAAGCTTACTTAAATTTTGCTAATTCTCTTTATCTTTAAAAAAGCTGTAAAAATTGGAGATCTCCCAGTCAAACTCTTTTTTTGATCGACAGACAAGCATGACAAAGTCTGTTTTAGAAAACTCAAACTTTTGTTCAGCATAATTTGAGCCACTCATGTGCTGGGTCAATGGACTTATGCTTATACCAGTAGGGTTTTAATGAATAAGCAATAGGCTGTGCTAAGTTTTACAGACAAGACCGAAAAAGTTTTAATTGATTTGATTTCCTAATGTTTTGACGCGACAAGAGACTATAGACCTAATTACTAATTTGTTAAAGTTGTTTTGCCAAAAAATTAAAAAAAAACAAATAATCAATCATTGATAGAAGTGGATTATATCATGCTTCACAATTTAGGTTCTTTAAGCATTAAAAAAAAATGACAAAATTAATGTACCAAAAAGTCCGTGTGGATCATAGATTAATTTTTTACTAAACCTTTATGCTGCATAATATTTATTATAAAAATGCCAATATAGTTCCTAAATTTAAACTTCGTTTTTAATATGTTCTAGTAAAAAAAATTAAACCTACGTGAAATAAATGAATTAGTTTGTCTACAGGATTTTATTCAATAATCTAACCTATACAAAGTGCCTATACAGACTTAATGAAATGGAAGATCATTAGTCAGCTTTTTGATTGCAAAACACAATTTTGCTTTTGTGTGTATGCATCGTTTGTTTTTGAACATTACATAAGTTTGCCAAAAACCGCTAGAAGGTATGTATCCGATTCGGCGCACCTTATTTTGGCGCAATTTAAATATCAACAATCTGCAGCAATATTTAAGCGAATTTTTTTTTATGCATTTTTGCATCACATTAACGATAAAAGCTTAAATGTTTTCTTTATATTCCAAACAATAAGCAATGAAATTTTATCTTCTTTCAACAATAATTTGAGATAAAAGCACGGTCAAAAGGCCCATATCAGCAGATCTTTTATAACTCCATAAATCAGGCGTTTGATTAAGAGTATGAACTCAAAGTTATTTGCGCAAACCAAGTGCAGCTAACTAAAGCTTTTAGTTTTCTGGCTTTAAGTTTGGCTATGTGCAATCTACATAGATAAGAGAGAGTAAGTGATATTTTTATAAATAAACTTACTTCTATATTCTCACAAGTTTAAAGTTGACCGTACTAAAATTGATGCGAAATAACAGCTTTGAAAAACAATTTTTATTTTTTCCATTAATTTATTGGTTTAAATTCATTTTTAAATAGAGAAGAACAAACGCATTAGCAAAATACAAAAAAGTATTGCTTAAAAAAGATAACAAAATTTGATAACATCAAAAAAATTTTATGGTGCTTCCACCTTTGATTAAAGCTTTAGCGTAGTTTTTAAAGAAACGACTCAGTAAACCGGCAAATTTTTTTTGTAAATTTAAAAAATATTTGTAGATTTATCATTTTTATTACGTCTTTTTTGTCAAAATAGACTTGACTGGAACGCGGCCTAAATTTGTGCTTAATTTTGAAGTCGACATTCTAGCATTTTTGCGTAAGGTCATCCAAATTTGTATGGAATACAAGTACGGATTAATTAAACTATTAAAAGGAATTACTACCAGAACGTACAAAGTCAGACAAGAATATAAAGTACTGTGGCAGCGCTTAGAATAGCCGGAACTGCTTTCAACAAGAATATGATAAAAAATTGAAATAACATAAACAGGAATACAAAAAATTAAATCGGTAAGCACAATAATCATAACTATTCGAAACATCTTTTGGTTTTCCAATTTTCTTCGGTTCAAATAATCTTCGGTTTTACGTTGAGACAGATTAATCGTAAAGTGTTGAATTGATTTTTTAAGGTATTTTTTTGCCGATTTACCGGTTATTACTCGCTGTAACATAGTGATATAGGCACCACTTACAAATAAAAAAGAGATCAAGTTAACTACCAATATAAAAATGGTTAAAATTTCTGAATTTTTATTAAATTCCGCCAATGGACTGGCTATACACACAAAAGGATCTTGATTGTAAAAACCAATAAAATCCCATTCACCTTTTTCAACTAAGTTTAGTTTTTCTAAAGCTTTTACAAGTTTTAATGGTGATTTGTCGCTTTGAATGTTACTAAAAATATCTTGATACATTTCGCTTAAATTAAATTTTTTCAAAAGTAACTCTTTTGCAAAATTAAAAAAGGAATCGAAAGATATGTCATAAGAAACATTTCCAGTTTTTCGAACGCCACCAGCAAAGAAAGCAGATGATTGATATATGACAGGAAAACAGGCAACTACTGTCCAAACAAGCCAAATTACTGCCACAAGTCCCATAGTGGAACCCAAATGAGCTCGTCTGTAGGGATGAGTCACTCCGTACAACCGAAATCCGCTGATAATAACCAGCATTGATATTGAAACTTGATTAGAAATAAATGTTAGAATCCCAATCGCGTTGCAAAAGCGCAATTCCGACGAATGATTATCCAGGATATGTGAGTGAAAAGTGATTTCAAGAGCAAACATAAATACTGCAGTACCCATCAAAAAATCGGCTAAAGCCAAATTCAAACTCAAAATGTTAAAAATCGTCCTTTCTTTGTCGCCTTTAAAACGCATTAAACTTTTTGATTTGCAGTAAATTACATAGAGATTGCCTAAAATTGCTAGCAAGCCAAATATATAAAAAAGAGGATCAAGAGTTGACAAAGATGAAATTAAAAACGAGTCGTCTTCGGTTTCACATTCACGTTTTTCTTCAAACACGCAAAAGTCCTTTTGATGCTTGCCTAGATCTCTAAGGCAAAAGGAGGAATTGAACGCCGATGATTCTTTGCAAGAATAGATGCCAAAAATTTGGACATCTCTGTTTTTGAAAGAAAACTCTTTGTCTATTAATTTTACTTTCCGGCCTGTATTAACTGTATAGTTTTCAAAGGAGTGACTTCTTTCACATAATAAATATCCGTTTGAATCCATAACTTTACTTGCATTGTTTATATTTGAATTTGTTGGGCACATACATACTTGGCATTTAAACGTATCGTTTATTAGCACAAAGTCTTGCATTTCTAAAAATTGAAAGTAAAACTTTTATTTGCACTATTTAGAGTATACTAATCATTTGAATCAGTTAATTAAATAAAATCTACCTTTTTGTCCAAATTTATCTTACTTTTAAACTTAAAACGATCAGTTTAGAGCAAAACATAGACAAATATTGAAACTTGTACGATTAATTAAATCAAAGAAAAGTGCTATATGCAAACGAGATGAAAAAAAAAACACCGATTAATAAGCAGATGTACAAAGAGCAGGAAAATACCAATTGCAGTAATCACCAACATTTAACTGGAGCTTGTCTCCTAGCTCAAAATTTTAAATAATTTGCTACCAGATAAATCAAAGCCCGTAACTTTTTTGATCATTACTAATTGTACTAAACCATTGGTGTGCCGCGAAAGATTTCAAATGTGCCGCAAAAGTTTTTAAAAAATTCTAGTCCATTGCTCCCAGTGGCGATTCTAGAACTCAGAAAGTGAGGGGGACACGTTGGGGCCAAGGTATATTAAGAAAGGGGCGAGTGACAAAAGCATATGAGAGGAAAAATTGTACGTTCAAAGGGACTTTGCCACTGGGTTTAGGAAAGTAGGCTATATTGCAGGGGTGGCCAAACCTATACCATGTTCGAGCCGGATATCATAAATGAAAACTTTTAAAGAGCCACAACACAAAAATCTAAAAACATGAATTTATTTACTTATTTACTGATAAAAAAAAAGGTCTTCACTTCAAATCATACTCAAATTTCCCATTTTTCTCCCCAAATTTATAGTGTTCTCTAAAAAAAAAAGTCTTTAACTTCAATCAATCTGGCATTTACCTATTCTCGTCCCAAATCATGATGTTCTCTACAAACTAAAGTTGTCGCATGAAATCATTTTCAGATCTCAGATTTAAACGATCAATCTTATAAGGTTATAATAATGACAAGAATTGCACTATTGTCTAACACATCAGAGGCTAAACAAGCTTGTTTAAATTAGGGGGGCAACCCGGGGGCCAAGTAAAAATATGAGGGGGCCATGGCCCCTTCTGGCCCCCTTAAAATTGCCCCTAATTGCTCCTCAAGCTTTTTTTAGCGGACAATACTTTTTAGGGACGAAAATTAAAAATTTCGGGATAGATTCAAAGTGAAGACTTTTTTTAGAGAACACTACTTTTTAGGGACGATAATCAAGATCTGCACACTGGTCCTGCTTCAAGTTTGTGCCGAATTTTGAAAAGGTCCCAAAGTGTGTGGCAGGCGCGAAAAGATTGAGAACCACTGTACTAAACACAAAATAAAATGACATATTTCAACTTCATTTTCAATGTTGGCACTTAAGCTTGATTTTTTTCACGAATTGGTATTGCCTGTGTTATGGTGACAAATTTAGTCAAAAATATAAGATTAAATTGAACCAACATGCTCACAAATAGCTTTACAAATTTTATTGGTTTAATGAAAAATTCTTTTTGCTCCTTTTAACCTTTACATATTTTAGACTTCTTATAGAGAACCGCAAAAAATAACAGTTGCAAAATCCAGTTGTTGAAAGAATTACAATTTTTAAAAATGATATAAAAAGTAAAGGTAGTTAAAATCGAAGAAAGAGGAGACTTCACAATCATTAACCTAGGGATAAAGCAAAGATACTAACAGTTATAATTTAAACTGCAAGCTAATTTTAAGTCATGAAACAAGACTTCAGATGAAATTTTGTTTTTAGAGCAGCGAAGATTTTTGAACAACTTATGAATTCACTTATTTTAGTGTTGCTTTGATTTCTTGGGCAACCACGCATAAAAATTTTTCTAAGCTGAAGTATATCAAAACTCATTTAATACAAGCTTTAAATAACTTTAGGATTTAAGTAACTACTTTGAACTCTTTACCAGTTGTAAATTGTATATACAAAAACACAAAAAATCTGAATTTAGGTGGAAAAAAACGTTGATATATTATTTCTAATGCACTTGATTGATTGTATTGCTACGTTTGCTCGACATGATGAAAATTGCAACATAATTTTAAAACATAAAAACAAGGATATATGGACAGCAGTTTGGCCAATCGGCACGAACCTTTTGGTTAGGTCGGCCATAATCGCATGGTCTCAATTTAATTCCTAACCACTTCGAATTTTCATAATAGTAACAGTTTAGGCCTAAATAAGCATTTCGAAACCTAAGCATATCGCTCTATAAGCAAGTCAAAAACAAAACATTCACAGCGATATTTTGGTATCTCATAAAACAGGTTAAGATAATCGATCGACAATGGGTTTCCTGTGTTACTGCTTGCAGTAAGAAAAATAAATAATTGATACATCGATCTATGCGATATTTTTACAGAAATTTTATCTAGTTTCTAGTTTTTGACTACTAGCAACTTACATAAAAGCAATCTTCAACATATAGTACCAAACAATGATGTCTTTTAACGCCAAAGTTAATTTGTACAGCATTGGACAGAACAAATAAACTAAAGCTAGCAGTTAAATTACCCGTTATCTCTTAAAATTTTTAAAATGTCATCAAAGTAGCACCGCAAGAATAACAAGTTTTAAACGTTCATAATACAATAGGCAAGGACAAAGCAGTTAAGTTTTAATTATACTCGTTAAATTCTATTTATTGAAAATTTAGAGACTTTGTATTGCAGTAATATTTCAGTGTATAGACGCAGAGCATTTATCTACAAAAAGTTTATCTTAAAACAAACTTTTTCTTTGGTAAGTTTTTTTACAATAAAAATTATTTTGAATTTATCTGCTGGTAAAAACTTTACCAATTTTTTATTTTAACTCACAATTTGTTAAATCTTTATTAGTTTTTAAAAAATACCCTCTTGCATTTTTTAGCGTTTTTTTCAAAAAAATTTATCATAAGATTGCAGCAAATTTAATTTCTAAAATTTTAAAAGAAAAAACTTTAATGAAACATTTAGCCATAAACTGAGCAATTTCAGCATTAAGTTTATTAACAAAAAAGTAAAACAAAAATTACAAAAATTTTTTTAGCATTTTGAAGGATTTTCCAGTCACAAGCTATAATTTTGTTTATGGCAAATGGCTATAGAAAGAATTTACTTTGTAAAATCGTTTTGACTAATGTCAAAATACTTGCATGCATATTATGTTATCGTTTAATACTACGTGATGTTAATGTGTTGGTTTTAGTCGTAACATAATAGCTACTAGGCTTTTTTGATTTTTTTTGGACAACAAAATATTTTTTAATTGCAAACAATCGTGCAATAGAACATTTCAAAGCTATCAGGAAAAACAAAGTTTCTTATATGCATGCCATAGTCAGAATAACTTTCCATTCTATTACTTTAAATTAATGGAAAAATTATTTTTTAATGTTTGCTTTCAATAGCGAGAGCTTAAGGCCCTAGCAAAGACTTAGAGTATCATTTTAGATGCTTTTTGCTTTAAATAATAGCACCCTGTTTTTTTAAATCAAACTTTTTCAAATCAATTGAGCTGAGGTATAGACAAAATACACGAATACCTTTAAAAACTTTTACTTATTATCTTTACAAAGTTAGTTCAAGCACTAGTCTCATATTAACCTTTCTATCACAAACGTCAATAGGTTAATGTGGACTGTCAAAATGCACGTATGCACATGCTAATCTTTTCCTTGACTTCAAATTAAAATTTTTGGAAATTTTATTTAAAGATTTAGATTATTGCGCAATAATTTGGACAACTTTCGCTGAAAATAAAAATAATTCTTTTATTTAAATATGATTATTCAAATGAACAACGTTGTTCAAACAAGTTTATACATTGTAACCAAAAAAATAGTTTTTTCTTCAACTACGTAAAAAAACAAGCGTTTTGTTTAGTAATATTTACACTTATGATAAAGCGATTAAGCTTTTTATAAAAACTGCATAGTGTATAAATCATATTTAGCCAATGATAAAAACAATTTCCTAGCTTATTTGACGTATTAGATGATAATAACTCAAATAAAAAATGAAATAATTTAAAACAATTTTAAAATTTTAATACTTTAGCCCTAGCCTTACTTGCAGATACTTAATTTTGTTTTATCAGTGTTAAAAAATTTTATTGTCTTGGAACTGAATGGTTGCCAAATACCTTTTTAAAAAATTTAGTTTTCAACTATATCCCTAATTTGTTGAAGCAACTTTTAAAACAATTTGCAAAATTTAATAAAAATCTTTTATTTTGTCAAAATTTTATGTTAATGCATTCTATGCGATATATTGGTTTGAATGTTTTTTTGTTTACAAATTAATTTAATTAATTAATTTTAATCAGACATACTACATTAAACTACTCTTTTTTTCGGACTGCTTCTCAAGAACAGTTTTAACCAGTCTATTGTAGCATGCTCGGAATTTTTACAAGTCTATCATCTGCATAAATTAATTAAATTTCGAAGCATTGTATATGTATATTTAAAAGAAGTCAGATCAACATCTCTGCAAAACAATAAAATTATCGAAAAAGAGTTCTCGCCTAGCCTTCTCATGCAAATCAATACCAATGACTACACTAACCGTACAGACGTTTCATTTTTAATTCTTCTTTTTTGGCTCAGCAACAAACCGTGCTTCAAAGCCATTTCGGTATTTCACGATCTGTCAGAGGTTTGTCTCAAGCCTTATTATTATTGCAGGCTAAACCGTTCATTAACAGAATTTAACAGCAATATTTAACGTTGTTTTGTAGAACCTTCGGCTTCGTTGAATGGTTTATTTAAAGTTTAATTGCGTAGTTATGTGAAAACAAAACTCTAGGTTAGCCGATATGAAGAATTGGAAATCATGTAATCAAAACATATTTATTAAAATGTTGATCAGCTGCCTGTTGGCAGCGTGATCCAATGATGCTGCTGTCGTCATTACCGCGATCTTGATCGACACGGTCACATGGTTTACATCCCACTTTGTAATGTTTTTGTGTACTTGAAATACGCACTTTGCTCCAGCTTCCTTATTTAACTGTTTTTAAGCAGTTTTTAATTATATTAAAATATTATTGTGTGTGAAATCTGAAAAAAAAATTATCGCACGGAAATACCTTGAGGTTTTAGAATGTAACTCGAAATGATCATATGATGTTTGGTGGTTAATGTAGTGCTTAACTCGTCAACTTGCTAAGCAGGAAGTTAAAACAATCGTGTAATATGATCGTTAATAACTAGCTACAACTTCTTTTTTTGGGAACAACTTTCCTATTTGAAAATGAAAACAATCTCTTCGGCAAATGAAATTCTTACAATCTTTAAACAAATTGAATTTAAACTTTTAAAATATTTCCCGTTTGTAAACCTTTCCTAAAAATATTTACTTTTCTTTGAAATAACTGTTGCTTGGTGCTTTAAATCTGATAGTTGAAAATAAGTATTAATTCTGTTGAAAAACTACAGTTTATTTTACCAAATGAATTAAACCTATTCAAAGCTTATTTTGTTATTTGAAAGAAAATTTTTTAAAGATATTCCTTCTAAAAAAGTGAAAACAAATCGAAATATAAGTTTAACCCTTTACTGCATAGTATATCTTATATGATACAATCAAATTAATAATTATTTTTTCATTAAAGAAAAACTTTTTTTTTAAATATTGCTTTTGAATCAAAGAAAATGCAATCTTTTCTTATTTAAAAATTTTTATTTTTAAAATAAAGTCCAAAATAATTTTTTAATTTAATTTTATGATTGAAAATATATTTTTTCAGCGACAGTTACTTTCGATAAAAATAAGTTTAAAATTTTTAAAAGTTTTAATGTAAATTTCCCGCTATAAAATTATATTTTATTTATTACTTCTTAAATAATTATTAAAAATCTTATTTTCAAATTTTAAACGTAAATTGACCAAATTACACGTATAAATGTAGTTGTATCATGTATGATACAATATGTGGTAGGTCATGTCTTGCAATGTGAAACACAAAATGCTATTTGGCCTGAAAACAAGAAACTAAATAAATACCAAATTTTGAACTAAGATTTGACAAATCATTTTGATGTATTAGTATTTGACAGAATAGCTTGGTTTTGTGATACTCTGACGTAGAGTAGAAGGATGCGAGTTCGACACTCAGTCTATCCAAGCGATTTTTGTTTTTATTTGGAAAAAGCACTTTACGACAAATTCTTCAACGGAGTTTCGCGTGGCTTATACGATTTTGAATCCGCTTAAAAAAAGAAAGCAACAACTTGGCCTCTACGATCATACAAAAAAAAATATTAAATGTATTTTCAAACATTAAAAAAATATAGTTAGATAATTTTTTTTCATCAACAAAAAACCTATCTCAATTCAATAAAGCTGTTTCATGCAGAACGTCCCAGTATGGCTTATTAAAAGAAACTTGGAAGTACTAGCTTTTCTGCTCTAGGATAGATCTAATAGGTTTCCTTTGATAAGATTGCAAGTGCATATCAAGCTGTTGAGCAAGATGATGGGGAACATTCATCTGGCTTGTAATCTGGCGTTAGATGCTCAGCTGGATCATGGTCCACCATTAAAACTTGTTGACAAAGCTAACTGATAATTTTCCTGTTGTTCAAAAAGCATTTTTCCATTAGAAGGCACTGAGTGAACCAGCGGATGGGTAGATACTCTTCAGATTTGGCAAAATCGGTTTCAGTTTGTTTTCAAAACAACAAAAACATTTTTACTCTTCGCCTGGGGTACCAGATAGCACCACCCAACGGCTCATCGGCAAATTTTCTAGAAACTGAGAAAATCTGAGACAGTCATAAGCGTAAAACAAGAAGACCATTCACCGAAAAAATAACTCTTGAAAGAAAGGCATTGAAAAAATGCTTTTCTTTTGTCAACTGTAAACGTTTGCTTAGAAGCAAATTGGCATTTTCTTGAATAAAAAATGTCATGTCAATGTTGTAAAATGTATTTTTATTATCATCATTTTTATTTACTCTTCTAACTTGCAGGAAATTGTGGGGCATTCTTTTTAGGCCAACTGTCAAGCAATTATCCCAACTTACTTTCAAAGATCTCAATATATTGCTGTCAGATGAAATTTTTTATTTAGTTTTTTAGCTTTTATTTAGAGATAAAACTGAAATTTATAGCTGTTTGATAAAACTGTTGGCAGTGTGGTCGAGTGGTTAAAAGGCTGTGCTCGTGACCAAAATGGTCTTGCTTCAAAACCCACTCACGTCATTATGTTGTGTCCTTGAGAAAGACACTTTACGGCACTTTCCCCTGCTTGGTGGTCTTTGCAAGCAGTTCTAAATTACAGTCATACCTCTATTAAATTACAAGCGGATAGCAATATCTTGGCATCTCCGGAAACAGATTGGGGTAATTTCCTACCCTATGTATTAGCGTCTCCTTCATTTTTTTGCAAGTCAGGAGGATAAATGTAGAAATAAAATAAAAAATAAAATAAAGATCATCAAGCCAAGCACAGAAAAGTGTCATAAAATTTTTTTTCCAAAAACGAAACAGACTCAAGTTGGTTTCGAACTTTAACCATGGCGATCATGCCACTCTAAACACAGCAGTTATATCCACCTACCCCATCCTGATAACTGCTTTTATTCTAGTATTACTTTTGTACACATTGTTTGAAAAATTCTGTAAGACTTTTCTTTAACAAAAGCTAAATTTTATCCTGAAATTTTTTTGCAAAATCTTCTCGAAGCACATTTTGTATCATACATGATCTTCTTCTTCTTCTTCTTTTCCTTTCGGCTTTTCCCTTTAGTCAGGGGTGGCTACAGCGTATCATCATTCTCCACACAATTCTGTCTTCAACATCCGTCTCCTTCGCACCAACTTCCCCCATATCTTCTTTCGCTACATTTAAAAATCTTCTCTTTGGTCTCCTTCTTCTCCTCTTTCCCGGTAACTCCATTTCCATCATCTTTCTTCCTACATATTTTTGGTCTCTCCTCATGACATGTCCATACCACCTCAGCCTGCCCTCCCTCATCTTCATTTCTAACCGTTCTACCTTAACGGTACTCCTGATGTGCACTAACGGTATCCTGATCACAATAATAAAAAGTTTTAATGCTGAGCTAAACATATTTTAAACAAGCATGAACTACATAGTGTAGCACCAGTCAAACACATTCGTTGCATTTGATGAGAAACTTTTTGATCTTTTCAAATTAAAAATCGGTCGGTTGCCTAAAGGGAGACGCAACGCATGCCTGGTAATATTAAGGCTTTGGGGTTAGTTGCTAACAGTTTTCTGTATGAAATCTCTGAAAATCATTCTAGCAAATCCCGTCAATAAAATTGTAGAAATCAATTAGAGCAATTAAAGATATGGCTTAATTGTCATAAAATCCAATGTTCTTTCCAGCAAAATTATTACGTACTTACTTGAAATGTATAAACAATGAGCTCAAACCTACAGTATATATACTTTAACGAAAAATGCACTAATTACTAAGAGAAAAGACTCTGAAGCTTGGTTTCATTGAAAACCGATAATTCTCTGACGTTACATGGTAAAATTCGTAGAAAATGATTTGATATAACTATAAAAAGTTTAAAGCATTAATTCCAAAAATAGCGGCAGGAACTGTAAAAAACAAATACAGTATATCTCCGTGTATAAGACGCAGGTTTTAATCTACAAAATTGTCTTCTAATTTTGACTGCAACTTATACATGTGACATAGCTAAATAGACAATGATTTGGGAAGTTTTGATGCCTTTTATTGACATCAAGTTTAAAAAAATTTAAAGCATTAACCCTGGGACCGTGGTATATATATGTGTACCATGATTGTGATTATAACGTAACACAAATCTTTTGTAAAGGTATTTTAATTGTAATTTTGAAGTATTTATGACATCATTATAAATCATTGTCATTGTATTTTACAATTACCGGTAATTTTAATACGGCGTTGTTAAATTCACAATAAATTTCTATAAATTCCTAACTGTCTTCATTGTGTGGTGACTATGATAGACTCTAGAAATATGTGACGATAGAAAGTCCATTGAAAACACAGGTTATGCCAGCGTTTTATGTATGAACTATATGCTATTCTGATATATCGGGTTCAAAATGACATGCGACTTGTAAATGAAGATATACGGTATGCCGAAAATAATTTTGATTTAAAAGTTGCAAACTCGTTAATTTTTATTATTGTACGAATGCTTTTGATTAGATTTTTTTATGTAGCCAATTGATAAACCCATATTCTAATTTCAACAAATATTTCTATCATAATATTTTCTTTAAAAGTTTTCTTGAAAACTCTTGTACAAATGAAAATTGCTTTGCAAAGTTAAACATAAGATTTTATCATCAAATTTCTTTCCTCTCACTTCAGCATGCAAGTTTTAAAAACTTTATAAACTTTTTGACCAACGAATTAGTCTTCTACTTTACCTCCTCATGCAATCGACCCCCTTTAAAACAAATACATTATTTTTTTATTATTCAGCAATGAGACACAACATTTTCTTATTTATTTTAATTAAGCATTAGGATTGTTTTGATTGCTACTGTTTGTTGTATTCATTCTATACGCAGAAGCGCAAAGGTTTTGCCGTATCTACTAACTACCTCTAGAAAAAGAGATGATGAGAGCCAACTGTGTTAAGTATTATTTTCGTTAATTCAAGCATTTCTCCTCCGACCTAACACGACAACAATTAAACACTGCAGAAAGTGTTATTTGGCTGGCTTTTCATCATTATTTGCATTTATTGGAAAACAATCATTTAAGTATTAAACACAGCTGTTGTTTATTGATTGCTTTTATAAAATAAAAATAAAAATATGAAAACATTAACTGTGCTCAGACAGGCGTAAGTAGTAATTTAATGTATTTTATAAGTACTGAAGTTTGGTGTTAAGTAAAAAAAAAATTATTATTACTTTTTTTTTATTGTAGGAAATATTATATTGTAAAATGTGTGTTGTGCTAAATATTTCTGTTTCTAATGATGAGCCATGAGCCAAAATTAAGATGTGTTTGTGAACAATCACAATAACTAACTCATGTGATAATTATTTATTGGCTTTATCTGTCAATTTGTCAGTCTTTAAACCCTAATAAAAGCAATTCCAAAACTCAAAATCTTAAATTAATTTTGGCAGACTGCAAGTCAAAAACAAATTTTATTTAAGTATATCTGTTCTCACCCTTTTTTTTCACCATGCTTCAAAAAAACGTAAATTTTTAAAAATTGTAGTCAAAGTTGGCAATCAACAGTTTAAAATTATTACGTCCTACATACTTTCGGAACAGCTTTCGACGCAATGGATAAATACGGGAGTAAAAATTAAAGACAAAAGCGACAATTGCTTTGGCCCGTACATTAGTATTTTGTCTTTATTGCCGGCATGATTTTAATCATTTATGCAAATGCTTTTTCGCCTTATATTTAAAAAAAACTAATTTTCCTTTTTTCTTATAGATTTTTTCATAATACAGTCGAATAGACATTTTTTTTTTATAAATTTTGGCCAGTGATAGCCTTACAAGAAAGGGGGCCTGGTGCAAGAAAAGTAAGGGAGGGCCACTATTTAGTGTAATAAAAGAAGATATCTAGAGCCATTTTTAGTGTTTGAAAACAAAGTGATCTCTAAAAAAATAAATAAATAAAGGTCTTTACTTCCACAAGCACAAGTGACAACAACCTAAGGAGCAGAAGTCGGGCATGCTGCTGATCGTTAAATTTTTTTTCTTTTCTTTTTAACATGCCATCGACGTCCTGGTGGTACTATGAAGAAACAGAGAAATTTTTTATATAGGAAGGCCACTTTTTGATGTATTTTAAAAAGGGTCTGGTGTGGCCGCTCCGTTTGCACCCTATTAAAGTCATCACTAATTGTGGCAATTGTTTTGAATCAGTTGGTAACAACGCACTAATCAAAATAAACTGAGATCTTTTTTACTAGCGAAAATAAAGCGTACGATTTAGAAAAAGGATGTTCAGCCAGCGGCTCACTTAATGTTTTTATGCGGCCCACTGCTTATCACAATTTTTAAACCTGTATGATTGTGTTCCTCAAGCTTGCATTTCTTTTAGAGAAAACCGCATTTTTGAGACGAAAATCGTGAAATCAGAGTCTGATTCAAATGAAGATCTTTTTATCGGCCCGCCGACTTTAACTAAATTTACAATTTGGCCTATTATGAAAAAAGGTTGGACCTTCCTGGTTTAGAATAACATACGATTAAAATAACTTCCATACTCAGAAAATCATTTATTATTTTAATCTCCTAGTGAAAATTAAATCTTGGTTTGACACTCAGTAGAATTTTTTAACTGCAATAAATTCCATTTCACTAAAAAAACTTGTTTTTCTTTTTTTTAAATCTCAATAACACAATAGGCAACTGTGACTCATTGTTTTGGAGCTCATGACGTCTGACTGTTCTGCTAGCACAGCTTTATTTTTTTAATCTTGCAATTACAAAAGAAAATTTGATGACGACAATACGAGTGCTTTCAATTGTTTCTGAAAATATTATTTTTAGATTCTCAATAAATTACTGATCATATTAATGCAAAAAAATAAACAAACAGCAAAAATAAAATTAGTGTGAATTATTCAGCAACAGAGTAACAGTCCGCGAAATATTGTAGTCATTAAAAAATTTCAGAACTGTAGAAAATTCTGCAAAAATTTATTACTGACTTAAAAACAACGTTAGAATTGATGTGTAGTGTATTATCTGACTGATTAAAGCTTTAGAGTAGTTGAATACTCTTCTTTCTCAGGAGCAACTTTTAATATTCTCAATTTTTCTGTGCTTGATGTAATTATACAAACTATCTTTTAAAAAAACAGTTTTCACGATTATTAAAATTTTTTTTTACCTTGCAAAAAACTGCGGAAGCAACAAAACTAAATAAACAGTTGCAGCGATACTTCAACTTCTATTGAAGACACCGTAATGTTTTTTAATATAAACATGCAAGTTTAAAATATCAAAAAAAACAAACAATCCTGTAATACTTTTTCTAATGAATAGTAGTGGAACTCCATTTAATATCGGCAAATATTAACTTATCAATTGCAGTGATGAGAAATAATTTGGGCAAAAAGTTATCACAAGATTCTTTATGCGGAAGTTAATTGTGCGGTTCCTACTTTTGGCCACAGAATATTTTGAGGTACTCAAAATAAATAACATGTTTTTTCTAATTAAAACTTCAGGATCCTTTTTAAGTGCGTAAAATGCTCACAATTAGAATTTCTTCTCGTTGCAACCACTAACTTCGTTTATTTATGTAAAACCAGTAATCATATCTTGTTTATATTCAATTTTAATATTTCAGCAATTGCAAACGTTAATAAAGAAATGTAGTACTTAACAATTGCAGAAAACAGCCATCATGGATTCAACATTCTTCAATTTTTATTCAACAAACATTTAAAAAAATTCTTAATAAAATAATGAAGATTGTTGAATCCACTTTGGCTGCTTTTTGCAATTGCTGTATGGTCCGCAAAAACAGCCTCTTGGTCGAAACTTAATATATATACTGTATATGTATATACATAGCATTAAATTTAAAAAAACTTAGAGTTATTTTTTCCCCATTTCCTAAATCAGATTACAAGCAAATCAAACTTTCTGAAGCTGTAAGAAAAGTTACATATTGCTATACTTTATAAGAACGGTGTACAACCTAAGACCGCTTATGGCAAATTTTACGTTAATACATTTTTTTCCTTTTTGGCAGCAAATGACATTATATTATTGCCATACATCTTTGATTTACTTTTTGTAGCTTACAAGTTATCGACGTTTACGTTACTACAGAATTTTCTTACCAGCTAATTGTGATGATAATACAGCTTAAGATGACTAATTTTACAAGATTTTCTGCTAGTATGCAAAGATCAAAAGAGACGTCAATAGGATCTTTTGCAAATTCTGCTTGAATAAATTTGTCAAAAAACTGCAATATGTCTTTTCATTCCTATTTTTCGGGTGGTTCAAAAGCGTCAATAAAACTTTTTATTTTATAATAAGTAATTTCATATAATTTCCTTTGACTCAATGGCGGGCACAAGTTAAAACTAACTCTGTAAAGCGACCGGTTATAACAAAAAGGTTTTTCGCCCTTGCTTTAAAAAGTTCGATTCAAAAAAGCGGTGCAACCTAATCACAAAAAATAAAAACCTTTTGTTGTACTTTTTTTTGGTTGACCAAGCCGGCGACAAATTTGCAGTTTTCATCTCGGCAGTATTTTGCTGGTCAACACATTAGACTGCCACGTAGTGTAACAGTGTTGCAGCGGTAACATTACTCTTGGAAAAACTATGTCATATTTTAACCTTTCAAATCAAAAGTTCTAACCACAAGACTAACCGCACTGTAAAGCTAAAGAACAAAAACAAAAATCTCAAGAAGAATTTAATACTGCATATAGTAAGCTTGGTATAGCACAAGTGCTTTTATGTGATAAATTGTGCTAACTACCAGCTCTGTAAATTGACGCATATAATTAGTCGGAAATATAACTTTATCGTCGGTGTGACAAACATTTAATCAGTTAATATACTAATATGCGTTGTCTTTCATCCAAAAATAGAATATCTTGAAAAAGTAAAAATGCAAAAAGTCTTTTCAAATGACAATCATGTTTTATTTTGAAGTGTAAATTGTGTCATTTCGTGGCAAAATGTCCGAACAAGATCGTTAGTCATGTTTCTATAATCCTCGTAAAAATCTGCGTGAGTAATAAATTTGAATTTTATAATAAATGCCACCCGTCCCTACTACAAAGGAAATTGCAATCATAAAGTTTTATTATTATTATTCGTGATTGCTGTTTATTTTGATGCTCATATCCCTTATTATATCCATTGTGAAAAACATATACAAATGGAGAGTGTCTTTAGAAACAGCTATGATGCTAAAAAAAATTAGAATGCAAATTAGTCTAAGTTATTATCCAAGATTTTATTAACTTGTTTAGTCACACATAATTACATTGTCACCCATATTATGTAAGATTTTTTTTGCGGCACATTCAGTTTTAATAACCGCCATAGCAGACTCGGCACAGTTTGGTTGCATATTAGGCATTCTATATTTAACCTTCTATTTTAGTTATGTAAACAAAAATATGCGTTTGTATATTAGGTTATGCAGTTGCCCAGTTATTTTTTAAATTTACTACTCTACCTTTTTTGGTATCGGAAACTAAGTATATAAACAAGAAATTCAAAGATTGAAATACTTTGCTTGGGATTTAGGGCCAGCACAGTTACACAGTACTGTTTATACACTTGATTAAAAATTTTTTTTCTACTTGGCGCAGTGTAGAAATTACTATACTATATAACCAACTTTCACCGAAGAATTTCCCATTCTGTTTAAGTTCGATAAAACAAAAACCAATCAAAATATAACCATAAACGCTCGACATATAAGTGTTTAAAATCTATTTATAAAATTTATTTATTTTTAAGGCCTCAAAAATAAATAATTTGGTTAAAGATGAAATAATTGTTTTTATTTCCTTAATTTTTAAAAATAAATAAATTACGAAGAGTGATGAATTTATAAACGAGGTCACTGTAGAAAAAAATATTTTTAAAATGATGACATGTTTTTTGGCCTTCAGTATTTTTTTCACAATCTTTTTTTGAAAGAAGCCTTTTAATTAAACATCAAGTTTTTCATTTAATAAGGTTCCATGCAATTGAAAGACCAAAAAAAGTTCTTCAAGTGTGCTTTAAACTGCAGAGCAAGATAATGATAAAACGTTCATCTTGCTTGCAATGAGGCTTTCGATGCTCAGCTGGAGAATAGTGGGCCTTCGAAACTTGTTGGTAATGTGCTCTGAAAATCGAATTTTTTTCAGCAATCGCCCTGTCCTAAAAAGGACGTTTGCCGATTAATAGACCCTCGCTGAATATCGCGATGGGTAGATAACCATTTGTTTTGACAATTTTGTTTCGGTCTGTCATGTGTAGCAACAAGAACAGACCTTCATATGTTCCAGGCTTCGCGAACAACTGCCATCTGGGCCGTTGTCAAAATGCTACTATGGAGTAAACAAAACTGCCATAACAAGTCCCCCTAAAATCATATTAAAAATGGCCCCACTTTTATAATTATCAAGGTGCCACTATAAAAATAGGGCCACATTTAAAAAATTTTAAATAACTTGCTGTGGCAGCTCCGTTTGGTGCATACTAAAGCCATCACTACTTAAACATCATGTGTTAATTTCTTATGTAAGATATATTAAACTTAAATACAGTAAGTAGTATCGTGTTTTAGCTTTGGCTAAAGTTTGTTACTCAATTGTTCTACTCACAAGGTATAAGAGTTTTGTTTTTAGCTATAATGAATTACAGCAACAGATGCTGACAAGTTTATCCAGGTTATTTTTTTTTCCTAGTACGAAGCAAGTAAATTTGTGTTTTTACTTGTCAAGATTCTTCCTTAGCTAAAAATTGGGAAGCAACTTGACTATTGTCCAAAGTGTTACAATGAATATAACAAGAATTTTGAAAATAAAAAAACGATTAAAACTGTAAAAAAATTGGTTGACAAGATAAAAAGTCTAAAAAAAAATTTTTAGAAGTGCAGGAAAAAGTGCAGGAAAAGCAAAAGGAATCACAAAAAATTTTAATGAAAATCAAACTACGGGAAAAACTGAAACCTTGACCTCTAACGTTTTATCAACAATGAAAAATAAATAATATAAAGCAAACTTGATCTTACATCAAAAGATTAATATGGCTGGTATGGAGAAATTTAGTATTATCAAAGAAAACGGAAAGTAAAAGAAATGAACGAAAAGAAATGAATGATCAAGCTCGTCATTGTTGTTGTTCGATCAGAAATGATCAAGGATGAAATGAATGATCAAGGTAAGAAACAACATCATTCTTTGCTATTTTGCAATGAAGTTCAAAAAATTACCGTATATACCCATGTATTAGCCGCCCCCGTGTATAAGCCGCACCTTCTTTAAATGTTTAAAACCTCCCCTCTTAATAGTGACCCGTAAGTAAGATGCATTTTAATTTGACAATTTTAATGATTACAATAACTGTAAACATTCAACATCAAACGATGCTATTTTAATTTACGAAAAATTATTCTTATACCACAAATCGAATAAAATTTAAAGAATTTAGCATACTTTTTTTACAAAATTGAGAGATTAAATTACCGGTACATAAGTAAGTCATAAAAATTCAAGACAGTCAATAACCATTCTTACGTCATAGTTGGTTAGTTTACACACAAGCATGATTAACTTCTGAAACCTACGATTGTTACGGAGCTGTTTACGTGTACATGTGTAATTTGTAGAAAGTCAAATTTCTCTAGAAAATTTTGGTAATTCTGAATACCCATGTATTAGCCGCATTCCAATTTTTGGACTACATTTAAGATCAAAAAAGTGTGATTATTACACAGGTATGTACTAATACACGGTAGGACAACCAAACCTTGCATTTGTAGCACCTAACTGCTCACACAAACTAATTAAAAAACAAATTTCTTTGCTACGTTGCCTATTCAAAATTTTACGACTTCGACACCGACTCAATCTTAAAATATTCGACTCCAGCGACTCCAACTCGACAAACTGATTCCTAGCAAGGAGTTCTAGATTTTAGTGATATCAGTCAGTAAAAATTAAAATTTGAAAAATTTTAACTGGAAAGCAATACGTTGACATTTTTAAAAGCAGAGCAATCGCTTGACAGTTGGTGACGACTGCTGAGTTATAGTAGCTTTGAATTGTAGCTCAAAAAAATATTTGATTAAGTTACTTTTTGTTATTTCTTAAACGCATCACATGCTATCTTTAAGTTAATGTAGATATGATATATTTCCGCTTTTATACAGGGTCCATAAATTATTGTTACAATTTTCAAAGTTTGTCAAAACTTTATTTTTTGAGATATTTTTATTTAATTTGTTTTATAGTGAAGGAAGATGCTTCAAGTTTTTTCTTTCTTAGCAGTTACTTGTGGAAATAATTAGGCTTAAAATTACAATTTATTTAGTGATTAAGCAGAATATTTTTGAATTAGTAGCAAAAGTAGAGTTCATGAAAATGAGCACTCCCAAAAAAAGCCCAGTGTGTTTCTTGGCTTAAGGAGACAAAGTCAGACATCCAAGCACAGCGAAACTTTAGATGCAAGTATGAAAGAAAGCCACCTGAGCAACCTATTATTTGAGCATGGCATAAAAAGTTTATGGAGACAGGTAGTGTGCTACAGAGAAAGGGAGCTGGCCGACCTCAAATATCAGACGAAGAAATTAAATCTGTACAAGTGGCATATACCAGAAGCCCTAGAAAGTCTATTTGCGGGGCTTCTACACAGTTACAGATCCCACGATCCACTATTCACAAAGTTTTGCACAGAAACTTACCTTTTTATGCATATAAAGTGCAGTTACTGCAAGCCCTTGAGCCAGAAGATAAGTCGCGACGAAAAGAATTTGCAGTGACGATGCTAGACAGGTTAGATTTAGACCCAGGGTTTTTTAAACGTGTGTGCTTCAGTGATGAGTCAACGTTCCACGTTTTCGGATTACTAAACATGGAAGTCTGAAAATTTGCATGATACCTATGAACTTGAACGGGACTCACCTAAACTAAATGTGTGGTGTGGAATCATGCATGATAAAATTATCGCTCCGTTTTTCTTCGCTGAGAAATCAATCACAGCTCAAGTTTACTTCGACGATTTGACAGAATACGTGTCACAACAGCTTAAAAAGAATCAACCACACGTTATTTTTCAGCAAACGGTGCACCACCTCATTGAGGCCTTAAAGTTTGTCAATTTTTGAATGAGACATTTCGAGATAGGTAGATTGGACGCGATGGTCCCAATCCATGGCCACCATGTTCCCCTGATATTACACCGTTGGATTTTTTCCTGTGGAACTATGTCAAAGATGTCGTTTAACGAACCAAAGTAAGAGAAATTAAAAATTTGCCACATCGAATAATTGAAGCAATTGATATAGTTACTGTAGATATGTTAGCAAGAACATAGCAGGAAGTCAAATATCGGTTAGATATCGTATGTGCGACTGATGGTGTACACTTAGAGATGTACTAAAGCATCTAACGTAAACTTGAAGCATTTCCCTTTACTATAAAATAAACCGATAGAAAATATCTTAAAAAATAAGACAATGGTGAATTTTTGAAATTATAAGGATAATTTATGGTATATTCCCTTCTGTCAACACGTTGTATGGTTTGATGCAAATTAATAATATTTTTTTTCTTTAAAATCCAAAATTGAATAACTAATGCTTATTTTAATGTATTTATAAATTATCAACTAATTCTTGTATAAGAAATTAATAATATTTTTAATTAAATGTTGGCATTTATTTATCTCTAAACATACATCAAACACAAATATTATAAAACCTGAATCAAATAAAACTTAAACTTAAAAGACAATACGTTAATTAGCCTGTAAAAATAAGTATCTATTCCTTAGACTTTTTAAGCAATTACAGAGTTATAAAAAGTTATTACATAATTAGCCGTAAATTAATCGCTATAACCAGAAAACGCTACGCAACCTGAAACGAAAACAAGTAAAAAATCTTTAAAAAAGGTTTTAGACTTGCAAACATAAAATAAGAACTTCAGTATTTTATGAATTTATCATGCTTTCCATATACCGTAACAACCGTACACCAAAAAAAGTTCAATTAAATTTTAAGTAATAAAAAAAGCATAGATTTATTTGCTCTTCTTAGGTTGAGAACATTGTACAAAAAATTTTACTTTGCCTTGAATGAAAAAACAAAAGAATTAATTCTAAAATTGTTGCAAATAGTTTAAAATGCAAATAAAAATTGAAAAAATGAAGTAAATGGAAGCAAATACATGATCAGTTAATCAAGCGAAAAATAAAAAGCGAAAATATTTTGATTAAAACAATACAGAACTAGAAATGATATAACAGGACAATAGCATAAAAACAACTTTCACACAATAGCTTCATTAAATTTATAGCTTTAAGGTTTTATGCATAGAAATGATAAATTTTTTAACTAGCCTACAAGTCAGTAAGAAGTTTTTTATTTTTTTTTTAAATTAAAACCAATTTAAAATTTTTTTTTATACCCAAAATTATATACTAAGATAATACTTTTTAAATGTTTTTTGTTACAAAGCTTTGAAGTAAATATTTTGTTCTTTGCTGTTTTTGTAATTAGAGGTCAATTTTGTATGAAAATTTATAGAGGTGTTTATAGCATATTGTTGTATTACGTATATTTTTTGAAAGTTTAAACATCATAAGCCTCTGCAACTTTCAGCTTTTTAAAAACAGTGAATTGCGCCAAAATTTCTTGACTGAAAGATATTTAGTAAGATTTTATTTTCTTGAATGGTTTAGAGGGCCCATTTTTATTGGTCATCCTTTATAATCTAATGAGTATTACGCTTTACTCTAAACACAATTTCAATCATATAAACGTTTTTTTACAACAATCATATAAAAAGATTTTGGAAAAATTTGATTGGAAACACTTATTTAGTATCACTATATTACATTTAAATATGTAAAGGTGTGTATGTATATGTGTTACAAGGTGTACATCCATAAAAATTATTGTTTCTTGTTTGAAAAGATGTAAATGAATTTAGTTTCATCTTTTTTTTAAGGCTTAACAGGTAAGGCAGTTTACAATAGGTTGCTACCTCTGATTCAAGTCAAAAAATGGAACATGATGAAAGCACATATGCAAGTTCAAAGTGAAAATAAATATCAGGCAGTAACATATTTTTTACGACAAAAAATAAAAGGTAATATAAAGATAACATTTTATATACAAAAAACAATAATTTTTTCTACAGAACTTGCTTCATTGTTTAGATATTATAAAAATACCTAGTCGCTTAGAGGCGACTCTTTTGATTTTGATTGAATCTTTAAGGTCTTACAATTAGTCTTACCAAAACTTGCCCAAATTCTTAAGTTGAGTTAATTAATTACATAGTATCTATAGTCTACTAGCGTTTTATCTATCATTGCTACTTGTTCCAAGAAAGAGACTACCTGATTAACGTGACCTTAGGAAAATAAATTGGCTGATACGGTTTTCTTAAAATTTGATTCCAGATTAATTGGTTTAAAAAAAAACTAGCATATTTCCAAAAATTAGCATTTATTCTAATTTGCTATTTTTTTAACAAATTTTTCCACATTAAAAAAATGTTAATTTATCAAATTCCTTCAACGAAAAAATTTAATACACAGAGTGTTTTAAAACATTTGAACCATAATCAAATTGCTAATTATATTTATTATTATTTTTCAAATTTGTTGACCATGTCAAAAAACCTAACAATTGCAGAAAAAGTAGAAATTGTTCTTTTTTTATGTAAAAAAAAGGTTCCAGTGGGCATTTATTTGCAAATACTTTTAATGAAAAGTAACCGATTGTTATCAATTTCACCAAAAAATGTTCACTTGTTTTAAAGAAACAGGAAGGGGTTATGACCAATTAGGGAAAAAGAAGCGGTTGAATGGCTTGAATAAAAGACCCCAGATTTGAATCTTTTTGACGCTTTCTTATGGGGGCAAGCTAAATCAATAGTACATGCTAACAAACAAAAAAACATAATATGCAGTAAAAAGTAATTACTCGCCAAAAATTGATATTAAAAAAAGAATAGTGCCATGCTTATAACGGTCCGGTAATTATGTTTCTCGCAGGTAAAAATGTGTTAGGAAGAATGTGAAATTCAGTTGTAAACAGTAAGATTATGGTTGACTATGTAATGTAGCGATATCAAAATATCTGAAAAAATTTTTTTTAGAATAGCTACAATTGGAGTGCTTATCCAAAAAAATTATCAATTTCCAAAAATTCAAGCGATGTAAAAAAAACAAATCAAGAACGTAATGGAATCAACTGAAAGTATAGATCGAAAGAGCAAGTTTAAAAATACATATATATAAAAAAAGCATCAATTTTATTTTTAAGTCAATTCTAAAAATTATAAAAGACGAAAACCGCTTTTAAATATTTTCCAAAATTCAAGAGAAATTAAAAAACACTCTCAGAGTGCGAATAAAACAATGAGATATTTCACATGTTTAGATATTCTACAGTAAAGATGCTAAAATTCAGCATCAAAAGTCAACACAAAAACAAATCATAAAATGTAAATGTAGCAACAATCACCAGTGGCAATGTAATGATGCTTCCTGATATATCGTCAATTGTAAGAAATGTACCTATGCTCTTTTACTATAAGTTTCATGATTTCAAGAAATCGCTTAGGCTGACGGAAGATTTTTACTTGATTCCGAGGCGCGATAAGAATCCAGACTGGTATTAAGGCTACTGGAATTTTTCATGCGTAAACTACTAAGAAACTTATTAATGCACATTCTCGTGCTGTAAGAATAAATAAACGGATTAATCACACTATTAAATGGAACAATGACCAATGCAAAAATATAAAACCAGTTTTCAGTGTGCTCGCGGTAATCAATAAAAGTGCAAATATCCTGCAAAGATGTATTATAAGTATAAAATATAGAGAAAACCGATATTGGTATCCAGCAGCAAAAATCAGTGACGACAATAAGAAACATTCTTTTACGCATTGCTTGATTTTCTTTTTCTCTGCGATCCATAGGAGCGCTTTGATCACTTATTCCGAGCAAACACAACAAGCTAAAGCAACCTCGCTTTTGTCCGTTTGGTTTGGCAAATGACTTTTTTGCTATTATAATCTGGGCAACAAAAATGAAAGTAAAGGACAATGTATTGTAAGCTAGAATAGCTGCTGTAAAATAGAAAAACTTGTTGTAATGATGTACAAGAAATCGAGGGGCACAAACGCGACGTACGTGATAATAACTGACATATATGACGTCTTTCAAGTCATTCGGATGAAGTAAGCTTAATTTCTTTGCAAGACCGAAAAGTTCTGTCCATGCCATACGACCTTTTAAACTGTAACCATTTTTTCTCGAAAAACCACAAAAATTATTTACTTGTGACATGATATCTCTTAGAGTGTACTGCAAGTGAAAATAGCGCAATGTTGCAAGTTTTTTGTTATTTGGAAACTTTACAACATCTACAAAATTACTTTTGAAAGGCTCTACTTCAAACAAAGGAACACAAGATATTAATATCCAAAACATCCAAGTGAGAAAAACAAAACTAGTGATTAGTTTAAAGTTTATTTTCTTATATGGAAAACAGACTCCGAATAGTCGAAGTCCTGTAATTGTGACTAAAGCAGTAACTGAGACTTGACTTGATAAAAAGTTCAACACTCCCAGAAACAAACACGCATTGTTGCTAAGCCACGAGCTACTGTCAACATTCAGCAGACTAATAGAAGAGTTTGTTTCGTTTGATAAATTATGAACATATTCAAGACCACCTCCAGTTACTCCAAGCATGTAAATTCCCATTAAAAAATCTGCTATTCCAAGATGTAATAGAAGAATGTTGTAAGCTTTTATTTCTTTTGAGGGACTTCTTCTCTTGTTGTACAAATTTAAGCCGCTGTTTATTACAACTGCCGTATTACCAAAAGTAGCTATGAAACCCAGCAAAAACACAAATGTAAGAAGTGTTTTTGTTCCTATACTAGACAAGTTTTCACTTCCCTTGCCTATGTAGATTTCGGATTTTTTGCAGTGATAGTCCATTCGACAAGGTGATTTGCCGAATAATTTATCCAATTGACTGGACAAACAACAACTTGTGTTTGTTTCACATTCATCGGTAGAGTTAACATAAAAATTTTTTGTTAAGCATTGATTGTTGATCTTTACCATTGAAGTCTTGGAGAACGCAATAAAAGTTTGCAATTTTGTATCAAGAAACCAGTTTTCCACTTGACGATTGGAAATAGTGCACAAGGATTCGGTGAGAGATTTATTTTGATGCTGATTACAAATCAAAAAATTTCCAGGCGAGATCACGTTTAAATTTGCGTATTTTCGTTGTCGTGCACATACAATTCGAAGGCATTTTCCTTGTGATACAATATTTGTCAAGGATTGATTTTTCATTCCTAAAATAATTTTTAATGTTACTTATATAGTTTCAATTTATTTAAATTGGTTTTAATAGTAAAAAAAGAACCCGTCTATTTAAGATAAAAAAAAAGCGTAAATAGTGATGGAATTTTCTCCAAGTAAGTAATACAGTATTTTAATTTTTTTAAATTCTATTAAGTTTTTAATTTTCTGGATAAATAATAACGTGAAATAAAAAAAAATGTTTAGTTTGAATTTTTTGGGTTTCTGATTTTAACGATCAAACGCCGGATTGCAATCCCAAATGGGGAAGTTTATTCTCTTTGTTGATTTGATTTACTGCATAACAGAAGTAAGAGAATTTTGGAAAATAGTGTTGAGTTTCCTCCACAGACATTTTGTCGTTTCTTGCAACTGATAATTTCTACCTCCCTTACTATTACAGCATCATGCTATTTAATCAGAAGGCATCTTTTCATGCTGTTATAAGTTGATTTATAAATTTTGTTTATGTTTGTTGTTATTACTTTTTGCTTCCTGACTTTCGCATGCCAAACCTACCTACCCTTGAAAAAAAACTTTCTATAAAGTTTAAATCAGAGTTTTACCATTATTCTTTTGGTTTTTATTTCTTGCAATAATCTAATGATTGAAAACAGTTTGGTCATTTATTTTTTAAAAACTATTTAAAACAATAGTCAAACTATTGTTTTTTACTTCAAGTTTTTACTACTTTATTTATAACTAGATACACTTAAAATTTTTTACTTTTTATATACTAATTGAAGATTTTTGTTTTTGTAGTTGTGCTTGGAGATGATATTTATTGTTCAAAATATGGTTTTGAAAATTTGTTTTGATCAATTTTTTGGATATATCCTTACTCAAATTATTTTTACGTGAAATTTAAACCTGACCACTAATCAGTTCAGTCGAAGTAGTTTAATTTTTGATTTATCCACTGATATTTGGTGGAAGAAAATTAAATTAATACCCTGAATAATTGAGCTGCGGGTAAAATGTTTTCAGGAAAAAATAAGGCTATTAAAGTTATGGTTAAATGTCACACTTGTTCAAATTAAACGGTGCAACTTGCCGAGAGGGAATTATTCGGGTTGAGCGTAAACATCGATGTTCACTCAGCATCACAAAAAAAAACGAATTTTTCTTAAAGTGACCTTGGAGCAAATGGATGTTTTCCTCAAAAATCAAACAAAAAATTCTTTACATACTAACAGCAAACACTCTAAATGAAGCTTCATTTTCGGATTCGTAACACAATTTTTTTAAGAAAATTTTTATAACTAGCATAAAGTGTGGCCTAATAAAAAAAAATTACCAATAAAAATTGTTAATTGATCTACTTGGCGAGCTACTTCTGTTTTAAATGGTTTTAGTTAAAACTACAAATGATAAAGATTTATGAGATAAAGAAGATTTACTTCAGGAAAACAATTTAGGGTTGATTTAGTAACCTTGTTGCTTTTTGTTTCTGTTTCTTTCTTTTTTTTTTTTTCTAAGAGTAAAAACAATACAAGATTTCACTTTATAGATTAGCCGTACTAGTCGCTTAATGAATACTATAACCCCAGCATCTAGTTTAAAATAGTGACCTAGGCTAGTATATTTGACTCAAGTTTTTGTCATAAGTTAGGAAAATAAATAACAATTATCGATCTAAAAATGAAGGATGAATTCGATTGATAATTCAGCAATATCATTTGTGAGTAATAAATAAATATTTTTTCAGAATGCGATAACTTTATGACATTTGTAAATACTACATGCAATATAGAACAATGCAAAATAAAAAGCTTTTAAATAATTTAAAAGAAAGTATAAGATTTAACTTACCAGCATTTTGAGAAAGGTGTAGGGTAAATAAAAATAAAAAACTTAAAAAAGCATTTGGTCTCATTTTTATTTAAATCTAAAACAAATAAGTGTACTGTAATCTATTTTTTATTAAATGTTTTCTAATTTTTTTGTAAAAATTCTTTAGCATATTATACAAATAATAAGACTTGATCATCATTGAATTATTTCTAACTTCAAGTGCTTTTATTTGTCTTTTATAACTTAAGTTAAATAATATGGATGCAATTACGGCCACTTTTTTAAATCTATTTAACAATCATTTGTATTCTCATGAAATTTTCAATAATTTTAATTTTCTTAATAAATTGAATCGAATTTTTTCTCTCGTACCTAACAATTTCTGGTAGAAACAGATATGACCACTAATAACAACAATAAATTAAATTTGCAAATTTTTAAAATTTTGTTTTGCAAAAAAGCGGTCATAGAATCAAAGCGCTCATCAGTTTTTTGTGTATTGCTATCTTTGGACGATTCACTATTACCACATTTCAAGCATAAATTTGATACCAAAGCGCACTTTTATTTCAGTAATGATACATTGCTTTTATTTCAATCGCGAGTATAATACATTATAAATAAATTGTGCCAACAATATGGTAACAAGAATTATTCGGTCTTTGTGTCGAGGGACTTTCTATAGTTCTTCACGCTATCTGTATAACAGGGCGTCAAACCGAACGTGAACTAGATTCGTAAATTGGTGTTTACCATTATTATTCTTTGAACCTGAACCGAAACTGAACTCAAAAAAATAAAATTTGCTAAACCTGAAGCAAAACTGAACCGGAGTTGAACACTTAAAAATTAAATTTGCCGAACCCGAACCTAAACCAGAGTTTTTTTTTTAAATAGATTCAGTACGATGCTTTGATTTAAATTTTGATATATGGGCCTAGATGAGTCACAATTTTGCATTTCAAGTTGCCACAATTCGTTGATCATTGACTTGCTGTGTGGGAAAACAGAGATGTCACAAACAGAGATTTCTATAGGCGATAAGTTAAAGCAAAACATTGATCACATGAACTAAACAAAAAAAACGTAGTTTTAAATAAATGGTAGGCTATGCCATAGCAGAAAAATGAAAGATTTATTGAAATGGAGACACACCAAAAATAACTACAAATAAACTCATAGAAAAAAATCAAATCTTAAGGCTACGATGATTATTTCAACTTTGCTAAATATCTTAGCAGGCCACAATCTGCACAACATTTTTGTTGTTGCCGGCAGCATTGCAGAATCAGTTTTAACTAATGGCCGTTAGTGAGTTATGGCAAGTAGATGAAATTATATATTAGTCGTGTAAAATAATAAATTTTATTAATAATGTGCTTTTTACTCCGACGGATTGCAATGGAACAACTATCACCGATTTTGTAAAACATTGTAGGCCTGTTAATAATTTTTAAAATCTTACTTGCATGCAAGCAAATTTGCAAAACTAATCAATCTAAGCAGCAACTGTCACATTAAAGCTGCTAACAAAATTGTGTAGTCAACAATATGTACTAAAAGTGAACCAAAAAAGCATGATTATAATTGTTAACAGATTGATGCAAGTAGACTTTCAACGGCAACACTGTCAAACACAATAGCCATCACGACACTTTTACAGTAATTACTTGGTCACGCTGCCAATTTTTTAAAACAAACATGCATTAAAGACTCATATTTTTTCTGCTACATGAGAATAATACTGTATTTTTACCAAACTTCAAATTAGTTAACATTTTTACAATAGCGATCAAAGATTTTTGAACTAAGAATTGCGCACCACAAAGCGGGAGGTGCTAAAAGTTTTTAGAAAAGGTTTGAAGTGGTGAAGTATTGTAGAACTTATAAAAATTATGTTGTAGATTTAGAAATTATAAAGCAGAATGCAAAACGATGGATGTTAAAAGGTCGTAGTTCCAAACGTTTTAAAATACGTGCACCAACTATGAAACTAGCTGCTCGAAAAATTGAAAAAATAAGCAGAAAACGAGTTTTTTATAAAAAATTCGACAAAATAAAATTTTGACAAGCTTTAACTTTATTCATAAATTTTACTTTATTTTGACCAATAAAACTTAGTAAAAAGACTTCTGAATAACCGAAATTATAAGATTACGTAAATTTCATGACATAATAAAGCCCTGAAAAAAAATTTACTATATTAACTTTAATTGGCCCAATTTATAGCATTATAATATGCAGAGAAAATAGAAAGGAAATAATTAACAAAAAGACTTGCACGATTACTATTGCTACACTTTATTTTTCAAATATGCAAGTAAGTCGCCAGTCTAAAAAAGAACAAAGAAATGCATAAATTAGCGGTATAAAAAACTGATATTGATACGCCTACACAATGTTGTTGAGGACAAAGCCCCTTACACAGCCGTTTTTCTGCCTTATTCTACTACTACTAATGTGTCGATATAGCTATAATCGAGCAGTAGTTTTAAAACTGTGATTATGTTTTGTAGCCTTGTGAGCATCAGCTGTTTTAGACAAGATTGTGGTTGTGGGATAACTGGTCACTGATATATCAATGCGTAATGTAATTGCATAATGAAAATATAGGAAACTTTCTTCTGACTAAATACGAGTATAAGAAATTTAAATTGATTGTAGCAAAATAGCTTTAAGGGGGAATGGAAGAGAAAAAGATATTTTTCGAGGGAGAAAAATTTTACAGGGGGTTTTCGCCCCGCAGTCTTCCTAAAGTCAACATCTTTGTTTATCGTTAGCCTAAAAAAACTTGATATCAAAAATAAAATTATCAAAATCACCGCTGGCATTTTTAAGGCTCGCAAAATTATTATTATACATTCATTCAAATTTGTTTAATTATACAAATTTTGTAGATTGAGGCGCCGAAGAATTTCTTTATAGACTGTTTGGTTGACTGTTTGGCCTTGGGGTAGGAATTCAAAATGAAAAGAGAGATCGGCGTCTTATAAGATCAGTGCGTGACAAGAGGCGGAGCCTTTGGGAAGCCCACGCATGGGCGCTCCATTACAATAACGCTCATGCTCACACAGCCCTGAGTATTCGTCAGTTTCTTGCAGAAAGAAACATTCCAACTTTGAAACTATTCCTTTGATTTGAACCCGTGTGACTTTTTTCTTTTCCCTAAGATCAAATGCGTTCAGAAAAGAACCATTTTTGTGGCATTGATTCCATCAAAATGGCTGCCACGACGGAGCTCAAAAAGATCCCAGAAAATTTCTTCTAAGAATATTTTGAATTGTGGAAAAGGCGAATTCACAAGTGTTTTCAAGTGGAAGGAGATTACTTTGAAGGAATTTGACTTTGGTATATTTCAAGATTTTTCAATAAAGTTTTTATAACATCAGTCTCGTTACTTTTCGGACACGCCTTGTATATGCCTACCAAAAATATCTCAACTTTAAAAATTCTAGGTATGCAATTGTTTGCCATAGTCCTCTAAAAAACACGCAAATTGATGACCATGAGTTATTATTTGGTAGAAACATAGCCTTGGAAATTGAGAAAAAATAGGGGCATTGTCGCCATCTTAACGCGTTCAACAACAAAAACATTCAAGAACAATTTGATTTTTGGGCAATGAACATGTTTTCGAGGCATAAAATGCACTTGTAAAAATGCTTCTGGAAGAATAATTGAGTTTTTAGGGCGCCAAAAAGATTTCGGGTACATAACAAAATTAATGCATTTTGCTCTGTTATAAGCTTATTTGTTACGTTTGAGCTTCTTGGTGAAATCGTGCAAAATCATGATGAGAGCAAAAATGTTTCTCCTTCCTTTAACAAATCTTTTGGTTTGGTATGTCTATGGCCACAATTTATGAGGTATGTTCTTGGCTTATATGCTTGCAAAAATGGATATAAAAAATATTTTATAAAATTATAAAGTTTGAATGAAACATGGATCGAAAATCAAATTAACCGCTATTTTTTTTTCACTTAAACCGGAGCTGAACCAGAAATGAATTTTTAAAAATAAAATTTGTCAAACCTGAACCGCGATTGAACCCCCCAAAAAAATTGCTGAAGCGGAACTGAACTTTAAAAATTAGATTTGCCAAACCTGAACCTGAACGCTGTTTTAAACGGTTTAACACCTTGCTTTATAATGCTTAAATTGCCGATTGATCAAACCGGAAATCCCGACTACGGAGTTAAAGCCAAACTTACCAAGCGCTTAAAAATTTGGCTTTATGCTTAATTTGATTCATTGTAAAGCAAAAAAACAAATTTGATGTTTTAAGTATTTATAACATTAAATAATGGAACTTTTTCACAGCAAAAAGTTTTACTTGTCGCTGAAATACTCTGGTTCCCTAAAAATTAAATGGGCGTGATTATTTTATTATCAAAAGCTCAAACGCAATCGTTTTAATTAAAAAAGTTAAAAGCAATAGAAATCTAATTTTCGATACAAATACAAAACGAATAGATCATATTTAGTTTTATTTGTTGTGTTTGTATTTAAATAGCATCGAAAGAATAATTTCTAAGCTTTAAGCGGCTTTTCAATAATATCCTGGATCTACGGCACGCTGTAGAAACAAAATTTAAGTTTAAAATACTAAATTGCGAAAAGCTTTTTTCTAACATTTATGAAATTTAACTTGGAAGTATTATTATAAATAATTAGAAAATTTCAATTTTTATTAGATAACCGTTAACTAATCTTTGATATTGAACTAATTAACTTTCCCATTCTGTGTCTAAATTTTTGTAAACATAAACAGTGGAAGATTTTTAGTAAGTACAAAAGAAAAAAACTATAATAACTTAACTTGATGACTGCCTTCTAATTCTAATTGATAAAATTGTAACTACTGTTAAATCTTCCCATCATTCATCCATATCTCTAACTAGTTATTTTATCATTCTGCAAGTATTTCTCAGTTGAATATCTAAGAAAAACGCTATCAACAAACATATGATTGATTACATTCATACCTTCTTAGCGTAACGACAAATCGTGGGTCATAGTTTATAATTGTTAAGTAATATTCTGGCTAAACCTTTACAAATTTCATATTTCAAAGTTATTTCCAGTAATTAAATGTCTTCCTGATAGTTGGTTTCGAGGAATTTTTTGCTTCAGGCTATTTAAACATTACTAAAGAAACAAAGTAATTGGTTAATGTTTAGCCACTTCCTATATCATTATCTAAAAGTTTTGTTTTACAATTTGCGTTTGTATATACACTGTGTTTAAAGTAATGAGCAATCCGCTGACTTGCCAATTTTTATAGCCTATGAAAAAATGTCGATTAATTTAGTGCTTACATGTACATTTTTTGTTTAGGACTCTCTTAAGATTTAAATCTACAAATAGAGTATAGGGAATATCAACAAAACTGCAACTGCTGGGTTAAATTCAAGGTGGTAAAGCTAATTGCAACATATCATAATTGGTTCTCTAGTTGAATTCTACGATCCCTTAAGGGTGCGCTAAAAATTTTTTTAAGGGACTGCAATATTCTTTTAAAAAAACACTTTTAGTTTCATAATAATAATAATAATGAATATTTTTTGATCAATTTTGAAGCGTGGTCGGCAGCGTGGTCGAGTGGTTATAGTGCCGTGCTTATGATCAACGTGGTCCCGGTTCAAAACCCACTCGCGCCATTCTGTGGCATCCTTGGAAAAGATACTTTACGGCCCTTTCCCCTGCTTGGTGGTCTTGGCAAGCAGTTCTAAATTTCAATCATATCTCTATTAAATTATAAGCGGAAAGCAATATTTTGGCATCTCCGGAAGCAGGTCAAGGTAATTGCCTCACCTATGTATAGCGCCTCCGTCGCTTTCTTGCGAGTGAGGAGGATAAATATAAAGATAAAATATAAAAATAAATAAAATAAATAAAGCTAGGGTTATTTGTTAACATGCCTAAACTCATTTTAGTACTTGTTACGTAGCGCAAATTGCTTCTTCGGAGGAAATTAGATTTTTTTTAATTAACTGCAATAACCTGTATCCGTTCTATATTACCTAAATGCATCGTCCTAATTAAATAATCTCAATGTGACCTCGTTTTAGCAGTGATCACTATAAGGGCATAAAATTGATTTTTATTGTTAAATTTGTCTTCTGAGCCACGTGGCCCGATTCGGGTTTATTATAAATAGAGAAAGATCGCTCTTATCTCACAGTAAGCAGTATTTTGGTCTGAGAACGGTGACCATTGTATTTTTTTATGCTGTATTATGTTAAGTAACTGCGCGCGTGAAACCGCAGATAAAAAATAAATTCAATCCTCTCCTTCATATTCAAGTTACAGCTATATTTTTCTGAATCGGGCGTCATAGAGTTACGCATATTAAGTAAGGGTAGTTTGTAACTGGGAGGGATTTTGCTGATCTTATTTAAACAATTCAATGTAAACAATGCACTACCAGCGTAACTGCGATACACCGCTAAGCCGCAAGGACATACTGGCAGCGGTTCCGATATGCTGACCACATTATCGAGTCAGCTAACACGGATCGGGTGAGGTCAAGCTAAACCCTGCAGTTCCATTGCAAACTTTAAGTAAGAATGTCAAGTCAATCAACAAGCAATTGCCGACAGACCTGTTTCGTCCTTGTTAGAACTCGTCAGGACAATATAGCTTGTTGCTGACCCCAACAGAAAAGGATTCAGCTGGGGTCAGTTGTTACTTTTGTAAAATGTGAAAGTGAAATGTTACTTCTGTAAAACTCGTTTTACGCTTGACCGATTTACAACAGTAAACTAGCTTATCTCGCCTACCTTGCTAACGCAAAATTGTTTAATAATAAAGGTTAACTTTCCAATAACTCAAGCTTAGTGCTGTTTACGATTGTTTCATCATAAACTGCATCTAGCTTTTGAAAGGTCTGGATACAAAGCTATTCTTCACTTTTAAGGTGCTGCCATAGCTAGTCTTGTTGAATTGTAAAAAATTTATTATGAAATCAATAAAACACAAGGTATTATGGTGTATTTAAACCAGAAGAATAAAATTCAGACTTCTGAAACAGGTAATTGTCAAAATGGAAATGAAGCAAGTATCAGTACACGTATGGCAAGTGTAGAGCAAACCACCAAAAAAGCATGCTCAATTAAGTTGAGGTCACAGAAGAAAGTAAAAAACGAAAGGGCAATTTGTTGGAAAATACAAAAAAAAAATAATTCGAGCTTGATTTTATTACAGCACCTTGTAGTGAAGAATCGCCACGGCTCTTAGTTTCGTGTGCACCCAAATTCTTTCCAACGACGCTATCACAACTTTCTCGTCACTTTCATTCAAAGCACGTAAACAAAATTTCGTGTTTCAGAAACTTTTTTGATGCCTCGCTTGCCTCGTATACTGGTAGCGAAACAGCCATAAATTTCACATTACCATTGATTGTGAGTAAATAGATTGACATTTTGTAGCTTGAGTTAATTTGATTTCCACTTTGTCGTAAATTTTTGTTTTATTGTCAAATTCTTGCATTATATTACGCAAAGACAATATTTTAACCAAAAGACTTCAAATATTAGTTTTATTTACTATACGATTTTTTGTTGCCGGTACATAAACATTTCTTAAAATTTTACCAGTCCTCTGGTGTAGAAAGGTTGGGAACCACTGGTTTAATAGATGTTGCTTACTGCTACTGAAAAACGTAATGGAGCAATTTCTCAACAAATAAATTCTGGCACAATTCAAAAAACAATGCATTCCTGATATTTTTTGGGTCTTACATAAGTCTACTCACAGTTAACTTGAAAAATCAGTTAACTAGGCTGCTATTATCGGAATAACTGCTAACTCATTTGTATAGTGACTTAGCTTTGCACTATTTGTACAAAAAGAGACCCAAAAGAATGTATAATATAATTTTAATTGCTGCGAAATATTGGGTTGGAGAATAAATTGTTGCAGTTTGTAAATTTGTTTTGTTCAATGTTTCTTATAGATTCAATATTTCTAATTGATATAAATATTACTGAATGAATCTTTGATTTAATGTATTTATATTTGATTTGATTAAGCTTGGTTGAATTCCTATGTCTTTGATTAATTAAATTTATTTATAAATATAAAACCGCAACAATTTATTCCCCAACCCAATAGAAAAAATTTAATTATGTTCTATTTGTAAAAAGTTCAGTTCGTGATGTGCACCACAGCAGGTTGCACACCTCTAATTTTTGTATTAAATATTTTTGGCCTCCTTTTTGCTACATTTGGCTTTTAGCAGTATTTAGTAAAAATGAAAATGCAATAATCAAAAATATATAAAAGTTTTTTAAAAAATTAAATATAATTTGTTTAAAACCTTGCTTGCTTGCGAAAATCATTTCAAACAAAAACAAAAGTGAATTTTGTAGGTTCTCAAACATATTTTAGTGATATTTTAATTGGTTGTGAGATGGGTTTACTATAGTTCCACAGCGGGAATTTCATCGCGGTACTTTCATCGCAAGATAGTTTCATCGTCGATTGCTCTATCGTATAAGAATTACATCACAGTACATTACATCGTCAGTAATTTTGTCTAACTCTAACCCTAATTGTGCTTGAAAGGCGTACATTCAAAACACACCCATATGATATAAGAAATGCGACGATGAAACTACCTTGCGATAAAATTACCGGATATCTCGTGCTCCTATTAGTGTAATATTTTTTTTTCAAATATAACCACTAGATTTTTTTTGTTTATTGAAAACAAGCTGGTAAAATTGTTTTAAACCATTTACGATTTTATTGTTTCATTATTTTTGTAAATGTCTTTATTTGTGTTCTTTTTTCTGGTTACCTTGACGCAAAAATTTTTCTACTTTTGCTTCAATAACTGGAAAAAGTTGTAAGTGTTGTGTCAAATACTAAATTAAACACTTTTATAATTATTAAGCTTTACGATTTTCTGGACTTTTTATCATCCCGGTATTTCTATAAAAAAAAGCTTTCCGGGAAATCCCGGGATCCCAGGATTGTAAAATGTACCAAGGAGATGGCAAAATGGAGGCGGATATACCAGCTCGCTACGACCAAAGCATACTGCCCGGGTCTACAGTGCAGATAGCCAGAGGTCGCTATGGCATTAAGCTTACAAGGCTTGATAAGGTCAATAACAACATACAGTGTTACTGTTTTTGTCTTTAGGACCTCGTTAGTGCTGTCTCGACCAGTACTTGTTTAAAGCTACATAAATAACCTAAACAAAATTTAACCTCTGTGGTACCTATACTTGGTACAGTCAAGGTGTGAAACGTACGCTGCTAACAAGCCGGATCTCCCGTGAAATGGAGGCATATATGCCAGCTCACTATGACCAAATCAAACTGCCAGGATCTATAGTAGGGTTGCATATCTGAATATCCGGAATTCCGGACAGACATAGGGGCATCAGCTAAAAATTTTTTCGAGGGGCAGACAAAATAAAATTGTCTAAGATTCTAGGATAAAGACATAAAACAAAAAAAAGTTCTTCACTTGGAATCGGTCTCGGATTTTCCTATTTTCGTCCCAAAATCATGGTGTTCTCTAAAAAAAAGGTTTTCACGTAAAATCAGTCTCAGGTTTTCCAATTTCACTTCAGAAAGATTCATACAAAAAATTGGAATTTGCTCAAAAAAATCACCATAGGTTTTATTATTAAACTCTTCAAAAGTCTCAAAAAACAACAACTTAAACTGCCAAAACATTCAAGTTAGAATGGAACATCAGACTGGTCTGGATTGTTTTAGTATCAATTAATTCAGATCGTTTGTATCCAATGTATAACTCAGTTATGGTACTATTCTGATATGCGACAGAAAGATGCCAGTTTGATGCTCAGTCTAAATGAGTGATTTTTATAAAAGGATACTTAAACAAAAATTTCTCAATCAAGTCCCACTGCTTTCCTTCTATTGTGACTCCTTGTATTGTATTGTGAAATTAACAACTAGGTCAAAACAGCCATGTAAAGAAAAAGAAAAGTACAACCTCTAAGTATATGCAAAATTTTTATTCAAAAATTAACACTAGAAAATGAAAAAAATTGATCGCTTAGATCCAAATTTAATTGCTAAGATCTATAAAAACAAAATTTATCATTTCATTTACATTTCACTAACTTACTTTAAAAATTACGTGCAAAAATATTATAAAATATAAATTATACGTGTAAACGTAAAAATAGTTATTTTCCAAATACAACTAAAAACCTAAGCATGTTTAAAATGTATCAAAGCACACACTGTGTATAACTATCTGTTTTTCTTATAAAAGCATTTAAAAAAGAAGAACAAAATATGAAACTCGGTTCATATTAAAGAATACCATGATATATCATTTTATAGTTTGGTTTAAACGTACGATTCCTAACGGCCGAAAAAACAAGGATATTAATTACATTTTTTTAGTAAAAACTTTGAGATGCTGTTTTTTCAATTTTGCTTGTTAAATACGATTGAACCAATTTTGTTGGGTTACGGAATCAAATTCATAATTTCAACAAATTTTGTAAATTTTCCTACAATCACGGAAAATTTTCACCCCCTTTAAAAGAGTCTACAGCTCGAAATAAGTTTAAAAAAATAAAGTTAAAAATTTATAAAAAAAAGTTTTTTAATTACTTCAAAATAAATTTTAGATTGTGATTTTAATATTGGCGACTTTTTATAAAAAATTGAGAACAATCAAATAGTCATGTTAAGTGCACTTAAATTTTTTGATGCCCAAACTATTAAGAAGCTTATCAATGCACTTTCTCGTGCTGTAAGAATAAATAAACGGATTAATCACACTATTAAATGGAACAACAACCATTACAAAAATATAAAACCAGTTTTCAGTGTATTTCCGATACAGCGTGAAAGCACAAATATCTTGCAAAAATGTCTTATAAGTATAATATATAGAAAAAACCGATATTGGTATCCAGCAGCAAAAATCAGTAACGACAATAAGAAACATTCTTTTACGCATTGCTTGATTTTCTTTTTCTCTGCAATCCATAGGAGCGCTTTGATCACTTATTCCGAGCAAACACAACAAGCTAAAGCAACCTCGCTTTTGTCCGTTTGGTCTGACAAATGACTTTTTTGCTATTATAATCTGGGCAACAAAAATGAAAGTAAAGGACAATGTATTGTAAGCTAGAATAGCTGCGGTGAAATAAAAAAATTTATTATTAAAATGCACAAGAAATCGAGGGGCGCAAACACGACGCACACTATAATAGCTAAGATATATGACGTCTTTCAAGTCATTCGGATGAAGTAAGCTTAATTTCTTTGCAAGACCGAAAAGTTCTGTCCATGCCAAGCGATCTTTGAGGCCATACCCGTTTAGTTTCGAAAAACCACAAAAATTATTTACTTGTGACATGATATCTCTTAGAGTGTATTCTATATGAGAATAGCGCAATGTTGCAAGTTTTTTGTTATTTGGAAACTTTACAACATCTGCAAAATTACTTTTGAAAGGCTCTACTTCAAACAAAGGAACACAAGATATTAATATCCAAAACATCCAAGTAAAAAAAACAATACTAATGATTAGTTTAAAGTTTATTTTTTTATATGGAAAACAGACTCCGAATAGTCGAAGTCCTGTAATTGTGACTAAAGCAGTAACTGAGACTTGACTTGATAAAAAGTTCAACACTCCCAGAAACAAACACGCATTGTTGCTAAGCCACGAGCTACTGTCAACATTCAGCAGACTAATAGAAGAGTTTGTTTCGTTTGATAAATTATGAACATATTCAAGACCACCTCCAGTTACTCCAAGCATGTAAATTCCCATTAAAAAATCTGCTATTCCAAGATGTAATAGAAGAATGTTGTAAGCTTTTATTTCTTTTGAGGGACTTCTTCTCTTGTTGTACAAATTCAAGCCGCTGTTTATTACAACTGCCGTATTACCAAAAGTAGCTATGAAACCCAGCAAAAATACAAATGTAATAAGAAGTTTTTTACCACTTTTTGTTAAGTTTTCACTTCCCTTGCCTATGTAGATTTCGGATGTTTCGCAGTGATAGTCCATTCGACAAGGTGATTTGCCGAATAATTTATCCAATTGACTGGACAAACAACAACTTGAGTTTGTTTCACATTCATCGGTAGAGTTAACATAAAAATTTTTTGTTAAGCATTGACTGTTGATCTTTACCATTGAAGTCTTGGCGAAGACAATAAAAGTTTGCAATTTTGTATCAAGAAACCAGTTTTCCACTTGACGATCGGAAATAGTGCACAAGGATTCGGTGAGAGATTTATTTTGATGCTGATTACAAATCAAAAAATTTCCAGGCGAGATTACGTTTAAATTTGCGTATTTTCGTTGTCGTGCACATACAATTCGAAGGCATTTTCCTTGTGATACAATATTTGTCAAGGATTGATTTTTCATACCTAAAAAAGTTTATAATCTTGTAAACTAATATTATCGATTTGTCTTCGTTTGAATCGTTAAACTATTGTTTCAGTTTTAAAAAGAGCATTAAACATAAAAATATTAAAACCTTTAAATGTTCCAGTAAAATTTAGTTTGTATATATATTAAAAAAGAAATTCGTTTTTGTTAGCTTTATGTTTATCATTTCTGCGTCCAGCTCAGAAGATCACGAATGCATTTCGATACATGATTTTGACACTAAATTTAAACAGTGCTGCCAGGGGCGTTCCATCCCGCAGCAGTTTCACTAAACTACAGAATAGTAATTGTCCAGGTACCATGTTTGATAAAGGGCACTACAAACTCATTAAAGGCTTTAACGTATGAAAACTCGTTTTCACAACGAGCGTGGAATGGAGTATTCTTTGTTTCTTTTATTATTTTTTTTTGTTTCGCTTAGAGTTTAAGTGCGGAAAAAAGTAAAAAACTCAATTAAACAAAGAAAGAATGCTCCATTCCACGCTCGTTGTGGAAATAGGCATTAAGCGCGAGGAAATGAAAATTTAGGTTTAGTCTATTTAAAAAAGCTTTTAAAGTTGTTTTAAAAGTTTTGAAAAACTTACTTATTGCTAAAGTGACAGTACCGTTTCAATTGATTAAAGAGGTTGTCGGTTCAAGCCTTAAACGGTTTATATCCTGAGGTTTCATAAACAATTTGAAAACAGACTGGTTGTTATTGAATTATGTTAAAAGTTAAATAAATACCAAAAAAAAATTTAAAAAAATTTTTTTTATTGGTACAAAACTTTAAAATAGCTTTTAACAGCAAATGCTTCATTTAAAGCTCTTTTGTTAAATAAGTAGCCTTAAAAAAGGCTGTTTTGAAAACTCGAACGTTTTCGTCTAGCTCTCTTCAGGAGGTTTCGCTAGAATGAATTACAGAACTGAACGTAGTATTTCAAAAGTTTTAAGACTGATCCTGATTGGCTAAAAATTAAGGTTAGTAGCAGTTATCATAACAATTAAAAGTATTTAATAAATAAAACCACGTTTCGTCAGCGTAAGAAATTTTTTGGCAAGAAAAGGAACAAATTCATGCAAGTTTTGTGTTAAAATTTGGAACTAAAAAGAAATTTTTTTTACAATTATACTAACAATTTATGTTTGTAAACAAATTCTTTTTGTCTACACAAATTAGGTTTTCGAAGAGTAATGAAAATTGATTCTAAGACTGATATATGGAAATCGGATCGTGCTTTAGAGAGAATAACAAATTGATTGTCCTTATAGTGAGATGCACATTTTTGGTTATGTAGCAGATGGTTTCCAATCGCTGAATGACAGTGCGGTATTAAATTCACTAGTTTTCCTGGGCGTTCTGGTTGTTTACGTTCTTGACTGGTTCTGCTCCGAATAGACTTCGGCACATGCTGGCGGATTCTGTTCTGCAAACGTTGAGACGTTCGACCCACGTACCGACTATCGCAGTGGCACACGTATTCGTATACGACGTTACTTTGTTGAAAAGTGGGAAGAACATCTTTATGTATAACAGGTAAAATTCGTCTGGTGGAAAAGACCACTCGTGGTTGAACCGCTCCAAAACAATTATTAATAGATAATTTTATTTTTCTTTCAAATTTTAGGGAATTTTCGCCAATCCAAGGCAATTTAAATAAACAGGGCATTTTTTGGGCCTTCTTTAGTGCTTATTCAACAAATACTTATACTTATTATATACTATATTATACTATATATTATTCTTTATTTATATACTATATATATATTATACTTATAAAATGCTTATTCAACAAAAGAGCTTTAAATGAAGCATTTGCTGTTAAAAGCTATATTAAAGTTTTGTACCAATAAAAAACTTTTTAAATACTTCCGTCGAAGTGCCGAAGTCTATTCGGAGCAGAACCAGTCAAGAACGTAAACAACCAGAACGCCCAGGAAAACTAGTGAATTTAATACCGCACTGTCATTCAGCGATTGGAAACCATCTGCTACATAACCAAAAATGTGCATCTCACTATAAGGACAATCAATTTGTTATTCTCTCTAAAGCACGATCCGATTTCCATATATCAGTCTTAGAATCAATTTTCATTACTCTTCGAAAACCTAATTTGTGTAGACAAAAAGAATTTGTTTACAAACATAAATTGTTAGTATAATTGTAAAAAAATTTCTTTTTAGTTCCAAATTTTAACACAAAACTTGCATGAATTTGTTCCTTTTCTTGCCAAAAAATTTCTTACGCTGACGAAACGTGGTTTTATTTATTAAATACTTTTAATTGTTATGATAACTGCTACTAACCTTAATTTTTAGCCAATTAGGATCAGTCTTAAAACTTAACTTAAAACTTAAAACTTAAAACTTAAAACTTAAAACTTTTGAAATACTACGTTCAGTTCTGCAATTCATTCTAGCGAAACCTCCTGAAGAGAGCTAGACGAAAACGTTCGAGTTTTCAAAACAGCCTTTTTTGGGGCTACTTATTTAACAAAAGAGCTTTAAATGAAGCATTTGCTGTTAAAAGTTATTTTAAAAAAATTTTTGTTTTCCCTAGCTTTTTTTGTTGCCAGGTTTGAGACAAAATTTTATTGTTGTGAAAACATCTTTAAATTTTAAACAAGAAATAATAGACAAACATGTATTTCTTGTTTAAAACTTGTGAAAACATCTTTTTGTTACATGATCAACTTTTCTTTTTCTGTTTTTGCTTTAAATGCTACAATCTTTGGCTGCTTTTTCTCAGGACACTTTGGTTTAATATTAATCATGTTAAAATAAAATTTTCATGTCTTTATTTGCCCATTCACCCTGTTATTTTTACCATAATTATAATATTTGTTTATAACTTTGTATAATGCAAGTTCATGTAGTCTGTACACAACTAACATATGTAAAACAATAAAGGTTTAGAAAAAATATGAAAAGACAATATATTGCGAAACATAGTTTGAAACTATTTAAGGGTTCCAAACTTTATGCTTTGAAATAAAGTTTTTAATGATGTTTCAAATGTTAAAGAATTCAACTTACCACGCATTAGAGTACTAAATGTACAAATAAAAAAAATAAACTTCAGAAAGATTTCTTTTTTCATTTAATTTTAGTGTAAAGCCAATAATTTTACATTCATTAATTATTATTTCTGCAAAGTGAATTGTCAATTTATTTATATATTGTACGTTATCAATTGTTTGCTTAGTCATTTTTTAGAGTTTGTATCTAAAAGGAAAAAATCATCTTTAAAAAGGTATACATTTTCTCATTTGAAAATTTAAATCAACTTAAAAGTACTGTAAATGTTTTCAATGCTTTCAAAGCTCAGTCATGTGATCTAATCAATTAAACGAAAAAACGTCTGCAAAAATTTATAGCAACAGTTAATCTTTATCATTCTATTTAGTTTCGACCTGTCTTGATATAAAATTGGACAAATCGCTCACATTCCGTTGCCATCTTGAGGCATTGCAAAAAAAATATCTTTTTGTGTCACACTGCTGAAGCGATTTTTTGTTAAAAATGCAATGCTGGTGCTAAAACAGGTCTACAGCTGCCTATCTCTGCTTGACTTAACATCAAACTACTGCATACCAGTCTGATGACGCCACACAATTGCCTGGTAGACAGTGTCTTGAACAACGCATGGAATTGTCATGAAATGCCGAGTCTCATTTCAACAGATTACTTACCAATTTTTTATCACTGTAATATTGGGCCCATATAGGGTTATCAAAAAGGTGTTGACCAAACGCGGAATCAATAGCCTGACTGGGGTTGAAAATTTACAAAAACGAGAGGAGGTGTTGCGAGAGTTAGGAATTTTGCCAGTTCAAATAAATTTTGGCATGGTTGACAAATTCTGTTCTGTAATCGTTGAGATATGCAGTTGATACACCAATCATCACAGTGATACAAAAATTATACATTACGTTGCTTAAAAACAAAGCAGGCACATTTTTTTAGTTGCCGGAAAAAGTGAGCAAGATGCAAAAACAACACGTGGTTCCACTGCAAAAAAAGCATTTTTACACGTGCCAAAATTTATTAAAACTGGTCAAACTCCCAACTCGCGCAACATTTGAACTCGTTTTTTTCTAAATCTTTAACCCCAGTCTTGTTTAGTAAATCCTCGATTGATCAACATCCTTTAGATCAGGGCTTCTCAAACTGTAGATTGCGTAAAAAATGTTTGGGGTCGCGAAACAAATTAACTTTTTGTGCTTTTGAAATTGCCCTTTTTTTAACATAATATTTATTCACAATCAATAACTAGAAAAGATAAAGTATAATTACACCATTGTTGCTTCCATTGTAAGCATTTAATCGACAAAATAAAGCCAGAATTAGAGTTAAGACTTTTTTTAGGGAACACCTGATTTTGGAGACGAAATTGCAAAATCAGAGCCTAATTCTAATGTTTTTGTTATGATTTTTCATGCACATGCGTGTTTTTCCGTAGGAAGAAATTAATGTAGAATTAGCCTTCACATATTGGGGTCGCCCAAAAATTTATTGTTTAAAATGGGATCGCAGAGCAAAAAAGATTGAGAAGCCCTGCTTTAGATAACCCTATATGCGCCCAATCTTACAATGGATAACAAATTTACTATTCTTCATTTGGTCTTTCGTCTTTACTTACCAGTTTTATCAAGCATCCAGCTAGCTAAGCTTTGCCGACTAGTAGCGACAAACTTTTTTGCCTTTGATGGCACTTGTAATCCTTACCACTTACTGCATTGTCTATTAAGTGGCTCGCCAGGTACCTTTAAATTAAAAATAAAATTTAGGTGCCCTTTGAGCCAACTGCGCAAAAACTATTAAAACTTTGATAAATTAGGCTTTCGTCCTACCTACTGGATAAATTATTTATTAAACAGAGCGCGGAGCACTATGAGAGCACAACCAAGCTTTGTGCTTTCCTTCCCAGGACTGGTACTATGCCCAATAGAATAGACTAACCAAAACAGCTTTTGTTCAGTTTTGAATTTTTTAGTTTAACGTATACTGTCGACAAATGATTGATGTTTTAAAAAAGTTCCATTGTTAGAATTGCATCATGTGCTGGTCACTATTTAGGAATCTTTTGCTTATGCCACGTTACAGAAACTTGCCCATTAATATTTTCTTACAATTTTTTTAATTGATTTTTTGTTGAAAAAATTTTAAGTGAATTCATATCGAATTTACTTTGTTCTACTAAAATCCTCTCACCAAAAGTCTTTGTTTATTAGTTAATACCTGGTAACTTAATCTGAAATTAATAACTATTCTTGTTTCATATTAGTCTTAAAGACAATAACAACTTAATTATTCTCTCAGTGCTCCATTTTGTGCTCTATTGTCGAATGTCGAATACCGATTAGAGATGTATGGTTATTTGTAAACCACAAGAATTGTCAGCTACAGGCTATCATTGCTTTGAAACACTATTGCTAAGCCTAAATTATTTCATATTCTGAGCTTTCTCTTTGTAATTAAATCGTTTACTAACGGTCATTTGCAAAAAACGTTTGGCTTCAGGCAGAATTATTGAAAATCATAGAGAATAAACATTATTGCAAATTACAGTATACTGTAGTTTAAGGCTTAGATTGATATTACATAACGATAACTTTTTATTTTAAATTTAAGTTTTGAATCATGTGTAATCTAAGTGATAATTTTATTGAGCCACTTTAGATAAAAATTAATTTCTTGTTTAATGCAATTTTTTAATTCAAGAGATTTTGACCAGTAAAACCAAAAAATAGTTTTACCAAACAAAAACAATAAAATCCGTGTCAGTTAGCCATACAAAAGTGCTTGAGTAAATTTCTTTTGAAAACGCTTTATTCAAACACTTTACCCCTATCTTTTCATTTAAACAAATGTAATTCCGGTGTTAATGTGGTTTAACAAAATTTTTTTTTTCAAACTATTTATTTAATCGACCGCCGTACCAATCACAAAATATATCCTTCCATTTTCACACAAAAACAACTCACCCTAATACTGGGTCTTTCTAAACTATGGATTTCTTAAACAATGGGCTTCTTAAACTATGGGTCCCATTTGGGGTCGCTTAGCAAAATCTTGGGGTTGTGAGACTTTAATGCAAAATAATCAAATACATTAATTTATAAACTCTATATGTACGTATATTTAAAGAAATGTTTGAATGTGCGTGCACAGTGTTTTTTTTAAGGTTTGGCTTGAGGAACCTCTAAGCAATTTTGAAAAACCGCTAATTTTTTTCCTATTGTTCCTGAGCATACTTAGCTTTGTTTACACTATTGTAGTAGCCATAGCCGTACCAGCCCAAAAAATTTTGGGGGGGCAATGAAGTTTTGCCCAAATTTTGTGACGTTTGCCCAAATCATGATTTTAGAGTACATTTCGGATATGACAAAAAAATTGTCTGAGTTTCTCAGACAAAAACCAATTTTGTCCTAAAATCATGGTGATCTCTAAAAAAAAAAAAAAGGTCTTCACTTAAATTCAGTCTCCTAATTTTCGATTTTCGTCCCAAAATCAAGGTGTTCTCTAAAAAAAAAAAAAAAAGGTCTTCACCTAAATTTGGATTATTATTTCTTGCAGTTCCTCATCATCACCTCTCTAAATTTCCTGACTTTGCCCAAATTTTTCATATCGCTGCCCGAAAAACTATGGTTTTGCCCAAATATTTTCTTCTCACTGCCCGAAAAATCTTAATTTTGCCCAAATCTTCGAAACTTGGGGGGCAATTGCCCCCCCTGCACCCCCGGCAGGTACGGCTATGGTAGTAGCAGATTTTGAGAGACCGCTGGACAATTTTGAGAGACCGTTTCGGTTCCTCAAAACGCCTTAAAAAAAACACTGTGCGTGCACACTAACTCATGTTTATAAATTAGGTTTCTTCTGCCATTCAGCACCACATATTTATGTGAAATTACTTTTTCAGTTTTAACAAATATTAAATCCAATATCATTTTATCGCTAAAAAATGTTCCGAAAATTTTACGTCAAACGATGTCAAATATTGCAACAAGATTTAATTAGTTATACACTAAAAAAACAAACACATCTGTCTAATTTACAAACGACTTTTTTTTTTAAATTTTGTATGCTTAACCAGTTAACAACTGCGCTTTTTGTGGCTATATAATAAATACAATTTTATAACTTTTCGTGTAATTTTTAATTTTGTATGTTTGTATGTTTCCAAACAAATTCTAAAACTATGTATGATTTTTCATATGCATGTATGTTGTTATCTAATCAACAAATCTTCACAAAATATTTATATATCTTTAATTAATATTTATCTGGGATCTCGAAAAAACTTACAATCACAAATGGGGTCGTGAATAAAAAAAGTTAAAAAAACCAGGCCTAATTCATCAATTGCTTCTCTCTTTTAAACTTGACTTCAGTTTCGACAAGACGAGTTTTAATCTTAGACGTCACAACTCATACGGAGAACCATTGAGTGAATCTAATTAACTACGAAACTACGGCGGCGATTACTTACAGCAAAATCCATGGCGACTACTTATGGTGAAAATCTACAACAGTGATTCTTAAACTTTTTACAGTCAAAACGCACTTATAATACTACAAATACTTGCAGGCACTTTGTATACAAAGTAGGACTAATATGTTCTAATTAAGTTAGATATATAGAAAAATAAAGACAAGCCCTTTTCTAAAGTTAAAACCCAGTATCCAAGGTTGTTCAAATCAGAGCAGCCTTGGTGCCGGTACCAAGACCAGGTAAGTGGGGAGGGTTGCGACAGGAAGAGCAACCGGCATAAAACATAGCCAAATATTTTTCAATGCGCATTGTAAAATCTTACTTCATACCGGATCGGTCGAGGCCCAGGAAAACAACGACCATTACCAGTGACTGGGCATCAAGAGTCAGTAGTTGACATGCTACTTGGATGTAAAGAATAGGTGAAAAGCAATGAAGAAGAAGAAAGGAGAGAAATGAAGAGAGAAAGAATGCTAATAAGATCAAGCTGAGGGTTGCTACATTAAATGTTGGAACCATGACCGGTAAAGGAAAAGAAGTGGCGGATCTTATGGAACGAAGAGGGGTGGACATACTGTGTGTGCAGGAAACCCACTGGAAGGGGGAAAGAGCAAGATGCATAGGTGGAAGATATAAAATGTAGTACTGAGGATATAAAATGTAGTATTGAATGTTATAAACGCCACAGGTGTGGTGCATACAGGAAGAAAAGGAAACATTCTGGCTGGACCTAGATGAGACAGCGGAAAAGATACCAAGAAATGAAAAAATTGTGGTGGGAGCAGACCTGAATGGGCACGTAGGAGAAGGGAATAATGGTGATGAAAAATGCATGGGCAGAAACGAATTAGGGAAAAGAAATAAAGAAGGACAAGCAGTGGTAGATTTTGCTAGGAAAAGGGAACTGGCAATCACTAACACATATTATACATAGAAATTAGCACATAGAGTCACCTACAGCAGTGGCGGACACAGTTAGCAGGTGAATTATATTACGGTGAGAAGAAGAAGGATTAAGGAGGTGGTGTATACAAAAGTTGTTGTCGGTGAAAGTGTAGCAAAACAGCACAGAATAGTGGTCAGTGCGATAATCATTTGGACAAAGTGGAAAAAAGCACCAAAACTAATGAAGAGAATAAAATGGTGGAAACTAAAGGACTCGAAAGTGAACAATAAATTCAAAATGGAAGTGATTGAAAGCGGAATACTTGGTGGACAGGAAGACTGGCAAAGAATAGCTGAGATGATACGAAGCATTGCCAGAAGGAAACTGGGTGAAACATCGGGAAAAGTTGGCACGGCAGGTAGACGGAAAACGTGGTGGTGAAACCAGGAAGTCCAGGAGAAACTGAAAAATAAGAAAAAAGTTAAAAAGGCATGGGATACTATCAGAGATGATGCAAGCAAGTTGGCCAATAAAACTGCAAGAAAGAAACTAAGACAGAAGTGGCAAAGGCAAGAAACAAGGCATATGAGAAACTGTACGAAAAACTGGAAACAAAGGAGGGGAAAATGAGGTATTCAAAATAGCAAAGCAGAGAAACAGACAAAGCAAGGATGTTTCACAAGTCAAAGTAATCAAGAATAAAACTGTGGAGAGTCTGATGGAAGAAGAGAAAGTGAAACAGAGATGGAAGGAATATTTTGACAACTACGCAACCATAAAAACCCTAGAAAAAGAAGAGAAACGAGAACAGAAGAGAGAGAAAGGGACGTGGAAGATATCTCTGGAGAAGAAGTTAGGACTGGGTTGAGAAAGATGAAGAAGGGAAGCCTCAAGGACCTGACGACATAACAGAGGAAGCATGGATTGCTTTAGGCAATAAAGGTGTGGAGTTTTAGTGAACGTCTTCAACAGACTCTTGCGAGGAGAAAAGATGCCAGATGAATGGACGAAGAGCGTGCTTGTACCTTTGTACAAAGGTAAAGGAGACATCAAGAAATGTGGAAACTACCGGGGGATTAAATTGATGACCCACACTATGAAATTGTGGGAGAGGATAAGAGAAGTGTTTTGGGTTCAAACAACGAACAGTTTGTGTTTTGAAGTAATCTAAAATTAAATTTCTAAATAATTGGACTTGCGACTGCGATCAATTCGCAACGGTATAATAATTCTATTTAGTGCACAATAGTTTGTCATTTATCTAAACTCCTTTCGCCCTTATTAACTTTTCTTTTGATTTAAGGCACAATGACTTGAACTGCGACCAATTCGCAACAGTATATTAACTCTATTTAGTGCACAATAGTTTGTCATTTATCTGAACTCCTTTCGCCCTTATTAACTTTCCTTTTAATTTAAGACACAATGACTTGATACTTATCTATTCTTTTGTTCTTATGAATTTCTCATCTTTTAATTTTTTGTTTATTTATTTCAAATTAATTAACAAAGAACCCTCAAATATAAATAACGCTTGCCAGAAAAAAACACTCATTTTTCCATTTAAGTGGTAAAAGTAATTTTGGCCGAAGTACAGCAAATCGTTTTTGAACTTCGGAATCGCGATCGTCTACTTAAATTATTTGGCACTCCACATTCCTAAACTTTCGTGAGTACCTTTTATTTGTTTTTTTGTTTTTTGTATGAATTTTCGTAGTAACTGTTTTCAGTGATTTATTCGTATGTATATTATCTATAGGATTACAAGTACAAAATAGAAGTATTTGTAAATCAAGTTTTTACGTAGAGAGAGAGATTTGCGATCAACAATCTAAATCCAAAACAAGAAGTAAAGATAAGGAAGGAGGTGACGATCGCTGAGCAACCATTTGGGTTCGTGCCAGGAAGGAGTAACACCGACGCAATCTTTTGTCTAAGGATGCTGTTGCAAAAGTGGTCTAAAGGCCAGAAGACAGTGTGCACTGTACCTTTATTGACTTGGAGAAAGCATACGACAGGGTACGCAAAGAGGAACTGTAGAAATGCTTGCGGTTAGTTGAAACATCAGAGTGCTACATAAAGATTATCAAGGATATGTATGACGGAGCAACATCAACTGTGAAAAGTGCAGCAGAGTTGACTGAAGAATTCAAGGTAGGTATTGGATTTCACCAAGGTTCAGCACTCAGCCCATATCTTTTTGCCATCATCATAAACAGGCTGACGGAGGACATCAGGAAGGACCCACAATGGGAAATGCTGTTTGCAGATAACATAGTCCTTTCTAGACAAAATCATATGGAGGTAGAGGAGAATCTGGAGATTTGGAGAAATGCACTGGAGAGAAGAGGCCTGAAAATGAGCGGGAGCAAGACCGAATATTTGAGGGTGGGGGATGTGGATAATGGAGAAAAGTTGAAGCTGCAAGAAAAGGTAAAGAGAACAAAAAACTTCAAATACCTGGGTTCAACAATTAGTAGCAATGGAAGATGTGAAGATAAAGTAAGGAGAAGGATTCAAGCAGGATGGATGAGTTGGAGGAAGGTTTCTGGATTTCTGTGCGACAGGAAGTTATCAGCAAAGGTTAAGGGTAAAATCTACGAGAGTGTTATTAGACCAACCATGCTTTATGGAATGGAAAAGGTGGCACTGACAGAAAGACAGGTGGGAAAAATGAAAGTTGCAGAGTTAAAAATGGTGAGATAGGCACTGGGAGTGACAAGAAAGGACAAGATAAGAAACGAATACGTGAAAGGGACCGCAAAAATTGCAAAGCTGGGAGACAAACTTTGGAATGCAAGGCTGAGTTGGTATGGACACGTAAAAAGGAGAAAAGAAAACTACGTGGGGAAAAGGATGATGGAGATGGCGGTGCCAGGAAGAAAGAAAAGAGGAAAGCCAAGGGAAGGTGGATAGATTTGGTAAGAGAAGACATGGAAAGGATTGGAGCTAGAGAAGGAGATGAAGTAGATCGAATAAAATGGAGAATACTGTCGCGCTGTGGGACTCCGAGTAGGGAGAAGCCGAAGGAAGAGGATATAGAAAAATAAAGCATTTACGTAATGAAAGCAAACTTAAAATATATTTATGCAGTTTATTTATTCCTGTGTTAATGAGAAACTTGAGCTTGATGAGACTTTGCCATTTCTTTAATGTTTGGTTTTATGCTTGAGAGAGAAACTTTCATTTCCTCATCAATGCATTGAAGAAAAAAAAACGAATTCTCCATTTTCCTCTCTTTTTATATTTTTTTACAGCAATTGTGGCAAGAGCTAAAAATCTCAGTTCATATAAATACGAGGTAGAAAATTGCATTGAAGTGGCCAACGCTTTTTTAGATATCGACACATGTTCTACTTGATAAAAATCCAAAATGATTCAAGAAAAATTTTTGTATTTAACTTTCAATCCACGATCAGTGGACATAGCTGCCCGTTCTTCTTTCTTTCTTCTTTTTTTTTTATTAGTGTTAAACTAGAATTTTGCAATTTCTACAAAAATGTTTTTAATGCAGTCGCGTTGCACAATATTGATGGAAAATAATAACTCAATTTTTCCTCTAAAATTGACAAATGTTCAACTATCATAAGCAGAAATTTTAATTTTGCAACTATTTTTTACCAATGAAAACATTTCGAGACTACCTTACATCGCAATTTTTTTTCAAATGTATAGGTTTCTCTAAAACGTTTCTATTTTCTCAGTAGATGGGAGAATATTATTTTCTTTTCCTTGAGTGCTAAAGGTCAAAAAATTAAGATGCTGAAAAATAAATGCCAAATATTGTAATTTCGCAATCCAAAATTCACAATGGAAAAGGTTACAAAAATGCAATTGTTATATTGCTTCAAAAAAATGTGATAAGTTCTTGTCGTAGCTTGTGCACATGGGTCAGTACTTTGCCTCTTGACAGCCACCTTACATCGGTGTGTGAAAGTTGTCATTTGTGTTGAGACTCCATATTGGAGCAATTCTGTTCAACTAGGCGAAATTTACCAGTTCATCATTTAAACAACATGGTCTAAGACATATCTTAAATCTTTTTCTAATATTCTTGACATCAAGGTCTCTTTATGAAGGAAACAATGATTGACAATAACATTCTTGTTTTGTTTCTTTATAAAAAAAACAAGATCTTTTTCAGCCTATCATAGAAAAAAATCCATCTGTACAAACCCCTGCAAACGATTTTTATAATAACTGCTATTCATCAAGTTAGTTATTTAGGATGTTAAAAATGTCCTCACCTTTTGTAATCAGACTTAATTCTTTGATAAAAAGAAACTAATTTGTTATTTAATTTTCTTTTATATGAATGCTATGATTTGCGCCTTGTTGGTAATGCCGGTTGACTCATCAACTTGCCGTGCAAAATCAAAACACTAGAGCAGTGACCTTCAACCTTTTTTTCTGTGTTACACCTTTTACAATTTTTTAAAAACTTTGTACACCTCACAGATAGCAATGTGTAATTGTTCACACAAACTAAAGAAAACAAACTATAAACTAGGTGATTATTCAAGTTATAATAAATAAATCAGTTTTTTAAGGCGCAAACAAAATTATGCTAAAATGTAAAAAAGTAAAATCAAAGCTGTTTTAGTTTTACTGTAGTTAGTCATCAATGGCTACTTTGTTGTTGCATTGTTTCAGCGATTTGGAGATAAAGTGACTTTATCTCTTTCTCTATCGCCCCTCGCATTAAAGAATCAATATCATGTAGTAAGTTTCTCTTTTTTGATTTGATTTCCGCGAGATTGGAGAAACTTTCTTCACACAAGTACAGTAGGTTGTGGGCATCTGTATCAAGATTGCAATGGCCTTTTGTGCTAGCTTTTCATATTCGGGGAAATCAACCCAATAAACCCAATAAATTCAAAACATGAAGTAATCCATTTTTCGGAATGAAACTTTTTGATTTAAATGTGCTCGGAGTTCCAACAATTACTCATCCTCTGTTGATTCATCAATAAATGGCTGCATAATCCACGAGTTTTCTTCCAAACGTTTGTCATCATCTTCAGAAAAGTATGCAGCCAAATTTTCTCTAAGTAAGTTTAAATGAGCAACATTGAGTGTGCATATGTTATTTTCCAAAGATACGTCTTCTTCACATTTTCTCATATACTGGCTTAATTAAGAAAAGTTATTAAAGTTGTTTGATAAGACGTTGTTTTTCCAGAGTGAAATTTTTAGCTTCAGTGCATTGATCTTGCTAGTTGATCGAAATATGTCGCCCCCTTGTCCTTAAAGACTGAGGTTCACTTCATTTAAGCGATCAAAAATTGAGGTCAAGTAGGCTAAATTAGCTAGCCACAGTACGTCACGGAACTTTGCAGCTTTTTGGTTCCCCTGTTCAATGCAATAAGCTTCTAATTTTTCTTAAAGTTCAAACACACCGAAGAGCACTTTTCCTCGGGATAGCCACCGCACCTCTGAATGTAGAATAAGTTTTTTGGAAGTGGAGCCCATTTCATTACAAAGTTTTGAAAAGAGTCTTTGTTGTTTTGCACTTTTCCGTATCGAATTTACAATATCGACCGTAGAATCTTAAACTTTCCGTAGAACATCGTTTAATTTATTTTCTTGACCACCTATCGCAACGGCATTCAATTTAAGATTTTTTGTAACTGATGCCTCACGGTGGAGAATACAATAATTCCTACTCATTCTGGAGACAGTTGTTTTATTCTCGTGACCACATCCTTCTGTGAGCCTGGCATATTTGCAGCGCCATCTGTTGTCACAGATTTAAACTTTGACCAATCTAGTCTTTCTTTTTCGAAGAACTCGTTCAATTTCTGGAAAATCGTTTCTGTAGTTACTCTTACTCTATCTGGTTGACAGACGAAATAATGTTCAACTATTCTGTTGGTTTCTAAGTCCGGAAATCTACAGAAAACAATGAACTGAGCTTCACTGGTTATATCAGTGTTTTCGTCCAGGTGGATGGCAAAAGAAAAGGTTTTTAATATTTTTTGAATTAATTGTTCTTTTATATTGACGGATATAACGACACGTCGTCGTGCAACAGTAGTGTCAGAAAGGAATTTGCTTGATTTTATTTATTTCCTTGTCACCGCCATGAATTAAATCAGCTGCAATTTTCAAACATGGTAACACCACACGTTCAAGTTCTGTGTACGGGTCTTTGACTTTCATCATGTGATGTGACATCTTCAATAATGCCAATAGCAGGTTCTTGTCTTGCGTTGATTGGAGTCCCATTTGCCTATCAAACAAATTACTCTGTTTTTTCTGAGCAGCCAGATGTGATTGGAAAAACTTCTTATATTTTTTTGATGTTCTGAATACTGTCTTGTGAAATGACTTACAAGCTTTGATGGAGCAACATTGGCATTGCCATAAATGGTCAAGCAGAACATACACTGGGCTGGTGAATAACTATTTTCTTCTTCACCTTTTGGACAAAAAAATCCATAATTTACGTAATCTTCATTTGATTTTCTTCTCTTCGGTATTATTTTCTGGCGTTTAGCAGGAAAAGGTCATGTGCAGAAGATGAGGCTGGGACTTCATCAGATTCTTTATTTCTATCATTGTGAAAGTACTTTAGCAAAGACATTGCAATCTGTAAAAAAAACAAAGTAGTATTGCTTAAGTAGGAAAAATAAAACCGAAGTAAGGTCTGCATCGTAGTATCTCTAATAATTTAACATGCTTCAAGCTCAGTTGCTACTATGAAGAAAACTGGCATTACTTATGCTTTAATTTTCTTCCTAAAGCTATTTTCATCGCATATTTATTGTACCAATATTCCAAAGTAAAATGCTTATACTGTTAAGCCTTAGGACTTAACGGTTGTGTTATTACAGCCGCCGATGATTATGGTTATTACGTAATAATACAACTTTTAATGCGACTGATTGATGGCAAATGTTTACGTAATTATGCACCAGTGCCCATTTTGCAAGTGGCTGTAATAAACTTAGCTAGCTAATCGGTATGCAACGAAATAATGTCGCAAAATGGAAAGAATTAAATAACTCCACCTTATACATAACATTAAATTAGGCCGAAAGTTACCAGTAAGGTCTGATCTTGGCGGTATATCCTCTTTATACTTTTTGTTAATTGTATACCCTACTTACAGCCTGTTATACCCTTGGGTATACTGTACACCCAGTTGAAGAGCACTGCACTAGAGCATAACACGAACATTTTTCTCAATATCAGAAACATTTCCAAAATATGCCTGTACACAGTATCATTGGACAGAGTTATCTTGCTTATTTCATAACTGTTTCATTTCTTAACATCATAATAACAGATAGATAACTTATTCAAAGTATGAACTTTAATATTTTGAGCGATCAGTTCTGAGATTTGGTAAGAAGAAATTTGAGTTTTATTAGAAACAGTCATTAAACTTTAAAAGAATCGGCTGCATTTCTTTGATGTTTGGACATTCTTTTTAAATATGTGGTTATTTTATAAGTTTCTTTCTTAAAATATATCTTGTGGGTTTGTCTTGTAAATGAAAGTGTTCACTTTTAAAGTGTTTAGTAAGTTTACTAGGGAGCATGATTTATTTCAGATTTTTATTCTACAAAATTAAACATACTGGCAGGGAATTATCAATATTTTCGGTACAAAAAAAGGAAAGGCTTGAATAACTTTTATCGTATTTACGAGTCGGTTGCAGTTTTGCTTTGTTACCAGAACAACTTTCCACACTTGAGATTTGCTCATTTTCAAGATTACATTCATCTATGTCACGCTTTTTTTTAAGAAAAACATTCGTTGTTATACATGTAGATGAATTATTCTTAACAAAGACAATTATATCAACGGTAATTATTCTGCAACTTGTAAAAGAAATAATACGTCTACTCTTGAAGCCAGTTCACAAGACACAATACATCTAGTCACCAATGCCTATATCCCCGTCGCCACTTGATGAAAGCTGTTGCCGGTGTTAATATGCTGTTCCAGCCATGTTTATTACGTGTTTTAAATGCGTGCAAAATTTGCGGACCAGCAGCTAGTTGCAAAAAAAAAGTAACTATCATAATAACGGCCCAGATGGTAGGTGCTTTCACGCAGCCTGGGCCATGAGTAAGTCTGTTCATTGATTTTAAAATGATAGACCGAAACCGAACCTACCAAAACGGAAGGGTATCCACCCATTCCGATGTTCAGTGTGGGTCTGCTAATCGGCAAACGTCCTTTTCAGGACGGGGCAATGCCAAGATAAAACTGCCCTTTTCAGGGCACATTGCCAACAAGTTCCGAAGACCCACTATTCTTCAGCTGAACATCGAAGGCCTCACTGCAAGCAAGATGAACGTTCTTCATCATCTCGCTATGCAGTCTGAGGCACTCGTCATCCTATTGCAGGAGACCCACTGCACTGATGCAGAGAAGTTGGTACTACCAAACTACCAACTAGCTGGGTCTTCTTTAAGCAGGAAGCATGGTCTTGCCACGTTTGTCCACGAGCGACTGAGATACACGCTTTTGGATCAATCTCCACCGACATCGGAGATCGAGTGGTTGTGTGTGGACATTGATGGCTATAAAATAGTCAACGTCTACAAACCACCGCCAACGCAATTGCGAACCCTGGATCTCCCAGTGTTTCCTCACCCCTGTCTGTACGCTGGCGATTTTAACTGTCGTCATGCTGACTGGGGTTACGACGACAACAGTCCGGACGGTGAGTGCTTGGCTGGATGGGCAAGTATTAATTGTCTTGCCCTCCTATACAATGCCAAGGACGCTGCCAGTTTTTATTCCGGACGCTGGAACACTGGTACCAATCCGGATCTAGCTTTCGCCAGCGTAGGTCCAAACAGTCGCTTATCGGATAGACGTGTCCTTGACAAGTTCCCCAGGTCACAACATCGACCTTCGCTTATTACACCCCAAGGTTTGCTATGGCAGTGCCAAGCATGCCTGTTAAGCGATGGAACTTCCGCAAGGCCAAATGGAGTCACTACATTGCTTTGACGAATAAATTCGCAAAGACTTTGTTGCCGCCTGATACACTTGATGTGGATGCGGCTTACCAGGACTTCTGTAACACCATTAAGAAAGCAGCCAAAAAGACTATCCCACGCGGGTATCGAAATACCTATACGTATTCCGTGTTGGGATGCAGAGTGTGAATCCCTCTATAAAACCTTTCTGCAGTCTCCTCAGGGAGACGACTCAAGCTTGGCTGCTACAGCTCTGCTTGCCAAGCTTGACAGAAAGCGGAGGGATCGATGGTCCGAAGCAGTTCGGAGCATTGATTTCTCACACTCTAGTCGAAAAGAGTGGAGTATTTTGAACAACCTTACTGGTAGGTCACGACACTCTCCTCGTCACTGTCCCGTTTCAGCCGATGCTATTGCATCTCAGTTGGTTAAAAATGGGAAATACGAGGCTGTTGACCGCAAGTCATCTCGACTTGTCTTTCAAGAAGTGTCTGACCTTTGGAGGGCCACAACACCAGACGCAGTAAATATCTCTGACAATTTTTCACAGAGAGAATTTGCTGCTGCCCTTCAACATTTAAAACCAGGTAAAGCTCCGGGACCTGATTCCATCTGCCCCGAGCTTATACTCCATGCCGGAGCTGCTTTGAAGTCCTGGTTACGTGACTTCATTTCTTCCTGTTTGCGCCGACTCAAAATTCCCAAGATCTGGAGAAGAGCGCTTGTGGTCGCGATCCCAAAACCCGGAAAGCCCGTGGGGGACCCAAAGAGTTATCGACCAATATCTCTGCTCTGTGTCCCCTACAAGATCCTCGAGAGGCTTATCTACGCCCGCATTGAACTATTAATCGATCCGCTGCTCCCTAAAGAGCAGGCTGGGTTCCGACGCGGGAAGTCAACCGTAGATCAAGTTGTTCTGCTAACCCAGAACATCGAGGATTCTTTTGAGGCTAAAAAGAAGACCGGTGCCGTATTTATCGATCTGACAGCTGCTTATGACACTGTCTGGCACCGTGGTCTTACCTGCAAGCTGCTGAGACTACTTCCGGATAAGCACATGGTCAAAATGATCATAGAGCTTGTCCGAAATCGAAGTTTCACCCTTACCACCGGTGACAGCAAGCAAAGCAGGATACGCCGTCTTAAAAACGGCGTTCCTCAGGGATCGGTCTTGGCTCCCCTCCTATTTAACATCTATACGTACGATCTTCCTTCCATGATTTTCAGAAAGTTTGCTTATGCTGATGATCTAGCATTGTTGCATTCTTCTGGAAACTGGAAGGACTTGGAGGGGAGCTTAAGCCAAGACATGTCCACACTGTCAGCGTATCTCCAGACTTGGAGGTTGAAGCTCAGTCACACTAAGACGGTAACGACAGCCTTTCATTTAAACAACCGAGAGGCCAAACGTGAGCTAAAGGTCTACAACAACGGTAAACTTTTACCGTTCTGTCCAACCCCTACTTACCTTGGGGTAAAAGTGGACAGATCGCTCACGTTTCCTCACCATTTAGTGGCATTGCGCAAAAAATTATCCTCGCGCATCACACTGCTGAGGCAACTCGTGGGCTGGGGATGGGGTGCTGGTGCTAAAACACTACGCATAGCCACCTTGTCTCTAGTCTACTCAACAGCTGAGTACTGTGCGCCAGTCTGGTGTCGCAGTGCTCACACTCGCCTCATTGACAGTGTCTTGAATGACGCCTTGCGCATAGTTACTGGATGCCTGCGTCCCACTCCAACGGACCACCTACCTGTACTCTCAGGCATCCAACCAGCTGAGCTTCATCGAATAAGAGCGACACTCTCCTTGGCTTACCATGGATCTCTGGACCCCGATCATATTTTGCATGGTCTGTTAAGTGGGTCCTCAGATACTCGCCAAGTGAGACTAAGATCCAAACACCCGTTTGTGCCAGCTGCGCGGAATCTCTTGGACAACCTTGCCAGACTTGGCATCCGCGCCTCTGAATGGACAAATCTTAAATGGAAAACGGAGTACTGTGAAGGTGCTTCCAGGCTTCGTGTTTTTGTTCCCGAGACCGGTGCCAGGCCTGTTGGGATGGGTTTACCCCGAGCAGCTTGGGTTAAGCTCAACCGCCTGCGGACTGGTGTTGGGCGATTCCATTCGTCCATGCACAAATGGGGTCTCGCTCCTTCACCGAATTGCGAGTGTGGTGCCTCTGAGCAAACCGCAGACCATGTTCTAACAGCGTGCCCTATACATCGGGCACCACATGGAGCACGAGGTCTGACGGTTTTGGATGACGAAACTCGATGCTGGCTTAATGACATCACTGCCAGCGTCTGATCCAGGCAGTGCAGCAGTCTGGGGTAGTAAAAGGATAAACCCTCGGCCCCAGTCCTGTTTGTGTCTGACCTGGAGTGGATACCTCTTCAAACGACGACGACGACGATCATAATAACGTCACAACGAAACAAGCAGAATATTTTTAAGGAAATGTTATAATGTAATCTTTGCTTTTCAAATCTGGAGAGATTTTTCAAGAATTCTTCGGGGCTCAGCAGGAAAAGGTCTGAGACTACATTGTGTAAATAAGTTTATTTTAGAATCGCTGATTTACAACATTGGTCAAAAACGGAAGAACCCATAACTGATAGATTTACATTTTCTGATTGTAACTACAATTAGAGGAAGCTAGAAACTATTTTCATTGCTCTTATGCAGGTGCAATATTTTTGGCATAGAACAGGACAATAAAATTTTTATGATTTTCATACCTAATGAACTACGATAATAATTAATAATAACTTTGATTTAAATATTTTTTCAGCAAATCTCTCAGTACCTATAATACTAAGTTTTTCTGTAATTATTGTATAAATTGGCCATTTTTTTATCGTTTTAGATTGCTTTCATGAGCTAATTAAACACATTCAAATTTTATTTACCTTAAGATATAAGTCAGTAACCTGCGCTTCAGAGCCGTATGTGATCTTTAATGTCTTTGTTGCAGCTTCTTGTGAGTTTTGGAAATGAATGAATATTTAATTAACTCTCTACCGCCAAAGTCATAAAATTTGTTATGTTTTAAGTAGCCGCGTGCACTTCGGGCGAAAGTTTGCCCGCAATTAATTTTCTTGCTCTTTTAAGAAATTATAGTATGCCTATGTCATAAAGTCGCAGCGCTTCCGTTATTATTTTGTTTAGAGAGGCATTTCATTTTAATTACGTGTGTAACAGTAAATTTAATACATATTAAGATCGTTTCAAGTACTGCAAGTTAATACAGCGATAGCCTTCATTAAAGAGAAAATGTCTAATTTTTTCCGATTCATTGTTTTTAAACTTTTTCATGCTTTATTTTTTTATCTTTTCCTAATGATTTAAGTATAGATAAGAACTCGTTTATACTCAGTGTGCGCTATTTGGCATGCGTTAGATTATTTTTATTTCATTTTATATATCTCATTTTGTTTTTATCAGCGATATTGGCAAAATTGTGTTTGTTGCTTGTTTTTTCTTTAAATTTCTAGGATTATTATTTTTTTCTATAATTTTATATCTTTGGCAAGAAATAAATTTTTCTTCAACCATATTGTTGCAGTGTTCAGCAGCACAATTAAATTCATAAAATATTTATTTTCGAACGTTTTTGGCTTTTTTAGCCCTTTTTAAGAAAAACTTAAACGTAAACAAAATTAACAATAATGTGTGAAAACAACGAAAATTAACTATTTATGCCTGAATAGTTTTACATTGTGACGAATAAGTTAAAGCAAATAAAATTATAAAGCCAATTTTTAATTTCAATAAATTTAACAAATGAAAGTAAATTGAAAGTTTAAAATAACAAAAATAAAAAAGAAAAAATTATAAATCACTTAATAGAAATGAAGCCATTTGCATAAAGTTGACAATTTAAACTAAAATTACGCTTTTTAACAAATATTGCTTCGTGTATTTTTGTGTGAAATTCCGACTTACACTTTTTTATTATTTTAACACGTTCGCTACCACGTGACTCATATAAGGGTCACTGCTAAATATTTCGAAAACGGTGTGACCCTTGTTTGATTCACGCTATTAAGCTTTTATTGTGTAAATAAGTTAGTCTTGATTCTAGACATAGGCTTCTATTGTATATTTTGTTTTTTTAGAATAAGATTAGACGCATGTTATCCGCTACATATTTTATTAAAGATAAAGATGAGTTTTTGTTGAAAAAAATTTAGCTAATGGATAGCTAGTGTGAAGTTTATACGTATATAGATAACTTTTACACTAGCAATTCATTAGCTAAATTTTTTCTTCAACAAAAAACTCACTATTATTTTTAAAGAAGTTTAAATTTAATTTGGCATAAGAATAAACATTGCAATACATATGTGATTTTTTATTGCATTCGATACTTGAGAGTTGAAGTTCAAATGCTCCTTAGCTTATATTTTTATTATTTATGAAATCGTTACTTTCATTGTTAAATGAAAGTTTATATTTTCACTGTTAAATAAAATTATCTGCCGTGTTATTTTAATTTTAAGTTTTTTTTGTTTTGGCAAAAAAAAAGCTTTTTGGCTTCTTTTGTTTTATTTTTTCAAAAACAATAGTTTAAATGGCTCTTTAAGTGAGGTTTGCCGATCCCTGCCATAAGGCAATAATAGTCAATGATAGTTTACGAGTACAGGTTTGAATAATTTCTTAAGTAATTAATAATTTTATGGATATTAAAAAAAAACATAACGTTTAAACTTGGTTTCCAAAATAATGTTTCCAACAATTTTTGAAAACTATAAAAAACAATTTAAGCATTCAAAGATTATATGTGTCACAACTGTACTCGGGAATCCGAAAGGACCAGTTAAACTAAGTAACCCAAATACATGAGGTGAAGTAAAGCTGTGTTTATTTTTGTTTATGCCCGCTCTAAAATAGTTTGCTGCAAGACAGAAATTCTTAAAACAGTTTATTCTGCCTCAGTACAAATGGATTCGTTATAAAATTTCTCTCTACAAATAGATAAAAACCACAGTTTCTAACTATAAAGAGTATATTATTTACAAAATCAAACAAACTTGATCAATTCTTGTAAAATTTGACTCTCAAGCTTTAAACTTTGAAGCAATTCACAGCTCCAACGATTACCAATGATTATCACTCGACAACTTCATACTGACTAACTAAAAGAATAGATTAGCACCCCAATGGCTAATATTAAACTTAATTGTTCGTCCTCCACATAGGCAAAAGCAATTTTATCTCACTATAAAATTAAGTTTCAAGACTTCAACCTGACCCTTTACTGCTTAAGCAGTTAAACAATATCACACAGGCGACAATAACACAAAGGATTCTTAAGCACTGCACTGACTTAACTAGAATATCAACTGGAATGAATGAATGAATAAAACTTATGACGCTATAAACAGTATATATAAATAAACCAAATTTTACCAGATAAAAATTAAAAATAATAAAACAGACAAGACTTAAAAAAAATTTTCTCAACAAGAAATCTCAGCTAAATACCACTATAGGCTTTCATTTTTTCAACTTCTTCAGATAACTATAAATAAAAAAGAAACAGATAATGATCAAATGTAAAAAAATTTTTTGCTATCAAAAGATAATAAGAAGAATAAAAGCTGTCATTCATCAGCTGGTTAAACAACTGATAAAATTGTATAGTAACTATCAAACATACTAAATTTGGGATCCATTCGATATCCCGGAATGACAAAATTCCAAACGTTCATAATCCCAAAAGACAAAATCCCGAAAGGCATAGATCGAAATGTTCTAATAAAAAATTTAGAAAAGAAGCGTAAAAATTTTTTATTAAGATATTTATTTGCATATACGAAGTGGTGAGTGGTTACATAAGCTGACTAAAGTGTAAACACAAAGAAGTCTGGAGCAAAACTACAGGGTGTCCACAAAGTCTGGGTACATAGGAAATAAACACATACTTTTAAAACAAAACAATTTCATTTAATTGTAATCTTAAGAAATTAAATTTTCAATATGATTGCCATTTCTTTTTTAGACAGAGCCATCGTTCGATCTGGGAATGAAAAATAAGATAAATAAATAAAATAGTAATATTCCTATGTACGTAGACTTTGTGGACACCCAGTACATAAAATGATTAAATGAAATTGTTTATTACTTTTCCTATTTTAAATAAATCTATCCTATTAGTCCAATGAGGCTCAAGTGCAAGAATATTTATATGTAAATATCAACCTTATTATGCATTTATTTTTGACTTAAAATTATAAATCTCGATTCGGGATTGCGTTATTCGGGATTTTGTCATTCGATATTGTGACCTAGACCTACTAGATTTATGTCGTTTTATAATTCAAAATTATAATGGAACGTAACAATGACCGTAAAGTGGCAGTGACTTCTACAACTTTTATCAATTGATTAATTAATTAAACTGTTTTAAAATTGTACGATTTAACACATTGCATAAAAACGTAACAAGTAACAAACAATAAAGCAATAAGTTATGAAATTATTATTTGTAGGATAATGGCGTTAAAGAATAAATTATCAATAATAATCTTTTTTATTGATACCATGTTTTAATGTTTGTAATTTATTAACCAAAAGTTTTAACCGTAGTTCTTTTGCTTTTCGATAATTACTAGATTTATAGAGTTTTTTTTATGGTATGACCGATGATAGCGTTGTGCTTCCAAATGTTTCGAAGACATTTTGTTATCCGTGTTTTTAATTTTCTTCCAGTTTCGCCTACGTGTTGCTTTGACATTTGAAACAGGTATTTATGTAAATCAAGCTTGTACTGTTGCAAGTAATGTGTCCGTGTATATTGAATGGTTTATTGATATGGTTAGAATGAAAGCTTGAATTTTTTGGAAGAGTGTTTGCATGTAGAACAAATAAGTCTGTTGCAGTGAAAAATCCGAGCGGTAAAAAGTCGTACTCGTTGATTTTAATGTAGATTTAACCCGTACGTGCGGAAATAAATTTTCTCTATTCGAGTTGCAGTGCGTATTTAATTTCGCGTCTCGCTTTTTTTCTCGTTTCGATCGATTATGGTCGCTGCTTCGAGCTTCGCGGAAAAGTCTCCGACTTCGAATCAACTTGCTGCGTTTTTTTATTACAGCGCTTTGGAAAAAAATTACTTATATTAAAATTTATGAATCGCAAAATAAAAATGCGACGATGTGATTTTAATTTGAAGCGAAATACAAATCTAAACAAAATAGAAAAAAGAAAAAAAGCCCAAAAATAAACAAATTTGAACAATCAATATTTCAAATCAGTCTGATAAATTTCTGGTACTGCGTCGCTAACATCGGCATTGTGTTAAAAAACCTTAGTCAGCGCTTTCATTTTCTGGACTTTCGAGTAAGGACAAATCATTATCAACATCAAGAATAAGGGCTCGTTTCCACTACGAGCGTTAGCTGGAGTATTTTTTGTTTTTTTGATTTTTTTGCTTCGCTCAGCGCTTAAGCGCGGAAAGAAGTAAAAAAGTCAATAAAACAAAGAACACTCTTGCCAACGCTCGTCATTGAAACAGCCCTAAGCAATAAAAATTTGTCCTCTAAGACTTGAAGAAATTCGCTTGGTCGTTCCAGTTATCTACTGTACAGGCTAAATACCTTTACGAATATATACGGAAAACTGAATGCAAATGCAGGATAAGTTTACTTAGGAATTATAAAACCAACAAATAACTGATTTTTACTTCAGAAGTAGTCTAAATGCTTTTATTGTTGAGTATACAAAAAAAACATATCTGACCTGAATGATGGTATTATAATACTGCAAACGCAAGAAAATATCAAAATCGATCTTTAAACGCCAAATCTAGTCATAATATCTGAAATTTTGAGACTTAATAGTAGTACATGTATATAATCGTCATACGCACCGAGAGCGTCTGGCTGTGACGGATATATTGTATACGTCATCCGCACTTAATGGGTTAACTAAAATATTCCTTAAGAGTTGGACATCTTCAATAAGCGTTTATGATTTTTTTTGTTCAATAGCTATTGAACAAGAATCTCCCGATAGTAAGTTATTACGAGTAAATTCATTAAAGATTGAATTAAATTAAGGAAATTCTCGGTAAAAAATGGTAATAAAAGGTGTCTTTTGGTTAGTTATTATACAGTGTGAACAGAAAGTCACTGTGTACCTGTAATCCAAAAGCATAAACAATATTCTGTCCTTTAGAAATCGATAACTATACAAGTTTAAAATAACCAGTTTTTTGTTTAAACCAACGATCAGTTGGTAATTAATAAAGAATTTATTTGAGACTCACAATGACTCACAATATCCGACACCAAATTGCAGCTATTAAGACAAAAATTGAGAAACCAGAGTCAGATTTAAAGTAAAAACCAGGGAAGCGAACTCGGACTCGGAACTGGGATTTGCTTCAAGCTTGACGAGCTGCACGTGTGGTGAAGACCTTTTCTTTAGAGATCACAAATTTTGAGACGAAAATTGAGAAAATAAAGTCAGATTCAAAGTGAAGACTTTTTTGCAGCCCGCCGACTATAACTAAATGTATAATTTGGCCCATTATGAAAAAAGGTTGGACATCCCTGCTCTAGCCCATGGGTGGGCAAACTTTTAGCTCGAGGGCCGCTTTGGAAGTTGAATTTGTTTGCAGGCCTCACGATAGTGATCTCTAAAAAAGAAAAAAATCTTCAATTTGAATCTGTCTCGGATTTCCCAACTTTCAAGCCCAAAAATGATGCGACCTATAAATTAAAAAAACGTCTTCACTTTGAATCTGCCTAGGATTTTTTCATTTTCGTAACCTAAAAATCAATGATTGCTAAAAGCAATGACCAAGAATTTGGTAGAAAGGAAAAAATAAATTAATCATTTTTTTAATTATTTGTTTGAAGCCTTTGCGGGCGACACAGAAGTTTGTTTCAAGCCGTAGTTTGCCCATCTCTACACTAGCCAAAATTACGTAACAATGCCAAAAACGTCACAATGCTTAACTTCGGTCAATCAAGATTCTTGAATAAAGCAATAAACGAATCTGTAAAATGCAATTAAAAGAACAACTTGTAAACAAACTAATTTAAGTGGGGGTGTTTGTACCAATTACACAATACCTAAGTAACAGTGGAAAAAAATGACGTCATAATCAAAAGCTTAAAAATTTTGTAAATCTGAAAATCAACTATACAGTTATAAAGTTAAGATAAGATTATGAATGAAGAGTGACAATAACTTTTTACTTCTTTGATAACTTTAAAAAAAGATTACTGGACAATAATATAAAAACAACTATTTTTTAGAGCAATAAAAGGAAAAATAATTTTATTTTAAATTGAAAAAAATTAATAGCATTGAAAAACCGCAAAGTTTTATTTTTGAAGACATGCAGATTAAATTGATATATGTAGTTGCGTAGCTCAATAGCTCAATAGCTCAGTAAACATTGCACTAATAGTTTTTAAACAATTGTTTTTACGAGATATTGCTATTATAACTATTAAAATTTAAAAAAATATTACCAACTTTTCTGCAAAGGATTAATAGATTTTATCTTTTTACTTTTTTAAAAATTTTTTAATTTATCGCTGAATCTGGCAAGTATGGAGAATGAATTGCCGTTGTCCATTCAGAAAAAGTAATCACTTTACGAGTTTTGAGACTAATGTGAAGCCTGGCAATATCGTGTTGCAACAAGATCTTGAATATCTCTAAGATGAGTCGAACTGTGTTTAGTCTCGCTTTGAACTTGCGTAAGGGTCAACATAAGCATCTCAGGTGATGGTGGTTTCATTAGAGATAAAATCTACCAGTATGATTTTGCACCTTCCCAGAAGAACAGTGTCATAAGTTTTTTAGCTGAACTTTTTTGAATTTCTTTTTTTTGAAGAGCCAGGGTACGCTATTCATTGGATACTATCTTTGATTCAGGTTCATAGTAATTAACCCAGATCACACATCTTATCACTAGGCGTTTAAAAAAGTTTTATTACTTGTGTAATGTTCTACAGTAGAAGCTCCAAACAAGATTTCAAACGAAGTTTCTTTGGAGGTTTTTGAGTTGTCTTGGAACTCACCTGGTGGAAATCTTTGCAACGCTTAGCTCCCCACAATTTCTCAAACGCTTCCGTGGCTTATTCCAAGACGCTCAGCCTTGTCATCAATTGTGAATATAAAATTTTCCTTGATCAGTTCCTTAACCTTAGCACTGTTTCCAGGATTGACAGCAGATAATGGTTGCTGGCTTTTTTATTATTTTGGAAATCACTCAAACTTGGATCTTTTTCTTTATTTCTAATCCTGAAAGCTCATTTTTTGACGATGTGACGACTCCAAGAAATGAAGTACACTTTTTTGCTTCTGAAAAATGTCGAACAATGAAGTCATTTCCAAAATGGCTGATAGAAAATGGTTTTATTTAAATAAAAGTTTTTAACAATTTATTTTTTAACGAATATTTTAACTACACGCTGTTAAAATTTTTTAAAAGTATATGCACAGTAAGTTGGTTAAATTAAATAGCGCTCCCTACTTTTGACTGCCCCTTGTGTTTTGATCAAACGTGTTTTTCATATTTTACTTAAATTTACGGTTTTCAGTAAGATGCTACATTCTATACTTTTTAACCATTATTTACAACTCTTACAAAAGCATTATCATCAAAGCTTTTTAAAATTTTGTGCTCGTTTATGTACAGGGTGTCCATAAAATCTATTTAGAATTCAAAAAAAAAAATATTAATAAGGAAGTTAATAAGATATCTTTTATTTCATTAAGTGCTTTAGTAATAATTTTTTGAACTCTAAATTTTCTTTGTTTCTAAAGTTTCTAAATAAAATTTTTCTTGTTCTTCTATTCAATCCATCAGCAATGCTGCCAGCCAGAAAATCGTTTAAATTTTTCAATTTTCAACATAACATTCTAAGTTTTTATACTTGTTTTATTTTTTATTTACTGGTTATTGTTTCAAAACTTAAGATCATAAAGGAAAGTTAAATAGACCGCTTTTTTTTCTAAATCAATTTGATGGCTAGTAATTCAGCTTTGTAAGACGCCCATGGTAAAAGAAAAGTTTTTAGAAGTGCAAGAACAATTTTGTTATGAAAGAGTTACAGTAAATATACCATTTGATAGAAAATTTAAGAATAAATCGTCTAATCAAATGTTTAAAAGCAATTACCGAAGCTCAACCAAACTAACATTTGTAATTTTGAAAATTATTGATAATTGAGCTAAGTTCTTTGTCGTTGAAAGTTTCATAATTAAGCAAAATGTTTTATAATTAAACAGGGTGAGCCACAAAATTTTTCCGCTTTTTCAATACATGTAATTTATTACTCCGTAACCACAAGTCGTAGAAACTTGTGGTTAATCTCATTTTCATCGTCAATTCATGCACTTTTAACAGGTAAAATTATAATTTAATCGTAAAAGTAGCTTACGAACAGGCAAACAAAAAGTGAGAGAAAAATTTTTTGCTATTGTGCGAGAGTAATTTAAAGACGCTAACTCTAAAAAGTAGTAAATATGAAAAAAAGGAAAAATAGTTAATTTATTTTTTTTGGGTCATCTTAAAAATAAAGCTTATACAACACACCTCCAACTAACCTGCAAGACTTACATGATCGTATCATTCGCAATGCCAGTAAACTTAAAAACCATCCAAAAATTATTAAAAAATCAATCCAAACTATGAGAGTATAGTGTCAAAAGTGCGTCGAAAACAACGGAGGTTATCGTTTATAATAAAAGTATTTTCTTCTTGTGTTTAAGTAAAAAGTAAATATTTGGCTTCAAAAAGTCTATTATTTTTTTCTTTTTTTCATATTTACTGCTTTTCATAAAGTAAAAAGCAGTATAGCGTCTTTAAATTACTCTCGCGCAATGATAAAAAATTTATTCTCATTTTTTGTTCGCCTGTTCGTAAACTATTTCTTCGATTAAGACATGACTTTACCTGTTGAAAGTACATGAACTGATGGTGAAAATAAGACTAGGCACAAGCTTTTACAGCTTGTGGTTACGGAGTAATTAATTATGGAAAAAGCGGAAACATTTTTGGGGCTCACACTGTATACTGTATATAATAATTGAATTATGGTCACATCTTTAAAAAATTATTGTTAAAAATTTAATTTTTTGCCAATTTTAACACTACTTTTTAATTTTCTTTTTAAGCCTCCAGTTTTTTACATCAATTAATTGATATTATTAAGTTTAAGAAATAACCAATCTTTAATCTTAAATAATTTAAAAAAGATAGTAAACTTTACAGTAGTAAAAAGTGATAAAATTTAAAAAATAAAAAAAGAACTGTAATAAGTTTTTTTTAATTTCATGTAACAGTTATATAAAACGATTCAACACAAACTTTAAAAGCATTCTAAATTAGAATTTTTCGTTAATAGATTAAGCGTTTATTATAAAGAGAAAATTCAAACTATGCACAACATGTTTTCAAATAAGAAAAGCAAAAATATTAATGCTTGTAGTGGTTGTTGTTGGACTTGATTACGATTATTTTTCTTTTTGTGATTGTGTAAAGAATCGAATGAGATGAGCTTTGTTCTATTTTAAAAAATATGCAATTCAGATTTCTTCTATTTGAATTTGTAATTGTTGAAGAAAAAGTTTGTTCAGTCAATCATGACTTCACAGTATTTTACCAAATCCAACTCATCTAAAGCTGAACCAACAACATTTAAATATTTCTTGAACTCGAGTTCCTCCTTTGATGATGACTCCGCAACAACAACAGTTGACTTTGAAGTAATCACATCAAGCAATACTTTGCTTGAATATAAGTAAGTTCATGTAAACTACTATGACTTTATTATAAACAAAATATCGAGAAAGAAACTTGTACATACTGTAGATATTGCTCTAACTTAAAAATGATTTCTCTCATTGTGCGCATCAGCGTAAAAGAGCTTTTTGAAGTTGTGAAAGTATCAAAAGCTCAAAACAAGTTCAAAAAAGAAGGTTTTACTTTTTAATTTCCGATAAAAGTATTAATAAATCAGCAACTAAAGGCATTTTAAGTTTTTTCTTACTTGATAAACCCGCTCTGTAATTTCCATTTATGAAATTAGACATGATCTTTTTGTTCTGAAGGTTTGCGGCCTAAAATCACGTTTCGTCATTCTATATATTAGCAGTCTGCCCATGTATTAGCAGTCTGCCAATGTATTAGCAAGTGCCAAATAGGTTACCTGCGAAATAGTAAAAAATTTGGGTATGAAAATCACCAATGTACAACTGTTTTTGTTAAATCTAAAACATATGCGCACACATTTAATTATAAGTTAAATGCAGATGTCAAAAATTCTCATTTATGAAAGCATACGTTAAAGATTATTAATTATGAAAAAACTACACTTCTCTGTATTTACGAGTAAAAAAGGGAAAATCTTAACGAATATTGCATTTAACCAAGTAGCCAGAGCCAATTTAAAACTGGAGACTAAAACCGATTACAAGGTTATCGTTTAAAAATGGCGTTTCTTAGAGCAAGCTTTTTTAAAAAATAGCAAATTCTTACAAACTAGCATAAAAACCACCTTTGTTTACCACTTAAATTTTAGAAGTTAGGTTAATTCCTTTTTTCTTTTTTTTTTGAACCAAAACTAATTGTGGTAAAAGATGTTTTTAAAACCAGAAATGTTTAAAAACAGATGAAGTACGATTTTGTCATCTTACACATAGCCAAAAAACTTTCAATGCAAAGGGTTTGTAGTTAAAATATTTGGCGAAAAATTACAGCCCTAAATCTACCCTGTTTGTCTTAAAAATTTTAAGAAAAGAAAACATAATTACGGAGTTTTCAAAAAGTTGTCGTCTTATTAATTGTTAGTTTGACCAACTCGAAGGGTTAAAGTAGAGTCCTTAAGATCAAAGTAATAACCGAGTTATTTCTTCAAGCAGCAATTTGAGATAACAAGATATCGCTATTCTGTTTGGTTTCGTTATTTGTTGTATATTAGCTTATAAAACTATATTTCAGTAATTCAGACATGCCTGTTAACATTGCCAAAGAGAGGAAAACTATTTTTCAAGGCATAACAGCGAGGCATGTGTGAGATTTTAATTGAAGCCATTTCGATCAAGATCACCATGAACTATTTTAGCAAAGTTTGAACAGTTATTCAAAAAAATGATGCAAGATATAGATTTAATGCTAAATCAATAGTTTTTTACAAGTTGAGGCTGGTTTTGGTGATGGTATAGTGCTAAAGAATCTTTTTTGAATGAACTTAATTAACATATTAATTTGTAATTGATGGGTAGCGTGGCTAAAGCGCCAGGTTCGTGATCAACATGGTCTCGGTTCAAAAGCTACTCCCGCCATTCTGTTGTGACCTTGGAAAAGACATTTAATGACACTTTCCCCAGCTCGGTGTTCTTGGCAAGCAGTTCTAAATTTCAGTCATACCTCTATAAAACTAATAAAAAATTTCTACCGAACAGCTGTGGTATATCCGGAAGCAAGTCTGGGTAGTGCTTGCCCTCTGTATTAGCACCGCCGTTGCTTTCCTGCGAGTCAAAAGGTTAAATATAGAGATTAAAGATTTTTACATATATATATACATGTACTTTTAATGCTGTTGTAGACTAATGCAAGCAAATAAACATTAGCTTCTTTCAACTGAAAAACGCGCAATCTAATAACTGCGATAACAACAACTGAAAACATAAAAATTTTACCATGCGCGTAACTGCCAAGGCAGCCGTAAGCACACCACGAATTGTGCAGGGAGATGACATGTGAATAGTACAGTACACGCGCGCATAGTGCGGGTTCGATTACACGACAAATGGTAAATCAATCATTTTTTAAAAATTCAGGCTGATTTTGTTGATAGTGAAATGCTGAAGAGTCTTTCTCGGATAAACTAAGTTTACATTATAATTTGTAATTATCTCATGAATACAAAACAAGTTAGCACAAAAGTATGCTAAAAAGAGCATGTTTGTGCAAGACAGAACATTTTAACTCATTAAACGCCGTTGGCAACTTTAGTTACCAATAAAGTGTATTCATAAAACTTTCCATAATTTAGTCTCAAAAATCTGTATTTAAACAACCTTAGTTTTGTTAAAAAGAACTATTACCAGTAAAAATTTTCATATAAATTTCTAAACTAAATTATTTTTGAAAACTCTAAAACAGTAACTTTAAACGTGGCCACTGAAAAATTTAAGAAAAAAATTTTTTTTTATAGCCGTGTCATTCAAACGTCAGAAAACTTAATAAAGTCTGAGGAAATTATAAGAAAGCAATGTTGAATAAGATGTTTCAATGCTTATTTAAGTTTGAAGATACATGTTTTTTTTTAATTTTTTTTGTTTAGAGTTATTGGGGGAGATATTTAAGTGGCAACTAGAGTTGCCAACGGCTTAAAATGGCATCAAAATTTAGTTTGAAATGAAATTCTTTTAAACTTTGAAAAATGCTGTGATTCTGATTGACATAGTTTACTTACGGTATTTCTAAATTATATACTACACGACAAAAAAATTTTTTTTCCGTTTTTATAACTCTAAATATATGTGATAGCAACTAATTGAAAAAATTTTAAAAAATAAGCACTTTTTAGTTTCGGCATTTAATGGGTTAATTCTAATGCTTATTGAAAATTAATTCTATCGTAACTATACGTTCAAAAACACGAATCTTTCCGACTACTTCAGACTCGAACCTTGAAGTTATAGCTTCATTTTCAAATAAATTGAACTGAATTTTTTTTCCTAAAAACCGGTTATAAAAATGATTAACAGTTTATCGAGTTTTAAAAAATTACCTTATTTTCATTACGAACCAAATATTCAGGCAATAATTTTTTTCTGGTAAAATCCTGAGATTCCTTAACTTTTTTTTTTCACTTGCTGAAGAAAATGTTTCTGATTCTTTATGACCTTACATATAAGTTTGGGAGTAAAATAAATTGTAAAGGAATTTTTAAATTTTTTACAACATAACAGCAAAATACAAAATTTTACTTGATACATTTACGGAAAAACCTTGAACCGGTTGATTTAAACCTCGGCCCGTGGTCTGCATATGGTCCGCGATATAATTTTCTGCGGCCGGCTGAACAGTTATTCTAAATATTGCCGATTAGGGAAAGCGGCAGCCATTTTTAACTGCCCGAGAAAATAGCTAGAAGACGCTGTAAATTTTTTTTAAAGACTACGAGAATTAAAAAATGTTCTTTCTTATCTCTTCAAACCTTTTTTTGGTCTTCATTTACTCTCATTGTAAAAATCAAGCTTTTTGGTTGTTTCTTTGAAAAGTTTCCAATTACCTATGGCTTGCAAGTTTTAATAAATTTAAAATGTGGTCCACAAAAGTTAAAAACTCTGCCCACTCTGACCTAAAATATGTTGGTTCCGCCCAAAAATATCTTAATTTTGATGCGCGTCAACTTTGCGTCAAGGTTGTTGCCAAAGTGATTTAGTTGTTTTAATTTTAATTTGTTATAATGAGGAACTATTGTAACAGTGTATATTTAAACATGCACTGTGCAAAAAGCTCAAAAAAGAACACAAAGCAAGAAAAAATCTAAATCTTAACAAAAGTAAAGATATGAAACGAAATGTAAATCAATATTTGGCTCCTTATCAAAGCTGTTTTTACGATTATCACAACTAATTGCAATGGTGCATTCGAAAGTATGTTTAAATATACAATAAACCAAAAACAGTATTTTGTCTTTATATATTAATATTTTGCTGTTAAAAGTTACAAAAAAATTAAAAAAATTGGCAACTTGTTTTAATATAATTATGAAGAAAAATGATAAAAAAAACTTTTTTATATTGTAGCCTATCAAGCGATTAAACAGCGGCCAATGTATAGTAATTTTTAAAGACAAAAATTTTTTTAAAACCCATTGATATACTTGCATCTAATTAGTCAACAAAGTAAGTATTTTTGGTTATTTAATTTTTGGTAATTGTACCAACCAACAACTTGGGCGCATAATCGACAAGCAACACTTGTGCTGATAAAAATCAATTTTAATTTTCCTAATTTTCAAATATCAAAGTGAAAAAAAAGCAATTGGATGATAGCTTAGCTTTACATAACGCTTCTAATTACAACAATATGAAAAAACATTCTTTAAATGTCAATACTTATTAAATAACTTTCTGTTGGATAAATTCTTCTCCACAGAATTTTTTCAACTTTGCTTTCAGCTTCAAAATTTTGCTTGTATTACAAATTGCATAATTTAAATAATTTCTGATCTTTGTAACAATTCTTAGACCTCCTTTTGATGATGTTGGTGGCTGCGGTTATTCTTCTTCCTATGGCACTCTTTGGATCGATTACCAATCTTATCACCATTGTGGCAATTACTCGTGCTGATCAACTAAAGTATGATTTACCAAAAGACAAAACATTGTTTTTTTTTTAATCTTTCTTAAAAATTGCTTTGCTTGCAGATCAATTTTCAGTCTATACATAGTCAGTCTGGCATTTTTCGATTTGATCTCATCTGTGATTAGTCCGTCGTTGTTATACGAAATAACATGGGGATTTGACGACACAAACTGGCCTTCTTTTCTTTGTAAGATCAATTCAAATCTAATAATTGTTTGTATAAAAAACTAAACAAATGTTAATAAATGTAAATAAATTATATAAAACTAAAAAGCTTTAATTTTGTTTGAAAAATAGTAAATTTAATTGGGTTGCAATGATGGAGAGTGTTTGTAAGGTTGGGCAAGTATGTAGAGCTTTGCTTTTCTTTATAATTCCTAAGATTTTTTTTCTTTTTCACTTTCCTAAACCACGGTTAGCAGTGCGGATCCAGTCTTTGCGAGTTCTAGGTCTTTGAAGTCGTTTACTTATAAACGTGTTCTAGAAAAATTTCTGGGTCACAACATCGATCTTTACTTATTACATCACCAAAATTCTAGCAAAAATTTTGAGTTTAATAAACCATGTATATATGATCAGAATCATGATTGCGACGTTTAGTTAATAAAATTAGTGCTTTTATAGTTAATTAAGCTCAACTGACTGCATGCCTGAAAGAATGGCTAAGGTGGCTTGTTGGAAGAAGATGCAGGTATTCAGTAAGCAGGCGAACATGTGCATTGTAACATCTGCACTGAATATTATAGCGGACAGGTAAACGGTACGGATGTTTTAGTGCTAGTACTCCATCCTAATCAAAAAGGTCACAACGTAACTCGTAAATATAATTTTTTGCGCAATCCCAAAAGATGGTAACAGAACGTAAGTAATCTACCAAGTTTACCATAAGATAGACTAAGACAGCACAGAAGAACAAGAGTTTATCAAAAGTGCAAACTTTAATATCGACTTGGTTTCTTGGTTTATTGATGTTAGATGCCGTGACCGTTTTAAAATGACTGAGTTTTAATCTCCGAATTTAAAAACTTAAATTTCCTTCAAAGTTTTATTTTTTCTGATAGTGAAGTAGCGCCAGATGTAAACGTAGAAAAAGTTTCTATAAATTATATAATCCTATGAACAAATGCTAAACGTAAGACCAGCTAATCTCGATCCCACAAAACTACCGTTGCTTAGACCAGGGGTTCTCAAACGGCAGTTATTTTGGGTCCCATGAGGCTCTTAGATGTAAAAAACTAAAGCATTGTTGAAATAATTTATTAACTTTTAAAATAATACTAAAAATTTAATTTTAATAAGTTTAATTTACTAGGTAGTACGATTTAAAGTTTGTAAATGAGAGACGCTGAGTTTTTAGTTTTGTCAATGAAAAGTAGAAGTGGTTCTATATATTCTGCATATTATTGAGATTAAGTGAGTGCTTTTTTTAATAGATTACTTTAAGCAATCTATTAAAAAAAGCTCTAGTAATCTATATAATCTATTAAAAAAAGCAATCTAGCAATCTATTAAAAAAAGCATTCATTTGATCTCAATAATATGCAGAATATATAGAACCACTTCTAATTTTCATTGACAAAACTAAAAACTCGGCGTCTCTCATTTACAAATTTTAAATCATACTACCTAGTAAATTAAACAGCAAATCATTTTGCAACGTTTTCAAATAACAGGCAATAAGATTTTTTAGATGTGGGTGTCATCAATCACCTTGTAATTGTAAATAGTCCCGTGGATGCTATGATTTAATTTAATTACTTACCATCCACCATCTAATTAATTTTTAGTATTATTTTAAAAGTTAATAAATTATTTCAACAATGCTTTAGTTTTTTACATCTAAGAGCCTCATGGGACCCAAAATAACTGCCGTGGAACTCAGTTTGAGAACCCCTGGTCTAAGCAACGGTAGTTTTGTGGGATCGAGATTAGCTGGTCTTACGTTTAGCATTTGTTCATAGGATTATATAATTTATAGAAACTTTTTCTACGTTTACATCTGGCGCTACTTCACTATCAGAAAAAATAAAACTTTGAAGGAAATTTAAGTTTTTAAATTCGGAGATTAAAACTCAGTCATTTTGAAATGGTCACGGCATCTAACATCAATAAACCAAGAAACCAAGTCGATATTAAAGTTTGCACTTTTGATAAACTCTTGTTCTTCTGTGCTGTCTTAGTCTATCTTATGGTAAACTTGGTAGATTACTTACGTTCTGTTACCATCTTTATAGCGCCTCCATTGCATTACAGCGAGTTAGAAGAATAAATGTAAAGATAAAATGAATGAAAAACGAAAAAATATGAGTTATAAGTGTAATCAAAAAGCCAATAGTAGCGTGTACTGTAAAAGCGATTAGAAAAATTATAATATACAGCATATACAGTTTGTATTGCGACAATGTTGGTGTATAATAGACCTGGAGTTGTTGATATTAAGCCACTAGCTGGATCCTCATTCTATGTTTAGATTACCATGCTGTTTTTGGGAAGACTTCACGACAAATTTTTTGCAAGATGTAATGTTGCACGTGTGTATCATCTTTTTGAAAAAAGCACTTAGCGACAAATCAAATGATCTTTAAATGTAACGGAAAGCCTAATTTTAAACTTAATTTTTTGATTTTTTTTGTTTTTTTACGGAATATTTTAACTATATAAAATGTTTAATTTAGTTAAGAAACGTGGCGAAATTTACTTTAAGTTCGCTTCAATCGCCCTTTGCTCCGGGTTTCTGTGTTTTAATCTTCTACAGTGCTATCTGTGTTTAATACATGAAAAATATTTCGTTTTAAAATTTATTTGGTTTCTTATTGGTGGAGAGATATATTCTATGTTTAAACACAGAGATTTTTTATTTACAGTAGGTTGCCACACAGCAGTTTTTTACTATTGTAGTCTGCTTTTTAGTTCGACTTTTATTTCCCAACAAGCATGTGTAGCCCAGTTTTTTCTTTTTTGTAAAATATTTAATTAGAAAAATACACTAATATTTGAATTTTTTTGTGGTTTGTTTTGCTTTTAAGGTTGTTGCCAAAGTGATTTAGATGTTGTAATTTAATTTGTAATAAGGAGGAACTTGTTTGACTGCGTATGTTTAAAAATGCACTGTCCAAAAAATTTAAAAGAAAGAACACCGAACTGGAAAAATCAATCTAAATTCTAATAAAAGTAAAGTGTATGAAATAAAACGTTTCGATCCTTATTTCTAGAAAGACCAAGCTGATCTATTGACTTCTTGAAATTTTTTCTTTTCTAATTACTATCATTTTTCTGCAGATAGTCTGTTGATATTTTTTTGCTTTTATGTTTTCACAAAAAAAAGATTAAAAAATGACATTCTTAGAAAAAAATTTCATGCAGAGTGAAGTTATTTTTCCCAGTTTACTAAAAACGACCATACAAGTCAATAGACCTTTGTCAAAATGGACTGCATGCAAGCAAGTGTGACATACTAGAGCAGAGCATTTTCCACTAACAAAAGTTAACAATTTGCACACTTTACTTTTGATTTGTTGGATTGATACGTCCGACATTTGGTTCGTTTTGAAGGGAAAAATTCTCGTCACCACCTTGGCGTATTTGCTTCAAGTGTAACAAATGTGGCGTTTTCTGCCGCCTACTTCTCTCTGCAGAGAAAAGACTTTTACCGAGTTGGATGAAAAATCACGTCTTGTACAGGTTGATATTGATTTATTTTCACATATAATGTATGTATTCAATGCCGTAATATCCAACAGATTGAAAAAAAAATGCAAGTGGCTATCTTCGCGATGTTGCTTTTGTTGAGTATGCGCAAAGCATTTTGTCAGTTGTGTCTACTCCTCTTTTAGTAGCATTGTAATCTAAAAGGGCTTGTAGCTTCTTTTGTTCGCCATCATCAATAGTTGTTCGGCGATGACGAATAGTAGTTGATTAGCGGCTGAAAAAAAGTAGATATAGTATTTAATTTTTTTGATTTTGATTTTAATTGACATAAGTTCTCGTAAGTTTTTTAGTAGCATTTGTACAAATACTAGTATAATAGTCAAAATCAATTTCATTTTAGAAAAGAGAAAATAATTCAGTAGGCCTATCAAAATCTTTTACATCCTGTTCATCATTTTTCCGTCTGATTCTTGTATAGTTAATTATTTTCGGATCTAAAACTATGCATGAAAAACTACATCAACTAAACGTTTATCCACTATTTTCTGCACATTATACACCTATCTTTTTTAAACCTTCTTTCTATTTTTGTCCTTATCAATTTTGCCTAAATTGTAGAAGCAACAAGTTGATTTTTTGATAATGAAGCATATGAACTTTGCGATTAAAAATCACATTTTTGTTAGAAATACAGCTAGTAAAAAATTAATTACTTTCTTCATACAGCAATGTCTATCGCTATATAGGTTGCATTGAAATCAATATTACACCTCGGCTAGGTTTTTCCTCGACTGGCTTTTCTAACTTTAAACCGGCGTTCTGCCAATAAATAACTAAGATAAAAAAGCTTTTATACAGCTTTCATGGAAAAAATACAGCAAATATCTAACTTAGTAGTTAGATAAATTAAAAATTTTTTGTACAATGCTTTTTGTTCTAACCAATAAATGCAATTATAGTAGAACCTCAATTATCCGGATGGTGACTAACTAGAGCCTCTATTAACCGAACGCTCTCAAAATCTGGAAATCCTATAATGACACAGATTGGGAAGTGACATTTTTTAAACGCTTGAAACACAGCCAAATTTGTACATTGTACATTTAAAGAAAAAGACAAATTTATACATTGTGCTAATCTGTATTTCTGTGTACGCAAGTGTTTACTTGTACATGTATTTGTGTTTATAAACAAAAAAATATCAAAATTCACTTCTATTGTTTTGTTTTTAGCATTAAGTGGAGCATTTGTTTGATTATCCAGAAGACGTTCGTTTGCATTAGTCCGAATAATCAGGTTTTACTGCATTGAATTCTTACAGGGATTCACTAGCAGTAACAATACACCAACAATCTCCATTATTACATTGCCAAAGTGCAAAAAGCTTTTTCTAAATAACTGACCTATGTTTTCTATGCAAACAGTATCAATGATATAAATTAAGGTTATTTTTGTGCTTTTAAAAGCCAAAAGCTAAATTGAACCATTTAGTCTTTTTTGAAGAAAAAATTTTTTGTCTTTCTAGGGTAATCAAAACTGTTTTTACGTTTATCACAACTAATTTACGGTGCTACATTAGAAAGTATATTCTAATACAAAACAGGCCTAAAGAAATACAGAGTGAACGAAAATTTACTCCCTATTTTAAAATAATTATAATTTATTCAAATGTTGTAATATTTTTTTCAGTTATTTTCTGTATGTTCCTTAATGTATGGCAATTAAATCTAGGCTCCCGTTTTCTTTTCAGACCTGTTAATGTCTTTGAAATTTCAAAGCCCTACAAAAATGGATTGACTTCTTACCCTACAGGAACGTGCCCAGTTAGCTGCACGTTACAGAGATCCGTTGTTCAAATGCAAAGATGGTGGAGAACCATTAAAGAAAGACATGCTTAAGTTGACCTAAGACGATCAAAAATTGTCATAAAAAATTCTTCATCACAGGATCTGTGGCTGATAATTGAAAAAGCGGTTGCCCTTTCAATTACAAAGGCCCGGAGGCACTGCAAGTTGTTAAAGAAATGTTTATCCGTAGCTCGAAAAAGTCAATTCGACAAGCAGCAAGGGAAAGTGAGTTCTCTTTTCACTGTGTACAAAATGTGCTCAAAAACTTAAACAACAGATCTCGAAATTTTGTAACGTGCAGCTAACTGGGCACGTTCCTGTAGGGCAGCGTTTCTCAAACCTTTTTTCTGCGACCCAAAATTGCTAAAAATAACAATCAACAAATAAGACTGCGACCTAAATAAATTTGAGTGACCTCATATGAAATTTGTTTGTGAGCAAACTTATTTCGATTTCTTGATTTTTGGCTCAAAAACGTAGTGATCTCTAAAAAAAAAAAGGGTCTTCATCTTGAATCTGACTCTGATTTCTTGATCTTCGTTTTAAAATTGTAATGTTCTCCTAAAAAAGGGTTTCACTTTGAAAATCTTGTGTATGCAAATCTTTCTCTTTTACATGAGGTGATTTACAAGCTTTCGCCATACATCCGCGTAGTCTTGGCAATCACATTTGGGTCGCGACCCACTCGCATAGTCTTAACGACGCACATTTGGGTCGCGACCCATGGTTTGAGAAACGCTGCTGTAGGGTAAGACTTCAATCCATTTTTGCAGGGCTTTGAAATTTTAAACAAATTAACAGATCTGTAAAGAAAACGAGAACATAGATTTAATTGCCGTATATTAAGAAACATACACAAAAAAAGGAGAAAGATATTACAACATTTGAATAAATTATAAATATTTTAAAGTAGGGAGTAAATTTTCAATTACCCTGTATTTTGCCGTTATGTATTAATATCTTATCAGTTAAAAGATAAAAAATTACCAACTTTTTTCAAATAATTGCATTTGGGGCATTAGTAATGTTATTTTATCCTCAAACGTACAAAAAATTAATAACTTCAATAAGCTTTTCACATCTTGGCCAAATAATCCCAGAAAATGTGCTAAACGTGCTAAAATCCCAGAAAGCTTTATAAAATTGTATTACGTAACTAAATGTCTAATAAAAATTAATTGCATTTTAGATTAGTATTTTAATAATCTGGGTTTTTCCAACTTTATGTGCTCTTTGCACTTATTTCGTCTAAATAGACATTGGAAATATAAATCGGACCAAAAAAGCAATCAATAGAAGATGGCCTCAGTACTCAATTCAATTGAAATGGTACAAAGTAGATTTGTAAACGGATTTTTAAAATTAAATCAAGGTCTCACCTGAAACATCCGAATGCGAACTTATAATTGCAGTTTAAATTAGGCCCGGATGTTAAATTGCGACTAAAATTATATGTGAAAACAGGTTTTAAAAGCTACAAAGTGAACGGTTAAATATAAGAAATTAAAAAAAAGAAAAGAAGTTTTATTTTATCAGATCATATAGCATCATTGCAGAGTTGTGCATCTACCATTAAGTTATTGGCGTGTGTAATGCACAATGTCGCTCCAATTGTTGCCCCAATGTATCTGATAGGAGCCTACAATTCGGAGCCTATAATTGTTGCCCCAATGTATCTGATAGGAGCCTACAAGCCTACAATACGTTTTTTTTCTCTATATATGACCAACTCTGCGAACATAAACCGAGTGCCCAGACTGTCTCTCTGATGAGAGTTCAAAATTCGAAACTAGGGTTTGGCAAACGTGTAGCACAATGCCATAAATGATAATATTTTGTGCCATCTCTCCAGAGCTCAATAGATTTCTAAGCTTTTGGTTATTGGCGTTTTTGATAAAAAATGAGACTTTTATCGGTGCAGTAATGCATGTGATAGGAGCCCATGTCTTACATGCTTCTACTTTTATACGAGTTATTATTTTTTTAATTACTTCGATTTTTTTTCAATTATTTCTAGCTCAATGTTTTATCTTTGCTTGAACGAAAACGACTGTTTAATTACAAGCAAAAAGTTTACGATACGGAACAAAAAACGTTTACGATAACAAACCGAGCGTAACGGTAGTTGTCTTGCCATTATTTAAAATCATTACTACTCTATTATACTTTTTAAGTTGCTCAACCTAACTTTTTTCATAACTCAACTGCCCGGCTAAGTGGTGACAATAAGCGAGAATCCAAATTATGCACAGAAAAATTTGGGCAATCTAATCTTTAACTTTTTGTTCCAACAGTAATCGAAAATCACAATTCTACTCGCGAAATGATTAGATAATTAAATTGTTGGTTTTTTCTGATGAAGAATATAATACCATAATAGGCAATTTGACAGGCAAACTGTCTTCTTGTCGAAAATACGCTGCTAAAACCTTTGCTCAAGCAACAGACAATAAGGCAAACAAATTTGCTTTTTTAACAAAATAATCCCACCTACCTGTAAATAGCACTATAAGCTTTCGTTTATTCATCTTCTTTAGATAACTTATTCAAATAAAATCATTTTTGTTAAAAAAGTTTTTTTAATTAATTTTCCCGGTCTGTGCATCCTAAAATGGATCTACCACTTATTGCAAATTGAACCTGTTTTAGTTTTCAACAGTTTTGAATTATTTTTGTTACTTAAAACTTGTCTGATTAGGTTATTGCTAATTTTTCACATTTTCAAAGCCGTTACAGTCCTCTTTACCTTTGTAAAGCAAATAGCAGCTCCCAAAATCGTCTTTTTTACGAGAATGCCATTGGCCAGCGTCTTTTGGACAAACCCTAATGACAGCAGCACCTAATGTACTCTTTGTGACAAAGACCAAAGATTTTCTATTCTCACTCGAGTTCCTTTTATTTTTTATCTTTTCGCTTTAAAAGTTAATTTTATTAAATCTTTTCACCCTATTCAGACTGGGTATAAGATTTTAAGCTAAATGCTTGATATTTTTGTTTCTCTTTTTCTTTCGTTGCCACGAGGCAATCTAAAGTCACATGTGATTAGTTCACCAACAAACGTCCGTAAATTTAGATCAGAAGGTGCTGTAAGCAGTTAGTTTTGTTTCATTTAGAAAAAATCTTCGATTTTCTAATTTGTCTTTTATTTTTAAATTTGTTAATTTTTATTTGAATAGAAAAAAAAGGCCAAACAGTGAGAATGAAGGTTAATCACGAGATACGCGTTTGAATAAAGAATTGAAGTAGTCTCGTGGCGACGAAAGAAAAAACAAACGAAAATATCAAGCATATAGCTATCCAGTGTTCTTTCCAAACAAATATAGTAACTCTCCAGCAGACGGAGAACTTTAAGTATCTTGGAGTCACATTCTCGATTAATGGTAGACTGGACAACAAACTGCACACATGTATTGGAAAAGCAAGCGCAGTAATGCGTTAGCTTTACCGATCGGTTGTACTGAAACGAGAGCTGTGTATAAAAGCGAAGCTTTTTGTTTTCAAATCAGTTTTTGTTACTATTCTTACTTATGGTCATGAGTGTTTGGTAATGATCGAAAAAAGAGATCCCCGGTACAAGCGGCCCATATGGGTTTCTTGCGAAAAGTTAGAGGTTTTTCCCTCCTTGACAAGGCTAGAAGCACTCGTCAATCAATCGTCAAGGTTAAAAACACTGACATTCATCAATCTCTCAACATCGAACCGCTACTACTCTGCATAGAACGATCGCACTGCGCTGGTATGGCCATGTGACACGAATGTTCTACGAACAAACAGCAAAGCAGCTAATGGATGCTCTTCAGAGTGCAAAAGGCCTAGAGGAAGACCCAGAACTTGCTGGTGGAATTATGTTAAAAACTTGGCCTTGTCATGCCTTGGAATTCCACCAGCAAAATTGCCGCTAGTTGCAGGAGGTCGGGATGCTCGGAGATCCCAACTCTAGCTGCTGCCCCGCAACCCAAAAAGGACAAGCGGGCAAACGAAAATACACAGAAATAATTCAATATTTTCTCTCAAAATAAGGATAATAATGGCGATTTGATTTTTGCAACTTATCAAATATTTTTCAAAACTCAACCGACTTTTAACACAATTTTGTTAATGAACGTTTTCATTCTATAAAAAGAAATGCAATTGATTTTTTGGAAAAAATAAAATTTCAAGTGTCACATCGCACTAAACTCACTGCACGTTTTTTACGGTACATTGAATTAATAACAATTTGTCAAAGCAGGGACAAGCAAAGTCTTTTATTCAGGTATTACGACAGTTGATCGAACAACACTTGATCGAAACCACACTTGATGGAAACGAGATTTGATTGAAACGATATTTGATTGAAACAACACTTGATAAAAAGACTGGTAATCGAAATTATACAGTAGTTAACAAAAAAAGAAAAAAGTTTACTTTTTTATATTTCTGCGATTAAACAATATCATTGTTATTGTAAATTAGATTCATTTTAAAAGCAGAGGCCATCAGTAACAAGACAGCTTGTTTTTATTTTTTTGTAATTTTTTTTCTAATGTCAAAGTCAAGGTTTCAAAAACGTGTCTGGGCAAAACATTTTTAGGGCAGCAACAAGTAAATCTCTTGTCATGGTTATATTTTGTTAGATGCCTATTGGTGCAATTTTTTTATATTCTTTTTACACTGTAGTCGGTAGCGTATTTAGAGGGGAGGGGTATTGTGCCATGGCCCCCTCTAAGAGACCCCTTGGAGAAATCAGAGACAAGGGAACACCTTTTTTTTACAGATTACTATGTTTTTGGGACAAAAAATAAACAAAACCGGGACAGATTCAAAACAAAGACCTTTTTTTCTGCAAAGATAAATCATAGCACATTCATAGTTTTTAATTAAACTTTATCTTTTCTTGATTTTGCTGCTGTCTTTTTTTTGGTTAACCTGCTTCTTGTGCAAAATGTAAATTTTTATCCGTGCTATAGCTTATTTCGCTGGTCCGATATAAATTTAAATTTTTCGGTCACAATTCTTTATGAAAACTACAAAACGAAGATCCTTTCTTGCAAAGAAAATCAAGATTGGTTTGCAATGTTTGTTATAAATTTTTTTCTATTATTCGATCAAATATCGTTTTTATCAGCTGTCGTTCAATCAACTGCCATTTGATCAACTGTCGCGTAACGTTTTGTTTAAGTCAGCTAAGAAATTTTTAATCAGATTATCGATCAAATTATTGCAATGTTTTGAACCAATCCAATGACGTGCAGAAAACTTAAATTACATTAATTTTTGTATCAGTAGAGGTTTTTTTATTTAGAAATACAACACGTAGGTATATCAAACTGGTGACCTTTTCTTTTTTGGTCTTTAACTGAATTTGTGGTCCGAATTCTGATTATCACATAGGTTAATGCAAAAATAACACATTAAAATTAAAGTGAATACATAAAAGAAGATACTTTGATTTCTACCCCGATTGCAGACCACAATAAACGTTTTGACAAAACTTGGCCCATATCAAATAAAAGGTTAACTATTCCTGTGTTAGAGTATAAAACAACCTAACATTTTGAAAAACAGTCGTTATCATCAAAATGATTATTTACATTGAATAATTTTGGATTTATTATTGATTTGGTCATACCTTACAACACCGAGATTTTTTCGTAGAAATTATTATCTTCATAGTACGAATTCTGACATTACATTAAAAAAATAAAACATCGTTACAACCAATGAATGATATTGCATTCAAGCGTAGCACAATGTATTTTCTCTTTGAATGTCTTTTGACCTTGTTTACGTAAATTTTTGAAGCAATACGCAGCCTAATATAAAAGTAGGACGAAAGCTCTTTGATATTACAAGAAGTCAGTTTTTGACTACCGCAATCAAACTATGGCAAATATTTTTTAAAATTTCACTTCCAAAAGGAATCTATATAGTGTTAATTTTTTCGTCATTTCCATTACACACTCAGCGCAACACAGAAAAGTAGGCTATTTTATTTAGAGTTATGGTCTAACATAAACTTACAGTGAGGAAAAACAAACGCACAATTATCTAGATACGCATAGTGTATTGCAGATAATCTAATATATGAAAATGAAATAGTTATTCAAGCTAAAAGTCATTTATTCTAAATTTTGCTGCTTGCTAAAATCACTTAGCCGAGGAAAAGAATGTAAAATCTCTTCCCCAACAACACAACAGTTAATGCAAACATAATTAAATCATAAAGCAATCGTTCATAAACAAGGTTCCTTAGACCCTACAGGTTCGTCAGAAATTTTTCAAATACGCTAGACTAGGCTATAAACTCATGCTCACGTTATTTTAATTGGTGGTTTAAAGTATGGAATTTACTCGAAAAGGTATTAAAACATAGCATTTTTTTTCTTGCATTTAACTAAAAATTTTTTTAAATAAAATAATTTGAGATTAGTCTATGCTTGCAGTTAGGTACAGAAAAAAAATGGAAGAAGGCTAATTAGCGTGGCAAAAGCAAATACATTGTATTCTATATTTGAAGCGCTACATTTACAAAATTGTAATTATTTTTTACAAATCTGACCGTAAAATTTATTACAAAATTTGTCAAAAAAGTTCTTTTATATTATTTGTATTGCTTTTGCTTAAATTGCAAGGCAGTTTTTATTAATTTGTAAACAAATTTTTTAATTTTTTCGCATGGGTAAGTAGATAAAAGTATGATAGTTATGGTAAACTTGATAGACCCTGTTTGAGTTCAAATCCTACTCTTGCGTGCTGTTGCATTTTTTAATAAAACGTTTTTTCACACTTTTATTTGCTTGCAGCCTTATCAAATATTTATAAGTTATAATCATTTTAACAAATAAATAAACTGAATAAATAAATTTCAATCGGAAAGCGATATTCTGGCATATTTGGAAGTAGAGTGGGGTAAACCCTGGGCGGTAGCCCTAACTTTGTTCTTTGAGTCAGAAAAACAAATAGGATGATGGCAATGATGATAAAATTAAGCATAGCTTAAAGCAAACAAAAAAAAGCAATCACGTTGTATTGTTTTGTCGATTAAAACTTTAACAACATTTCCAAACCAACAGCAAAGCATTTTCGTTTTCAAATTTTTAAAGAAATGTAGACGAAAACGAATCTAAATTAGTAATTAGGCATACTACTGAATTGCAATCTAAATTTGCAATTGCTACTACTAAATTGCAAATTTGCAATTACTACTAAATTGCATCGCATAAAGATAGTTGAATGGCTCTGAAAATTTTCAACTAAGCTAGACATATTAAAATATTAGCTAACTAGTCCGGTTCCCAATAGTTGTGTTAATGCTACCCAGTTTTTTTGAGTACGATCTTAAAAGCTACAGAATCTTTTAAAGTTAGAAGATGTACAAATATTGTCTATGTATATTAAAAAGATTTTTGTTTAATATACGAGTATATTTATTGATCTTTTGTTAATTGTTTTAGATATCCCCAATTCATGGGTCTTAGCATTTTTGGAAATTCGGTTTTTTACTTCGTGACATTGTTTATTATTGTTTTCTTATCACTTGCAATTGGATGGACTTTTGTCCGTAAACGTTCTCAAAGAAAGATAGGTAAAATTACATGGATTCAAAAGCGTTTTTAACTGAACTAAAAAGCGTAAAAATTTAAAAATCATTCTTATATTTCTGATAGTATTGCATTATTTTAAAGAGATGAGCAGATCCAGCAATCACACAAATATAATCTAGAATTATTTTACTTAAAAAATGTATTCTTATGCACCTAAATTAAAAAAAATCTACTCTAATACGATAGAAAAATTTTTTTAGATGTAACAAATTAAAAATAAATTGATAGCCCCAGAATATAAATGTTACAGCCAGACGCCACAAAAATTTTATTAAAAAAATTACTCAATTACAGCTATACAACAAACATCAAATTCTTGTTCTAAAACAGGGCTTCTCAAACTTTTTCTTCTGCGACCCCATTTTTAAACTGCGACAAATTTTGGAACTTTTTTGAAATTTGTGGGGCATTTAGACGAGATTTCTTGATTTTCGTCTCCAAATTCAAGTGTTCTTTAAAAAAAAAGTTTTCACTCAGAATCAAGCTCTGATTTGTTCATTTTTGCCCAAAATTTTTTGATTTGTCGATTACAGGTGCAATAACCGCCGCAGGTTGGTCAACGTTATACTAATTTATTTAAAAAGTTTCGCGGCACAAAGCACAAAAAACCAGTTTGTTTCGCGAAACATTTTTACGCGATCCACAGTTTGAGAAGGTCTGTTTTAAAACACCAAAAATCATGTCTAAGCAACATAACGAAATAATTTCTTTAGCAAATCAAATATGTTTCTCTCCTAAGCTAAACAAATGCTTTGTTTCTGAACAAAAATTAAAACAAGCAGCTCCTAAGCTTTAACCCAAGGGTGGGCAAACTTTTTAGCTAACCGGCCGCATTTACAAATTGATTTTATTTGCTGGCCGCACTATAGTGATTTCTAAAAAAAGATTTTCACTTTGAATCTGTTTCGAGTTTTTTTGATTTTCGCACCTGAAAATTGGTGATTGCTAAGAAAAACAAAATTTATAATTTTTAAGTATTTGTTTAAGACTTTCGCAGGCCGCACCGAATATGGTTGGGGGCCGTAGTTTGCCTAATTCTGCTTTAATCCGTTGAAGCCAATTTCAATAAAAAAGATTACCGTTAAAATACGCAGCAGCCAACGTATTATTTTTTTATAACTATAACTATGGATAAACTAATATTTAATGTTTACTATGTTTTTACTGTTTAAACATTGTTTCTATCAAGGAAAAACGCCTGGTTTGTATGCCTTGATAAAGATTAAGCTTAGCTAAAATGTCTTTGTAAATTTTAAGTCAGAAAAATATTTCATTGCACAATATGTCTGACAAATTTTTACAGCTTTCAGAAACAAAAATGTCACAGCAGCACGACAGAAAACGAAGCGTCAACAAAAGGAAAACCAAGCTATGCTCAAACTTTTATTAATTGTTATTTCTTATCTTTTTGGTTATATTTACCTTAAAAGTAAACATGTTTTTAACATAAACATTTACATCGTTTATATAAAAAATTAGTTTTTTTACAATTTTCGATTTCTTATTGGATTTAGTAAAGTAGTGGAAAATGCATACAAAATAATATCAACAAGCATAACTTTGTCTAAACTAGTGATTATTGACCGGGGTCCTGGAAACGCCAAAGTTTGCAGGGGTCAGCGCGTTCGCTGGAAGTTAAACAGAATTTTTTAAAAAAAGTTTGCAAAATTATTAGTCAAGATCATTTTTTTAAAATTTGGGGTCCGTAGACTTGATGATTTTTTGAAATGGTGCGTAACAAAAAAAATTGGTAATCATTGGTCTAAACAAAGGAAAAAAATTATGAATAAACTTTATGATATACAGTACAACAAAAATAAGTATGTTTTTGTTCATTTATTTTTTATAGTTTTTAATACACAAAAAAGGGTGTCCATTTAAAAGATCTAGTTACAAAACAGCAAACCACAAAAGAGCTAGTACAAAATAGCTAGTGCCACAAAATAGCTAGCCATAAAAGGACTAGACATATAAGAGCTAGTACAAAAAAGCTAAAATGTTACAACGAAGAAAAGTTGTAGCTAGCGAAATTCTTTTTAACAAAAAAAATTGTTGCTACAAATATTATCAGTAAATACTAAAAGAAAGAAAAATTGTACCTGCAAATATTAACAGTAAATACCAAAACGAAGAAAAATTGTAATTACAAATAGTTCCTAATATGTTGGGTAAATAATGATTTATTGAAATTATTTCTGGCCTTTTTCCCAGTGCTGCTATTTATTCTTTTCTACCTGGGTAAAAATTTCCTACTTTTATAGCTTTCTATATTATAATTTGTTAATATGTAATTTACCAAATATGGAAATTAATGAAATTAAAATTTTTTTCACCCCAAAATCTTACCCTTGAAATTTTTAGAAATTACGTTTGGTTATGACTAGGCATAACAATACATAAAATAAAATTTATATTAATTTTTCTTGTGAATGTAAAAAAAAATTTAAAGATAGTTATTGTAGCTCTTTTAACGCAGAGCTTATTTCTAGCCAGCTTTTTTATAGTACTAACTCTTTTTTGGTACTAGCTCTTTTGTGGCTAGCCCTCTAGTAACTAGCTTTTTTGTGGCACTAGCTCTTTTGTACCAGCTCTTTCGTGGCTAGCTGTTTTGTAACTAGTTCTTTTATAATATAATCACAAAAAAGTGTAATACTCCTTTTTAATTTTATAATTAAAACGTTTTCCTCACAGCAATGTCTGCTGCCCTCAAAAACTTCAAACTAGGCAAAGCTGCTAAAAATAAGCTTAATGTTTTTTTGTTTGTTTTTTAAATAATCTCAAAACTTCGAGATTGTCTGATTACTTCAAATTAGCTTGTTTTAGTTTACATTTTTATTACTTTAGTTATCATCAATATTTCCAATTATTTTTTTATCTTGCAGGAAAATATCGTAGGCGTTAAACTTAAAAGAGCCGTTGAGCAATAACTAAATCCGCATGTAAAGATACGGAGATACCGCTGTGGGGTAAACTGATCGTACTTTTTTAGGTTCTAAATTCTTTCCGTTTTTCCCGTTTTGATCTTCTATTTTGAAACTCCATTTCATACAAATTTTTCCATATCAGAAGTAAAAGTTTATGGTACCGGTTTATGTGCCTTTTTACTTGCTTATATGTTTCAAAATAAGTGTTTCGTTTCCTTTAATTCTTTAATGCCAAAGACATTTTTTTCGAGTGTGATTTTTACAATTTTTTATGCTTGTGGTCAGTACGAAACACTGACTCATAATCTATAAAAAAATACTTTTACCTGTTAAACTTGGCAAAATATTGCCCGTGCCATATACATACCCCTAAGCCGAAGTGTGCACACTGTAGATCTATTATGCTTCTACTTTGTTTTATCTTGCAGAAGCGTCGACATGAACAAAAATTGTCTTTTGAGTTTATGCAAATATACCATTGCAGTATCCAGTACATACGCCAACAACTATATCAAACCCTTTTACAAAACCAATAAATTTTTATTTTATTTGACTTATTATACTGGCACAAAAAAGCTAAACAAATTGTCTTTTAGTTGACAGGAATTGTGCTTATATTTCTATGAAAAAAAGATATTTGTTGGAGTCTAGGCAAAGTTCAATACCAAATTTGCTTTATTGCCTAAATATGCGTTTTGTACAGTTGTCTTCTGCGCATCTTATGGTTTCTTTTTTAGGAATATCAAACTGATAATACTTTATGTTATCATATTGCAATTTATTTATAACTTTTTTTCTTCCGCCATTCTTTGATATAAGCAATTTGATAGATTTTTTTGCAGAGCGGCCTAGCGTGCCAAGCAGGTCAGAGCAAAATCTTCTTTAAAACTTTTACGAAACATTTTGCCTTTGTATTTTTTGTTTTATATTCAGGCATTTTTTTGGTTACATTGATGAATTATGTAGTAAAAGCCCCAATACTATTCTATATTTGTTTATACTTTGATTTTGTACATGTGTTCCCTGCATGTGCACCTTTGTTCTTCTTCGCTCTTTCTTAATTGTTTCATTGTTCTTCTTTCAGGTTTCAGAAAAAATTTCATTTTTCTTCTTTGGTCTTTCTTAGTTGCTTTTGAAAAATATTTTTTAATGCCTGATTTTATATTTAGCTTTTAACGCTATTATGACAAAAATACAAACACAGGAACAAACTTGGTGGATTTTTTTAACATGTTGCATCGTGATGCGACTCAATGAATGCCTCAACCCCATATTTTACAACTTGTGTTCAAGGTTAGTACTAATAAATGCTTAACTCTAGAATGGTTACCCTCTAATTTGCTAACGTGGAAGGTAAACCCAGGAGAATTTTACCCTAAATTAAATAATTAATAAAACCATAGTTATGAACCAAAACATTTATTTTAAAGATGTACTATGAAAATACAACTCTTTTCCTTTTGTTATTGTTATTTTAAATGAAAATTACATTTTAAAAAATGCTTTAGAAAACCCTTCCAAAAAAGTAAGAAAAAGTGATTTTTTATAAAAAAAAACTTAATTTCCCAAAATTAGCCAAAGAAATAAATATTTCTAACATATTATCATCCTGCGTGTATAGTTTTGGGTGATGGGAGCATGCCCTGGACGAGTCCTATCCCTCTATCTCCGCCACAAACTGTATGGGTAACACAAAAAAAAGATGTTTTTTTAGTTAGCAAATAATGAATATCTGCATATATAATTTAGATTTTATAACGTACAATATATATAAAACTTATATTTATATTAGTTTTTACATGCAAATATATATTTATACTTGTATGTTTATATATAACATTCACCGGCTACATGCAGTGACCACAAACAGGATTCAGGTGGCGAGAGCACTTTGCCTTGGTGCACCTATTGCATCTATGCCACGTCTTCCTATCACTCTTGCTGGGGCACTCAACACAGCGCACCAAAGTGCCATTGCTCTTTGCAAATAATGTCCCTGACAAGTGTGCAGCAATGTCGGGACAAAAGTACCCAGGTGACACAACACACGAAATTGGTAACTGTGGGAGAAATTTACCCGAAATGAGCCAAGGAGCAAAGACTAATGGAAACAGTTGTACCACACAACCACCCTTAGTCACGTCATGCAAAACACTGCAGCTACAAGCCGGAGTCACGCTGCAAATATATGAGTTACACAACCATCTCAATTACACCGGGTGAATTCCACCCTGGTAACTGTTCTAGGGTTAAAAAAGGTTGGAGCAAATTTCAATATTTCGAGAAAGCTATACTAGAAACCAGTTTATTTATTTATTTAAAAGATTGCTCATTTTTCTAAAACTGAAATATGTACTTAACTTTTGAAAAACGTTTACTTTGCTCAAATCACATCAGATTGACATTTGTTTATGGACTTATAATCTTTCTTTTTTTTTGTTTTTTAGCAAGATTCGTGAAGAGACGATGAAGCTTCTTCGACAGATGTTTTGCTGGAAACTGTGGTTAAATCAATAGTTCGCAAAGTGGTCAATTGGAACGTCCAAGAATTTATTAAATTGCAGGAGGTTAATCGATCGACAAGCAGAAATATTTAAAAACCACTGGATTAAATAATTGTAAAACATAAGTGCTTTTTTAAACTTTTTTTTCAAATACTTGTTAGAAAGACTTGTATTAAATTGATTTTATTTAAAAGAATCAAGCTACGGCTCTTCAAACCAACAAGATCGTATAATGATATATAAATACAGGTTGAAAAAAGTTTTGTTAAATCTAGTTTCTGTTAATCTCAATATCAAACTTATAGAGGTCAATCACTGATCAACGCTTAAAAGATTTATAGTTTGAAATTTTATTACCGGTTGTTTAAAAAGATTTTTTAGAAAAAAACACAGTGCAACAAATTTTTGTTATCAAAAATGATAAAGAACAAGTTGAAGTTCACATTTTCAATTCGTGAGCGCTAAATCCTAATCTGACCTGACTTTTCCACGTACCGTACACGTCAGGATTTTGTAAAAAAAAGCATTTTAAATTTTTGAAACGAGTGTTTTGTTGAAAATTCTCATATGATGGTTTGGTGCGGTTACGCATTGTTAACCAGCCTTATTTCAAAAATATAATCAGTTTTAAAGACACTTACATTTGTTACATTAAAGAGAATGCTTAGCACAAGTGATATCTCTAGTACAAGTATCAGAATACGCTACATCGTTACATAATGTTACAACCTATTGTAAAATACAATCACAAATCGCTTGGCAAAAATATTGACAAAATAATGAAAAATTTAGGTTAACAAACATACAAAAATGAATAGAAGTAGACACAATGAAACAACATAAAAATGTTCTGCAATCCTCGTCTTCGTTGTTTATGCAGCAAAAGTCTTTTATCAGAAATCTGTTACCCTTTTTCCAGTAAAGTTACATTAACGATTTTATTTAACTGATCAAATTGCGATGCATGAATTTATTAATAAAATCCATCAAATTTCAATTTAATATAGAAAATAAAAATTTAAAATTTAAAACCAACTGTGTCATTACAAAAAATCGATTTCGACCTACAGTTTCTGTAAAAAATTAAATTAAATTATATATGACAAAAAAATATTTTGAAAATTCCAAAAACTCTACTCATACTATACGGGTCCTGACTCAAAGACGCAAAGTGAAGCTTCCAATAAAAACTAAGAGGCAAACGACACAACAGCTGACATAATGATTATGGATGACGTGACAAAATGAAAAAGCGCACAGTGTAAAACTTGTAGTGAAATTAAAAACCGCAAATTCCCGCTAAGATTCAAAGTGTTAACTGAAAAGATCAACAAAGCTGCTGTAGTTTAACTGTGTACAGTTTGAACGATAGTGAACAAATAAACGGGTTTAAAACTCAATCGCAAGTACAAGACAGAAAAATTCTATTAATATTAATTTTAGCATTCAAATAATTAATCCATTTATTTTCACACCAATCCAATAAAGTTTTATCTGGTTGTTCTACAAATACGACCATGTAGCATTTAGTGATATCAGATTTACCATTAAAAGCGTCGAAATGAAATTTATAAAAATGTTTAAGGAGGGCAGCTCAGTCATTTGTTATAACATTAAATTTGTTCCAGAATGAGCGGTGGTTATTCCATCGGGTAGAAAATTTATTTTTTGTTTGTCCTACGTATTGCATTTTACAAAATTTACACTCTGCCACGTAAATACCATTTTTGCAAGTAAGATGTTGTTTTAAATTAAACTTTTTGCTATTTGAGTGCGAAATAATAGAATCAACTGTTTTAACCATATTTTTATAGTTTTTAAAGTTTCCACATAAAGCAGATTTTCCACATTATAATATAATACAGTGCAGCAATATAATGCAGCAATTCAGAAGTATCCCTTTTTATAGATAACAGTAATCTGCAAGCATCCCCACACAACATACACTTTTAAATCTTTTTTCACTGATAGTAACATTTTGATGGAATCTTTTGCCGTGTTCATCTGAGACATCTCCCGAATTTTCGTGAAAAAAATTCAAATGCGATTCTAAAAAATGCATCTTTAGCGACATTTTACAACCTATTTGCCTCAATTTTGCCAACGTCATAAATGTGTAATAAATTGGCAACAACATCTTCAAAAGCTTTGTGTAAACCTAAAAACTGGAGGCAAATTTGTTCAAAACACTTTCAAGCTTCCAGTTTATTGGTGTTTAGCATTTTATCAAACTCTTCTTTCAGCATCAACTCCCGTATTTTTGGACCAACCAAAACACATCCTTTTTCTTTGCGATCAACAAGTGAGGGAAACAAGTTCACAAGAAATTAAAAACTTTAGAGTCTTTATCCAAAGCTTTGACAAATTGCTTGAACAAACCTAACTTAACCTTTTCAGGACCACAAGAAATCTAATAAATTTTTTTGAGTAAAACACCAATAACGAGTCTTATACTTTGTTTTCAAGTACTAAAAAGTTTAGTTTGTGTGATTTTTTTGTTTACTTTTTATAATATAACATGTAACATATGTGTTACATTGGTCCTTTAAGGGTAAAAATTTACTTGAATTTGAAAATTACTAAGAAGCTGTTTTTTATCTTTTTCAACTAACACCTTCATGTTATAAATTGAAACAAAACAATAAGCAACACATTTATTGAATAATAAAGAATAAATAAGCATTTACAAAGAATCATGATATGTTTGAAAGCAGTTTCGACTGTTCACAAAACAAAGATGAATATTGCACTCAAGACATTTGTTGAAAGTCAAGTTGCTAGTTTGAGGAATCATTATATCTATTAAAAATTGATCAAATTTGCTTACTTTTTTAAAAATCTCAAATGGAGTTGCTGTTTTTTCAAATGGCAACAAAATTTGACCATATTTAAACTCAATATTATTATTCAAGGTAGCACTAGAAACCTCAGAGATAGGATCTATCTTCTTCCACCTGTACTTAATTTTTTTACTTAACTTTGCAAAAGCACACAAGTTTTGCTCATTTGTCTGCAAATCAGAGGCTGCACTAGAACTAAAAGTTGAGTATTGAATTGGTGGTTCAATGACAACTTCTAAAGGTTCCAAATCAGCAGCATGCACATTGTGTGCAATATGATCTACATCATTTTCTAGAAAGCCCAAGTCTTCTTCATCTAACTGTAATGTATCTTCAGTATCACTGTTATCACAAAACAGCAGGTTCTGAATTTTATCACCATCAACTTGAAACAGCTTTTGTCTTGATCTGGATGCCATGAAAAACTTTATTATATAAAAAAATAGTACACTGTCTATTATATAGCCTACTGTACATAAACAATGTAATAAAAGTAAACTTTCCAAAAATTATAGAATACTATATATTAGCTGACTATAAAGATTACTTCTTTTGCTCATTATATCATGTAGTAATCATTTGCTGCATTCAATGTTTTAAGTAAGTGAGTGAAAATTTACCCATTTTTTTCTGCACCAAATAAATTTTTCCTCACTCACATGAACAACTAGGTAAGCTTACACTCACTCACCTAAAACATTATGTCATCATGTACTTGGTGAAAAAGTAAACGCAAAAATGTAGCAAACTAAATTTTCTATCAAGAAAATTTAAAATTGTATTTGAAAAAAGCCTTAGTTAAAATCTTACCTGCTGCAGCATATCTTACTATCACCTCAGAATCATACTTTGATTTTATGATCATTATAGCGGATCTTATAATATCAGTATGTTGGCTAATATAAAATTTGCAATTGCAAGAAAACAAATAAGTAAAAATGCTCTTATTACATAAAATAGCTAACAATTACATTGTTTAAATATATTTTATTATATTTTTATCTTTTTTTTATTTGCATGAACATGACTCATAAATTTACCACAAAGGACCAATGTAACACATATGTTACATCAAAGTTAATCAGAAATTTTACAATATAAACTTGAAAAAAAAATAATGATTTTTATTTACATTTTAGTTATGACTGTAAAAAATAAATAAACAGCCCTCATGAATAAAATAAATGCCTTAATTGTAAATTATCGACGATTAATGCTGACCACGAAATTCAACGGATATTTTGCACTTTTACATGCTTCCAATTTTTTTTCTTTTTCAGCTATGTTGCCAGGAAAAGTTATTTTTTGACTAACAGTCTCTAAACTGGTTTATTATAAAAAAAAAGGTTTGAAATATTTCAAGCACGAAATCAAAAATACCAAAAACACTTATGTAACATATGTGTTAATTAGGTCCTGAAAGGGTTAATATGCAGGGGAGGTAGAATAATTTTGTTCGCGGGAACCAAAGTGCGTTGATGACATTATGTTGACCAGCTTCCGTTTCTAGCCTCATATGCCACTGTTCCTTTTTGAAGTGTTTGCTACGAGCTCTGAAATCCCAGAAGCACAAAAAACAACAATACTTTGTGTAGCCCTCTTTGTAAAGCTATGAATGGTAAATCAGAACACACAACCGTCTGCTTTTTTTATAAAATATTCTGTTTCGAAGGAAATGCAAAGTGTTGTAGGTTTCTTTTAGGGTTGTTAAATATGCGACTGGTAATGATAGTAAAATATTTCCTTTATGCAAAAGAATTACATTGATGCTTTACTTGGAACCGTCTATAAAAAACCTCAAGTTATCTGAGTCATAATTTATATCAATGCTTTCAAACAGTGCAGAAATATCATTACAATAACAAAGCTCGCCATCTATAGAACAGAAGTTAGATGAACGCTTAGACCTTTGACGATAAAAACTAACTTTTGTTCTAGGAGAAAGCAAATTCTACTGCTGCAAGTGTAATTCCAAAAATTCGCTTTTACTTTATGAAAGATGTAAGTCCCCAACAAGATCATTCAGATCTTTTTGTGTGATCAAATATGGTGTACCTTTCTTTTGACATGGTTCCAAATCTGCACCTGAGCTTTCAGAACATGTCAAAGATTCTTTGTTTGATATTGGAAGATTGGCTGGAGGCATTGGCATGGACAAATCAACAGAATGTTGAACAGGTCGAATGGCAGAATGCAGGTCTTGCTATTGGATATTCTTTCTGGTTTTTTAGCTGTGACCTTGCACGTAGGTGAGGTAGAAATAGCAATCTGTAACATGATCCTTCTGTTCTCTTTAAATCATAGGTACTGCAAATTTTCCAGTAAACCATCTGTGAAGTCTGCTATTGCAGTTCACACAGCAAAAATATGAAGCCCGATATTTGTCCTGATCACCAATGGCACAACCAAAATAAGCACAATACAAACTTTGACTTTTAAGGTTACATTTCTTCTGTATTTTCTCAAAGTTATCTCTCCATAGATATAGAGAATACATTAGGGTTATTTTTACATAAACGACGCAGTTGGACATATTGTAATTTACAAAATCAACTTCCTGTACTACAATCAAATTAAATCAAAAGAAAATTCAATCTGCGAACTAAATAGAATTGAGGCGACCGGAGTAAATAACTATTCAAGGATTTTTTGTAGAAAGCCCCCGCCAGCGCAATTTGCAGTACTTAAAACGTGGCTGGGGTGTTTTTCTCAAATCTCACATTTTTGCATTGGTGGCGGGGGCTTTCTACAAAAGATCCATATTCAAAACTTCATCATGCGCATACTATAGGCTAACAAGAAAAGATTATTTACCAATTCAGCGCTTTCACTGCCACTTGAAAAGTAAGTTATTATTACTGCTGAAGTCAAAGCCCAGCTGTTTATGGCTGAACTGCGCTGATAAAAAGCTATAAAATGCTCTTATGTTAAATCAGCTTATCTTTTCCTTGTACTGATGTATACGGCAGACAACGTTGCCATAAAGTTTATGAAAATTGCAACCACAATTCAGTCAATACAGCAAAATATACAGGGTGTCCACAACGTCTTTAGACAATTTTATAAATTCATTAAAAGATTTTGAGAAGTGTTATCAAAATAATTTTTTTTGCATATTAATCAGTTATTATTAAAGTTTTTGCTAATATCACTTTTTTTATTTCAGAAATGAATTAGATAAATAAAATAATTGATTTCCAACCCTTTTTAAAATATGTTTACTTTCCAAGAAAAAGCACAATGTGTTTCTTGGTTTATTGAAACGAAATCTGATATTCAAACACAAAGAAATTACACAACTTATAACACAAATATAACAACCTTGGATTTTTCTTGTGGGGTTACATAAAAGATGTTGTGTACCGCACCAAAGTAAGGGACATAAGTGACCTCAAGGAAAGAATAAATGCTGCTGTGGAGACAATTGATGAAGAAATGTTGAAAAGGGACATGGACTGAAATTGAATATCGTTTAGATGTCCTCCGTGCTACAAATGGGACTCATATAGAAATCTAATTATGATTTGAATAAAAAATTCACTATTTACTTGATATTATTTAAACATTTCAGAGATTTCCAATTTCAGTTGTAATATTAATAAATTTTCAAAATTGTCTAAGGACTTTGTGGATACCCTGTATTACCTTGCGTGTTGTAAAATCAATTTACTTGACGTTGTTCTTCAAACCTCCATTAAATACATGAAAAGCAGCAAAATACAACTAAACGGTGACGTCAGCAAAACGCACTCTTTACCTACATGCTAAACTAGTGCAGCAGCCAATTGAAAAAATTTTATTTGAAAATTACAAAAAATCTGTACATATTACAGAAAAACGGAGTTACCCGTGTCACAGACTTTACTTGGGAAATAAGAGGACCAGTTGAACAAGGTAACCCAAATACCTGCACTGAAGTAAAGCTGTGTCTAATTTTTATTTACTTTGGTTCAAGAAGTAGTTTACTGCGAGACTGAAGCCTTTTTATACAGTTAGCTTTAAATAAGTTGGAATTGATTCGTTTGAAAACGTCTCTTCGCAAACAGACAGAGACCACTGTCTGAAACTATCGAATGTACTTATAAAATCCACACAACTAACAACTGACAAAAAATTGTCTCCCACGCTTTGCCAAACTTTAAAGCGATTCCAGCGCTAAAACTTGAATTCGTCTGATGCACAAAATAATTTCCTCTCTATAGAATTAATTTCCGAAAACAATGGCGCAAAGCAATTCGAGCACTTGCAAATCAACACACTGAAAAAGACACTGTAAACAATGAGCTCACTGCCCTCGAATTTACACACTTGAATAATTGGACTGGAATAAACACTGAAATGGAATAATTATGCAAACCAAACGCCCGCTTTTACATTTGTATTTTTCTTAAGCATAAGTAAGTACGCTTTTTGGTGGAATTTTTTATAAAAATATTTATAACAGTACTAAAATAAACTGATTTTTAATCATTGGCTGATATCAGTTTAGAGTAAAAAGTTTTTTTTATCTTTACTAGGCTTATTTTGAAAAATCCAATCAAAAATACTTTTGAAAACCCAACTTTTTATATTGTAGCTCTTAAAATCAAACCATTAATTGTCAAACAGGACTGAAGGTTTCTTTTTCTTGTTGTCACCAACATATATATATCTGTTTGCTTTACTTCGCCGGTACAGAGCTCAATAACCAGATATTTTTAATTTTTATTCTATTTTAGTGCTTTCATTAATATATATATATATATATATATATACTGGGCGGGCCCATAAATGTTACCACGTTTTGAATCCTTGCTGTTTCCAAATAACCAAAAATTTTTTTGCTTTTAGAAATATCAACAACAAAACATTGAATTCTCTCCTCAATGGATCAAAAATAATATACTGTGAAGGAGAGAGTAAAGATTGTAGAAGCATATTTTAAATTAAAATTGGTAACCCAGACGCAGCTACAATTCGTGATTGACTTTCCAGGACGAAATCTTCTAAGTAGACTCATAATCAGACGTCTTTTGCGGGAATTCAAAGAAACAGGATGTGTGACTTCTGTTTCCTGTAACAAACATGTGGTCTATTTTCTTGGTGATTTCTCCAGACGGTGTCTCACGGTTTCTGTGTTTAAAGGCTGTTCTCCCAGACTTTGGTCTACCACCATTCGACAATGTTTTTCAATAATTATAAATATGTACAGTATATATAATATATATTCTAATTTATTGTAATATCTGACTCGATAACGCTGACGATAACGCCTGACCATTGTGCCAATTTTGTTTGCTTGCTGTTTGTTTTTATATGTATTGTTGTGCGTATTGGTAGAATAAACTATCTATCTATCTGTCTATCTGTCTATCTGTCTATCTGTCTATCTGTCTATCTGTCTATCTGTCTATCTGTCTATCTGTCTATCTGTCTATCTGTCTATCTGTCTATCTGTCTATCTGTCTATCTGTCTATCTGTCTATCTGTCTATCTGTCTATCTGTCTATCTGTCTATCTGTCTATCTGTCTATCTGTCTATCTGTCTATCTGTCTATCTGTCTATCTGTCTATCTGTCTATCTGTCTATCTGTCTATCTGTCTATCTGTCTATCTGTCTATCTGTCTATCTGTCTATCTGTCTATCTGTCTATCTGTCTATCTGTCTATCTGTCTATCTGTCTATCTGTCTATATGTCTATCTATCTTCTTCTGACTATGTTGATCTTATAGTTGCTGCTGCTCTTTTTCTTCATATGGCACGAATTGGATTATTTGCCAACCTCATTACTATAGTGGTAATTAATCATGCTGGCCAAATAAAATATGATTATTTTGAAAATATTTTTTGAGACTTTCTTAAAAATTGTGTTTTGATTGCAGATTGATTTTTATTTACACGTGGTTAGTCTTGCATTTTCCGATTTGATTTTATCATTGATTAGTCTATTGACATTATGCACCAAAACTTTGGGGAAAAAAATTCGAATTTGCCTTTTTTTTGTAAGGTAAGGTAAAATTTAGTTAAAAACACTATACTTCCATTAATAAACGACAATTAATTTTTTTGAAAGCAGTAAATTTTCAAATGTAAGTGAAAAAATACAAAGGTATTTTTTTACGAATATCTGTTTTTGGATTTATTCAGTGAATAAGTGCAGCTGAAAAATTGCACTGAAATAGCATTTGAATATTTTTGATTAATGGAGGAACTTGTGTGATTTGTTCAAAAATGGTTATAAAAAATTTTCAGACTACAAAAATATACTTTTAATAAGATTTCAGATTACAAAATTTAATTTAACATTAATTTTGATTGCCTCAACCAACTATTTTGGCTGCCTAGGCTCGTCAGGGGAGGTTAAAATTCTGAAAAACAAAATAAAATAAATTTATCATAACTCTAATAAAAACTAAAAAATAAAATAAAATAATATCCACCGGACCGCAAGATCTTTGTATTTCCGAAAGTAAATCTTGGTAATTGCTTGACAGTTGCTCCATGTATAGCGCGTCAGACGCTTTCCTGCGATTTACAAGGTAAACATAAAGAAAAGTAAAAAAGTATATTAAGATTGGTGGTCTACAACCATCTGAGAAAAAGATAGATCTTGCAAGACAAGATTTTCCTTCTTCTTGTATTCAATCCAACAGCATTGCTTTTAGCCAGAAGATTGTTTAAATTTTTCAATTTGCGGCATAACATTTCAAGTTTTATACTTGTTTCATTTTTATTTAGTGGTTATTGTTTAACAATATAAGATCGTAAAGGATAGTTAAATAGACCGTTTTTTTCTTGATTAACTTGATGGCTTTTACTTTAACTTTGTAAGAGGCTCACGATAAAAAAAACTTTTTAAAAGTGCAATAGTAATTTTGTCATAAAAGAATTACAGCAAATATAAAATTTGATAGGAAGTTTAAGGATAAATTGTCAAATCAAATGTTTAAAAGTAATTACCAAAGCTCAACAGAACTATCATTTGTAAATTAGAAAATTATTAATAATTGACCAAAGCTCTTTTTTGTGGGAAATTTGATAATTAAGCGAAAACTTATATAATTATATATACATTATAATTAAATTATACTCACATCTTAAAAAAACGACAATTAAAAATTTGATTTTTTGGCCAATTTTAACATTATTTTTTAATTTTGATGTCAGCCCCCCATTTTTACATCAATTAATTATGATAATAGTAAGTCTAAGAAATAACCAGTCTTTAATCTTAAATAATTTTAAAAAGAAAGTAAACTTTATAATAGTAAAAATGATAAAATTTAAAAAATAAAAAAGGAATGTAATAAGTTTTTTTAATCTTAAGTGACAGTTATAAAAGCGACTCATCACAAACTTTAAAAGCAGTCTGAATTAGAATTTTTCGTTAACACGTTAAGCGTCTATAACAAAAAGAAACATCAAACTACCCCAAATATTATTTTAAATAAGAGAAGCAAAAATATTGTTAAAATGTTTGTAGTGGTTGTTGTTGGACTTGATTAAGGTTATTATTTTTTTTTGTGATTATGCTAAGAATCGATTGAGATTAACTTTGTTTTATTTTAAAAAATATGTAATTTAGATTTCCTCTATTAAGTTTGTTATTGTTGAAGAAAAAGTTTGTTCAGTCAATCATGAGTATACATTATTTTACCGAATCCAACTCATCTAAACCTGAACCAACTACATTTCAATATTTCTTGAACTCGAGTTTTTCTTTTGAAGATGACTCGACATCAACAACAGTTGACTTTGAAGTAATCACATCAAATAATACTTTGGTTGAATATGAGTAAGTTCATATTAACTGCTGCAATTTTATTATAAACAAAATGTCAAGAGAGAAAATTTTTGCAGAAAAAATGCTTCCAAAACTTTTTCAAACTTTAGATAGTTACTAAATAAACACGCTTGAAATAGTAGAAACCTCATTTACAATAGCCTTTTTAAAGTTAACTAGAAGAGTTAATTTTTTTTTGATAACATTTTGATTAGGCATCATCCTAAAATATAAAAACCTGTAAAATTTTTGATAGATTGTAGAAAATTTATTTCCATATCGTTTGACGTTAATCCCAATTTCTTCAGCAGCGGGACTTCTAAAGCCTTGTCTTGTATAAAGCACTTGAAATAATTTTTTTCTTTTAGATTGTCACACTTGATTCCTAATAATTTTAATCATGGTGATATAGCTTATTTTCCGCCTTAAAATAATTCAAAGTTTTGTTATAACGCAGAAATCGCTTGGGCAAGAGATAATCGCTTTTGTACTGTGTTTTTTTATTATCTGCTTGCAATTGTTCGAATGCAATTTTCTTTTTTCTTTCGCCAGACGGTGATGACGTATAGCGCTTTGTCTGTATCGTATGACCGAGTTAAGTGCAATCTGGAATGTTCTCACTTACCATGGAAAATGCGATCTAATTTTAACGGGCATGACCGGAGCGTTTTCGAGATAACTCCAGCCGATTTGCATCATGTGACCTTTTGTCTATATGTATATGTACGCTCGCTCAATTAAAGCATGCGACGACGAGAGAAGATAGTTAAGCGTTGGTTTGGCGTGATGCGCGGGCGAAGGATTCTTTGATTGTATTACAGTGATAAGCGTTGAATTTATTTTACGCCAGTGTTTTGGAGTTTTGTTCTACGAAGGTAGAATTATTTGTGGTGATCGAATTAAGTCGTAGCGCCGATTTTTGCTTTGCAGTGGAAGAGCGCGGAAGAGAATTTTCGTCAGTCGTGAGTCGTAAATTTTATAATACATTCATTTTAGTTAGAGACAGTGGTCTCTATTTGTTTGCGAAGAAAAGTCTTCAACGAATCAATCAGAACTTAGCCGAAGCCAACTGTATAAAAGCTTCAGGCTTGTAACAAACTACTTCTTGAGCCGGAATGAAATAAAATTAGACACAGCTTTATTTCAGCGCAGGTATTCGGGTTACCTTGCTCAACTGGTCCCTTAGGATTCCCAAACAAAGTCTGTGACACAGATAAATTTTTGAAGCTTTTTCTTTTTAAATTTCTCGTGTTAAATAAGGTGGTACCGGTTTTATATAACTAGGGCTGGGAACGACTAATTTATTTTTAATAGTTAACTTTTGGGAAATTGACGATTAATTTATAGTTAATTTCGATTAAATCAAAATTTCTGCAGTGTATTTATTAACGGACTAAATGAAGCTGATTTTGCAAGCTGAAATTTTGAATATTGTAGCGAGTGGTTTTTTAAGGTGGTAAGTGCGGAACCTGTTAGATCAGCGTTTCTCAAACCTTTCTTTCTGCGACCCAAAATCGCTAAAAACAACGATTTACAAACATGACTGCGACTCAAATAAATTTCAGTGAGCGCTTATTTTGATTAGAAACAAAATGAAATTGTTATGTAAGCCAACAAGGGTTGTCTAATTTTTAGCTGTAAATGTGTGGGCAGAAATTTGTTCGTGAGCAAACTTATTTCGATTTTTTGATTTTCGGCTGAAAAACGTAATGATCTCTAAAAAAAAATCTTCACCTTGAATCTGACTCTGATTTTTTGATTTTCGGCTCAAAACTGTAGTGATCTCTACAAAAAAAAAAGAAAAGATCTTCACCCTTCTGATTTCTTCATTTTCCTCCTAAATTTGTAATGATATCTGAAGAAGGTTCTTCACTTCTGAAATCTTGTGTGCGCAGATCGTTTTCTTTTACGTGCGGTAATTTACAAGCCTTCACGACCCATGGTTTGAGAAACACTGTGTTAGATTCATGGTATGAAAACGATTTGTCACTAAGAATGCAATAAACTTGGTCAGCATTTTTGATATTATGGTCAGCCAACAATTTGAATCCAAAATGTTCTTGTAATTTACCTGATACAGGTTTATATTTGATAAATCACTTCTTCTCTGTTGCCATTTTATTGTTATCACTATTATTTTTCTGGATGTTAATACATTTATCTAAATATGTTAAAAATAAAATTTGAATTCGATTAATAGTTAAACAAAAATTTAATCTGTAAAATAAATTAACGATTAATCGATTAATTAATCTTTAAATTTCACAGCCCTATATATAACACATGGGGGATTAGAGAATAAAATTCATTTTTAGTATATTTGTGAATTAATATGCTTTCGAAACAAATGCAATGACATACTATAAATATTGCTCAAACTTAAAAATGTTTTCCTCATCGTGCGCATCAGCGTAATAAAGCTTTTGAAGTTCACTTTAAAATATCAAAAGCTCAAAACAAGTGTAGAAAAATAAAGTTTTACTATATTTTTTTATTTCCAATAAAAGTATTAATAAATCGGTAACTAAAGACATTTTAAGTTTTTTCTTATTTGATAAACCCGCTTTGTATTTTCCATTTATAAAATTAGACATGGTGTTTTTGTTCTGATTTAAAGGTTCGTAGCCTAAAATCACGTTTGGTCATTTTATGTATTAACAATCTGCCAATGTAATAACAGGAGCCAAATCGGTAACTTGCAAAATCATAAAAATTTAGGTGTGGAAGTCATTATTTTGTTTTGTTCAAAATCAATGTATAACCTTTTGGTTAAATTAAAACATATGCGCACACATTTAGTTATACATTGAGTGCAGATGCCAAAAATTCTTATTTATGAAAGGCTACATTAAAGATTATTAGTTATGAAAAAATTATACTTTTTTGTATTCATGAGTAAAAAATTAAAAATCTTAGCAAATATTGCATTTGACCCGGTAGCCAGAGCCAAACCAAAACTGGAGACGAAAACCGACACTAAAGTAATTGCTTAAAAATGGCGTTTCTTACAACAAATTTTTAAGAAATTAGCCAAGTTTTGCAAAATAGCATAAAAATCATCTTAGCTTGTCACTTAATTTTTTTTTTATTCGAAACCAATTGTGGTAAAAGATGCATTTTAAAACCAGAAGTGTTTAAAAACAGATAAGATATGATTTTGTCATCTCACACATAGCTTAGCCAAAAAAAATTTCAATGCAAAGAATTTTTGGTCCAAATTTTTGGTGAAAAGTTACTGCTTTTAATCTACCCTGTTTGTCTTGAAAAATTTTGAGCACAGAAAACTTATTTACCGGGTTTCCATAAAGTTGTCATTCTATTAATTTTTAGTTTGACCAACTTGAAAGAGTAAGACGCGAGTTATTAGGATCAAAGTAGCAATCTAATTATTTTTTCAACCAGTAATTTGAGATAACAAGATATCGCTATCCTGTTTTGCTTCTTGATTTGTTGTACATTTGTTTATAAAACAATATTTCTGTAATTCAGAGATGCCTGTTAACATCTCCAAAGAAAGCTATTTTTCAAGACATGATAACAAAGCGTGCTTAAGATTTTAACTGAAGCCATTTTAGATCACGGTCACCACGAATGATTTTACCAAAGTTTGAACAGTTATTCAAAAAAATGTTTAAGATATATATTTGGCCCTTCACTGCATAAAATATCAATTTTGATACAAACCAAATTTTTAATTATTTTTTAATTAAAAAGCATTTACTATTCTTCAATTTTGTTTTTTAATCAACTAAAATGCATATTTTTCTAATTTAAAACTTTTTACTTTTCGAATAGACTCCAAAATTTTTTTAAAAATTAATTAAACAATTAAAAATATGATTTTTGAGCAGTTACATTTGATAAGAATAAATTTAAAAGTTTTTAAAAGTTTTTTTGTAAATTTCTAGCTAAAATAATTATATTTTATTTATTACTTCATGCTTAAGTATTAGAAATTTTATTTTAATTTTTTTAATGTTAATTGACCAAATTAAATGTGGTTGTATCATATATGACATAATTTATTTCATGCTGTATCATATATGATTGATATTATGCTTTTAACAACAAATGCTTCATTTAAAGCTCTTTTGTTAATTAAGTAGCCTTAAAAAAGGCTGTTTTGAAAACTCGAACGTTTTCGTCTAGCTCTCTTCAGGAGGTTTCGCTAGAATGAATTGCAGAACTGAATGTAGTATTTCAAAAGTTATAAAGCTGATTCTGATTGGCTAAAAATTAAGGTTAATAATAGTTATCATAATAATTGAAAAGTATTAATAAATAAAATCACGTTTCGTCAGCGTAAAAAATTTTTTGGCAAAAAAGGAACAAATTTATGCAAGCTTTGTGTTAAAATTTGGAACTAAAAAAGAAAATTTTTACAATTATGCTAACAATTTATGTTTGTAAACAAACTCTTTCTGTCTACACAAATTAGGTTTTCGAAGAGTGATGAAAATTGATTCTAAGACTGATAAGTGGAAATCGGATCGTGCTTTAGAGAGAATAAAAAATTGATTGTCCTTATAGTGAGATGCACATTTTTGGTTATGTAACAAATGGTTTCCAATCACTGAGTCACAGTGCGGTATTGAATTAGCTAGTTTACCTGGACGTTCTGGTTGTTTACGTTCTTTACTGGTTCTATTCCGAATAGACTTCGGCACATGCTGGCGGATTCTGTCCTGCAAACGTTGAGACGTTCGACCCACGTACCGACTATCACAGTGGCACACGTATTCGTATACGACGTTACTTTGTTGAAAAGTGGGAAGAACGTCTTTATGTATAGCAGGTAAAATTCGTCTGGTGGAAAAGACCACTCCTGGTTGGACCGCTCCAAAACAATTATTAATAGATAATTTTATTTTTCTTTCAAATTTCAGGGAATTTTCGCCAATCCAAGGTAGTTTTACATAGACAGGACATTTTTTGGGGCCTTCTTTAGTGTTTTGTTGGAAACGTAAAAGTTTTTTAGAAATTCTCAAATCAATAAGGAATTCTGGATAACCATTTTCTACAAGAATAGAGCGAATATTATCTAGTTCATGTTTTAATGTGGATTTAGAGCAGATTTTTAAGGCTCGATGTGTTAAAGTATCAATGAGATTTGTTTTACGTTGTTTTGGTCCAAAGGAATTCCAGTGAATATATTGACCTGTGAAAGTGGGCTTTCGATAGACTGAAGTGATGAATTTATTGTCGGATTTCGTAACAAGTACATCCAAAAAAGGAAGAGAATTATTGGTTTCAATTTCATTGGTAAATTTTAAGGAGGGGTGAAGCGAGTTAAGACAATTTAAAAATTTTTGGAATTCAGTTTCTTTGTGAAAAAGGGAAAAAGTGTCATCAACGTACCGACAGTATACGGTAGGTTTTGAAATTTCATTGAAAAGTGTAAAAATTTTCTTTTTTAGTTCCAAATTTTAACACAAAGCTTGCATAAATTTGTTCCTTTTTTGCCAAAAAATTTCTTACGCTGACGAAACGTGATTTTATTTATTAATACTTTTCAATTATTATGATAACTATTATTAACCTTAATTTTTAGCCAATCAGAATCAGCTTTATAACTTTTGAAATACTACATTCAGTTCTGCAATTCATTCTAGCGAAACCTCCTGAAGAGAGCTAGACGAAAACGTTCGAGTTTTCAAAACAGCCTTTTTTAAGGCTACTTAATTAACAAAAGAGCTTTAAATGAAGCATTTGTTGTTAAAAGCTATTTTAAAATTTTGTACCAACAAAAAACTTTTTAAATAAATTATGCCTTGTAATGTGAAACATAAAACGCTGTTCAACTTGGAAACCTAAAACTAAATAAATACCAAACCAATTTTAAACTATGATATTGCAAATCAATTTAACCCATCAGTGATAGATAGGATGGCTCAGTTTTATGACGCTCTGATTTTGAAGCAGAAGGACGTGAGTTTGATACTCAGTCCATCCGGGTAATTTCTTTTATTTATTTAGAAAAGGGCATTTTACGACAAATTCTTCAATGGTGTGTCGTGCAGCTTATGCAAATTTAAATCCTAAAAAAAGAAGCAATAGCTTAGCCTCCTTGGTCGTAAAAAAAAAAGAATAATCAGTAAACGTATTCTTAAATCATAAAACTAATGTTGATAATTTTGTTTCATCAAATAAAACCTTTATCAACAAAAAACAAATCTTGATTCAATTAAACTATTTCATGCAAAATGTCTCAGCATGGCTTATCAGAAAAAACTTGAAAGTACTAGGTTTTCTACTTCAATATAGTGGGTTGCTTGTGACAACATTACAAGTGCATCAAACTGTTAAGCAAGATTATGAAAAACGTTCATCTTGCATGCAGTGTGGACTTAGATGTTCAGTTTGATCATGGTGCGCCGTTAAAACCGTTAAAACGTGTTCATTTTCTTAAATGAAAAATGTCATGTCAATGTTGCAAAATGCATTTTATTATCATCATCTCTAGTTATCCTTCTAACTTGCAGAAAATTGTGGGGCGTCCTCCTTAAGCCAATTGCCAAGCAATTATCCCGACTTCCTTTTAGAAATATCAATATATTGCTGCCGAATAAATATTTCTGTTTGATTTTTTAGTTATCTGCTAGAGGAAGGACTGAAATATAGAGCTGTTTAATAAAACTGTCTATCCAAGCACAGAAAAGTGCCATAAAAAGTTTTTACCAAAAACATGACAGATCGATATAAGTACCTTTCGAACTGTAACCATGGCAATCATGCAACTATAAATGCAGCGCTGTTATCATCTACCCCATCCTGAGGACTGCTTTCATTCTACTATTACTTTTGTACACATTGCTTGAAAAATTGTGTAAGACTTTTCTGTAACAAACGCTAAATTTTTTTCTAAAATTTTTTACAAAATTTTTCAAAACACATTTTGTATCATATGTGATACAATTATAAAATTAACCAATTTTTTATTCTATTTAAAATTTTTAATAAATTAATATTAATTTAGATAGATTTAATGGTTTTTAAGAATAACTTAAATTATTTTTTGCTTAAGTTAAAAAATTCATGCAGTGAAGGGTTAATGCTAAATTAATTTGAGAAATTTAATTTGAAAAAATTCTATCTACAACATTTCCTCCAAATTTAAGCCAAAAATATTGAAAAAAAATTTGGCAAGCTTTCAAAATTTTCGAAAAGTTGTTGCAAAAGTCAGAATTGGCTATCTCTGAATGCCTATGATCTATGATTTTTTATAGTAAAATTGCAGATGATGCCATTTTTAAAAAATTTGAATGAATTATTATCACTTATAAAAAATTGGGTTGTTGGTTTATGTAGTTTGGAAGTAATAAGACTTTCAACATGGGCAAAAATAAACAATTACACCCCTGCAGATTGACCGCCTAAATAAAATGCTTAATAACTTTGTGCTTTCTGAATCAATTTCACTAAAATTTTTCCAATGTTTATCATAAAACATAATGAAGCTTTGTATAAAAAGGAAAATTAGAGAGGGTGACTTGCACCTTTTGTGAGAATTGATATGAAATGGCCCAGCCGACCGCACAATTATATAGATTCTAAATATTGCCAATTAGGGAGAGCGGCAGTTTTTTAATACATCCCGAGCAAATAGTTCAACGATGGCGCAAATGTTTAAAGGCTACAAGAAATAAAAAATGTTCTTCTTTATCTTTGAAGCCTTTTTTGGTCTTTATTTTACTGTTAGTGTGAAAAACAACGCTTTTTGTTTTTCTTTTTAAACAGTTTCTGTTTACTTGCAAGTTTTGATAATTTTCAAATGTGGCTCACAAGAGTTAAAAACTCTGACCACTCTACCTGAAACGTTTTGGTTCCTTCCTAAAAAATTCTGATTTTATTTGCGTCAACTTTTGTTAAGGCTGTTGCCAAAGTGATTTAGTTGTTTTAATTTCAATTTGTTACAAGAAGGAAGTTTAACACTATATGTTTAAACATGCACTGTGAAGAAAGACAAAAAGAAAGAACACTAAACAGAAAAAAATCTATATCTTAATAAAAGTAAAGAGTACGAAATGTAATGTAGATCAATGTTTTGATCCTTATCAAAGTTGTTTTACGATTATCACAATTAATTGCGGTGGTGCATTTGAAAGTATGTTTAAACATACAATAAGCCAAAAAACAATATTTTGTCTTTATGTATTAATATTTTGCTGTTAAAAGTTACAAAAAATTTAAAAAATTACCAATTTGTTTTAAAATAATTTTTTTGACTAAATAAGCGTGTTTTAGAAATGCAAGTTCGTTCTATTTGCGTAAACTTGCTTAAAAAACTGCCAAAGCGGGATAGGGTTAACCAAATTTTGATAAGCAAAAAAATAGTTTGCAGGCAATGTTTTGTTATTCATAATCTAAAATATTATTTGTTAGCTATAGCAAGTCATAAATTATATTTATATTTTTTCTTTTTTGTTATGCTTACGTTTTTCAAATGTTGCACAATGTTTAACCAAGAAATTATATATGAAAAACAGTGTTATAAAAGACTTAACAAAATGGGGCCTAAAACAGGAAAAAGGAGGGCCAAATTTTTAGTGCTTCAATTTTTTTGGTCCCAAAAGTTAATGATATCTAAAAAAAAGTCGTTATTTTCAATTTATGGCCAAAATCTCCATTTTTGTCCCAAAAATATAGTAATCTCTAAAAAACTGGTAAAAATAAAAAAATACATTACCTTCTATCAAATACATGATTACAGACAGTGGGACCGACCACCGTCATAGTGCTGCTACAAAGAATTAAAGCAATGTATTGCTTAGTGGGCCATTTTTTGACATTTTTAGGGGGGCATTTGCGCCACTACGTTCCCTCCGTACTAAAGCCATCACTGTGAGAAAATTAAATCAACTTTTTTAAATATTCTCAGAACCCAAGATAAAGAATTATTAGATATACAAAAATATAACACAAAATTAAAGCAAGCACAATGTATTGTGCGTCTTTCTTCAAAAAATTATAGAAAATACCTTTTTTATGATTTAACCTTTCAAATTGATAAAACAGTGGTCCATGTATGGTAATTTTTAAAAACAAAAAATCTTCAAAACTTATTGAAGTACCTATATCAAATTAGTCAACAAAGTAAGTATTTTAGGTTATTTAATTTTTGTCTGTTGTACCAACCAACAACTTGGGCGCATAATCGACAAGCAACACTTGTGCTGATAAAAATCAATTTTAACTTTTTTAATTTTTATATATCAAAGTGAAAAAAAGCAATTTGATGATAGCTTAGCTTTACATAAACGCTCCTAATTACTACAGTACAAAAAAGCATTTCTTTAAATGTCAACACTTATTAAATAAACTCTTTTCCACAGAATATTTTTCAATTTTCTCCTTCAGCTTCAAAATTTTGCTTGTATTATAATTTACACCATTTAAATAATTTCTGATCTTTTGTAATAATTCTTAGACCTCCTTTTGATGATGTTGGTGTCATAGTGGCTACTGTTCTTCTTCTTCCTATGGCACTCTTTGGATCAATTACCAATCTTATCACCATTGTGGCAATTACTCGTGCTGATCAACTAAAGTATGATTTTCCAAAAAAACATCGTTTATTTTTAATCTTTCTTAAAAATTGCTTTGCTTGCAGATCAATTTTCAGTCTATACATTGTCAGTCTGGCATTTTCCGATTTGATCTCATCGGTTATTAGTCCATTGTCTCTATATACAACAACCTGGGGATTTGACGATGTAAATTGGCCTTCTTTTCTTTGTAAGGTAGATTTAAATTTAAAAAATGTTTGTGCAAAAAACTAATTGATTGTTTATAAATGCAAATAATTTATATAAAACTAAAAAGCCTTAATTTTGTGTGAAAAACATTGGGTTGCAATGCCAACAGAAGATGGAGAGTGCTTGTAAGGTTGGCGAGTATGTAGAACTTTGCATTTCTTTACAATTCCAAAAATTTTTTCCTTTCTCTATTGCTTAAACCAAGGGTCGTCAACCTTTTCAACGCAGTGTGCCAGTTTTTGAATTTTGTTAGCTGCGCGTGCCGAACTATTTTTGATAATATAGTTACTATATTATCAAAAATAGTTCGGCACGCGCAGCTAAGCGGTGCCAAGTTGTGAAATTCAATGTCAAAATATATGTTTGTGTGCCGATGTCTTCACTTCGATTTCCCTATTTTTTTCCCAAAATCAGGACGTTCTCTCTCTAAAAAAAAAAAAAAAGTCCGTAAACGTGTTTTTGAAAAATATTCACGACGCCGCGTGCCATGATTGGCACGCGTGCCGGGGGTTGCCGACCCCTGGCTTAAACCATGGTTAGCAGTCCTAGTCTAGCCTTTACGAGTGCTGGTCTCTAAAGTTGCTTATTTACAAACGTGCTCTCAAAAATTTTTCCGGATCACAACATCATTCTTCACTTATTACATCACCAAAGTCTTAGCAAAAATTTCAGGTTTAATTAATCATGTATATATGAACAGGATCATGATTGTGACGTTTAGTAGAAAAAAGTAGCGCTTTTCTAGTTAATTAAGCTCAACTGGCTGCATGCCTGAAAGAATGGCTAGGGTGGCTTGTTGGAGGAAGATGCAGGCATTTAGTAACCAGACAAACATGTGCGCTGTTACGTCAGTACCGAATATTATAGCTGACAGGTGAACTGTACTTCATCCTAACCCAGAAAATCGCAACGTGACTCGCGAATGTATTTTTTTTGCGCAATCCCAAAAGATGATAACAGAGCGTAAATGATATGCCAAAATTACCATAATGTAGACCAAGATCGGGCAGAAGACCAAAAGTTTACCAAAGATGTAAACTTTAATCTCAACTTGATTTCTTGGTTTGTTGACGTTAGATGCCGTGACCGTTTCATAATGACTGAATTTTATCCTTGGAATTTAGAAAATTAAATTTCCTTCAAAGTCGTATTTTTTCTAATAGTGAAGTAGCGTCAAATTGTAAATGTAAAAAAAAAGTTTCTACAGTATAAAATAGTAATGTCGTAAGAATAGGTGTTAAATGTGAGAGCAGCCAATTCCGATTCCAGAAAACTACCCTTGCTTAAACGGCGGAGTCTATTTTACCTGATATCACTTATACGTAAGGAACGAAACTTTGTAACAGATAAGCTCCATTGTTAATCGACCAAGTGTTTTCTTAGCAGAGGGTAAGTCTTAGCAGATTGTAGGTAAGGCTGCAGTGCCAACCAGCGTCGCATGTTGATTTTTCTTTGTTGTGGAACAAACCTCCAGAAACCTTTAAAACGTAAAGTAGCCTAGAACAATAGAAGCAAATCAACCGGCAGCAAGTGATCACGACGTTTTTTGGTTTGTTAAAGATTATCATTAAGTCACGAAATATAAAGTATGAAAAAATTTAAGCAACATTACGTTTTTTTCAGCTTTCCTATTCTGCTGATTATATAACATCAATTACAACGTCATTACACATAGTTATTTTTTGTGCTTTACGACTTCTGGCGATTTTAAAACCTCATGTATTCAGCCGTATCAAAATAATTCATGCTAAAGTAAGTACAAATTATTTAAAACAAGCATTTGTAAAATTTTCTTTTTTATGTTTAGAAAAAAATTAAGTTTTTTTTTGTTTGTACAAAAATCTACTTTGTTTAAGTATAATTGCAGTAAATCATTGATCACCAATTTTTCAATACCATGATTATACACTACAATGGTAGTTAATTTAGAACTGGAACGCAGAAAAAATGTTGCTTGAAGCAAAAATTGTGGTTACAACGCTTAAAGACTTTTTTGTAGTCGTAACATCAGTATTCGAAAGTAATTGTCGGCAGCGTGGTCGCGTGGATAAAGCGCTGGAATTTTGATTGATACGGCTTGGTTTTCGCGCCATTCTATTGTACAATCAATGGCACTTTCCCCTGCTTGGCGGTCTTGGCAAGCCTTTCTAAATTTCAGTTATATTTTTAGAATAATTTTAAAAAATATAAAAAATTTCAACCGGACAGCAATATCTTGACATCTCCAGAAACAGGTCAGGGTAATTACTTGCTCTATGTACAGTATTAGCGCCTGCGTCGTTTTCCTGCAAGTCAAGAAAATAAATACACTGCAAAGATAAAAGGAATAAAAAAATAAAAATAAAATGAATTTTAAACAAAAAGGATCAAGATAATTCAATTTTAAAGTTTGCAAGTAATCTTAGTCAAACTTTAAAGGCAATGGCAGTCGTAAATTGCACCTGTATTTAGTAAAAAATTATTTTAAGCTTTACAAGTTATAATTCATTTTTGTAATAATTTTTTTCCGCGATTAAGATTAACTATTTGTTTTTCAAGTTTCCATATTAGTATTTTGGATATCTTAATAAAAATGCCATTAAAAAACCATTCCATTAAAACAATAAAAAATATTAATACATAGTAGCGTGTGAAAGGAATTAAAAAAATTAGTACATACAGCATATACGTACATTTTAACTTGCGACAATGTTGGTGTATAATGGACCTTACAGTTGTTGGTAGTAAGCCCTAGCTAGATGCTCATTCTATGTTTATGATTATCTTGCTGTTTTTCGGATGGCTTCACGTCAAATTTTTTGCAAAATGTATTCTGCATATCTGCATTTATTGATTTTTATTATCTCCTTGAAAAAAGCATTTGGCGACAAATCAAATGGTTTTTAAATGGTACGGAAAGCGCAATTTCCAACTGATATAAGTTTTTGCTTTTTCGTTTTTTACAAAATACTTTAAATACAAAAACTGTTCGTCGTCGTCGTCGTCGTTTGAAGGGTATCCACTTCAGGTCAGACACAAACAGGACTGGGACCGAGGGTTTATCCTTTTACTACCCCAGACTGCTGCACTGCCTGGATCAGATGCTGGCAGTGATGTCATTAAGCCAGCATCGAGTTTCGTCATCCAAAACCGTCAAACCTCGTGCTATAAAGGACGTTGATGGACGTTTAATTTAGTTAAGAAACGTGACGAAATTTACTTTAAATTTGCTTCAATCGCTCTTGCTGCGGGTTTCTGAACTTTAATGGTTTTCAGTCAACACTGCTTTTTATGATTAAATTCATAAAAAATAATTTGTTTCACCGATTAATTGAGTTTATATGGGTGCAGAAAAATATTTTATGTTTGGCAGATATATATAGTTATATACAGATATTTCTTATCAACCATAGGTTGGCTTCACAGTAGGTGAAGTAAAAAATCGAAAAACTTTATTTTGCTTAGCTAATATTCCAGAAGCATTCGAAATACCTATATCAACAAATATGCAAAATTTTATTTGCATCGGAGAATTTCTTGATTGCCCCCAACCCAGTAGAAGTTTCACCAATTTTGGGTCAGAATAAGATTTTTCTTAATTTTTTCAATCAGCGGTTTTATTTGCGGACAAAACCATACAATTATGACGTCACAACAGTTTCCTTGCTTTTAAACAAAAAAAGCTGTTTAAACAATTGACAGTCTTACCATAAAAGAACAAAATGAAGACTAAATGTGTAATTTCTAGTATGTTGTCTTAGCATTTTGATGCGGTGATAGTTGCTGAATTTCTTTCCTTGCTTCGCTGGTTCTACGGTACCTTAAAGCAAGTAGTAAAAGACTTTTTGCGTTTTTACGATCATACAGTATTGCTATTTACGAAGTTAGTATCCACCAATAGACCAATACAAAGTTGTAAATTGGGCTGGGTTTTTCGGGGCGGGATGCGGATTAAGTTTGAGAAAAATTTCGGGCTCAATTCGGGCTCAGGGCGGAGCTGATAGATAAAAGACCACCTTTTTTCACCGCTAAGTGTTTTAGACCAAACTTAACTTTCGCGTTTTTTCGAGCCTGTTTAGGGCTTCACATCAACTTCGAGTTTGGGCTGGGTTTGAGCCCGAACTAGTTGTCCCCTTTACAACACTGGGACCAGTAAGTCGTTAACTTAAAAGCATGAACTCATTATTGTCTTTGCTCCAGTTTTCACCTAGTTTTCCAATATTCAATTTTCAAAGTTCAACCTGACAGTACTTTTCTTTTGGCTTTGGTAAGTTCTAACGGCAATAACTTGTTTTACATTAATATTTAATTGGTAGCGGTGGCTTTCAGTTTATGTTTAATTATTGTAGCAGGATATTAATGAAAAGTTAGTTATTATTTACTCTACTGTAGCTTTTCTTCAGTACTGTTTTCCAATGGAGAATGCCAACTTTAGTTTAAACTAAAAGCATTATGGTAAAATAAAAATCACTAATTTTCCAATTTAGTTGATTAAATACGAAGGTGTAAAGTCATTTAGAACATTAGAAAAAACAGTCTTTTGCAAATATATTTTTGTGTTGCCAGGAGTGATAAATAGGGATTAGGGAGTCATTTTCTGTGAGACCAAGTTTTTGATCAATAGATTTTTTAGATATTACAGTTACAAGAAAGCAAGCATCTTGTGTAATATTTGGCGCCCGACAAAAGTTTCCTCCGAATGTTCTACTAACATATACCAATGTTGTGAAAAAATATTTTCAATATCGCAAGACACGAAAACTCCCAACGAAAAGTACCCATCGTTTTTTGACATATCTCATTAGTTGTGTTATATAGTCAAACAGATTTGGAAAAAAAGCATCACTTCCAATAGTTACTCATGCGCAACTGAGATCCCTTTACAACAAAAACAACAAAATTCTTAAAGCTTGTAAGGAAAAAAAATATCGACCGTCATACCAGCAAAGACTATCAGACTTTCGCTATAAAGCTGACTTTCTATTTGATGTCAGCAATAGGATCACAACTTTTTGACTTTTTTTTCCAAAACTGATTTCCTGTGGCACGAATCAATGAACTTTTGCTTATACCTGCCCGAAATGATGTTTATTCTGTTGAGCTAGCAAAAAAAGTCATGCACAAAGCAATTTGAAAAATTCGCCATTAGGCCCTACCATATATAAGAGCTAATTGGATAATTTACTAATACTAATTTAGGATGTCACCATTACCTTCTTCAAAGGTAATAGTGACAAGTTTTTTTAGAATAAGGTCCTTTGTCTCGCTAATGTTGAAAACGTCATTTATAAAAAAACTTGCAGTGATAGCTGATGTTTGTTCCTGTACCTTAATTGTTAATATTTATAATTTAAATAAAAAATACCTAATAATTTATTGAGGGGTTGTTTTATTCTGAACTTCGAAACATTCAATTTTATTCAACATGTTCAAGAAAAGTTCATCTACCACAAAGAAGAATAAGCAAAACCTGGAAAAAGAACTTGGTCCAGTTTCAAGCACCATTAAAAAGAGGCAATGTGGCAATCTAAGAAGAACCCCTGAAGGACCGGAACCGCATGCTCCTGAAAAGCCACGTAATGGGACGTTTTAGATTCTTTCAATCTACCGCCGAAGACCGGAAAGAAAGGGTCAGTATAATTGCTGTGGAGCTGACTGAAAGCATTATGGAGCATTGTCGTCAGTTCTTTGGTGAAGGCATTGAAATACCAACCCCAAGTCAACAAGGAATCCATAAGGCTCTCTTCAAGAGAGCGGCTGAAGTGAAACAGCACTTGGTTAGCACATTTCTTCGCGAGAAGTGGAGCTTACACTTTCATGGAAAACGAATACAAGGCATTGAAAATCAAGATGTGGTCCTAAAAAAGGAAGCAAACGAAATCGAGTTGATTGTGGTTCAATTAAAGGATGGTACAGCTGCAATTATTGCAAAAGGGATCTAGGGTGTCTTTAATGAGTTTAACTTATGGGGATCAGTTTTGATGCTTATTGCCGACACGATAAGCGTCAATATTGGAAACAAAACTGGAGGGATCATTCGGCTGCAGCAGATGTTTGAAAAAAATGGGAGCCCCAGACCCAAGTTCATCATTTGCCAACACCATGTAATTGATTGCATTCTTTGCCTAATCATGGGCGATGAGCTGCACGGCTCAACCAAATCCTTTGACATTGATTACTTTTTTGTGAAGGATTTGACAAGCAAGTATGATCATCTGAAGAAAGCTTTTATTAATGGAAAAGCTAAGCTAAGATCAAGGAAATAGGCGGTTGGAGAGACGACATGAAATGTATGTACCACCGTACACGTGTCTTACGTCACTTTATTGAGAAACATAAAGTCCTCTTTGTGAACTTTCAGCAGATTCCCAACATTAGCAATGCACGCTGGAACTCTCCTGCCATTCTAGTTCTCCTTGCATTCATTCTGATGCCTGAAACTTGAATCAGGTTTCGTAAAATCTGTTTATTTATTTCTTACGCATAGGCTGAGCAGCGGTTTAGCAACCAACTGTTCCGCGATGAGGATTTTGATAAACTATCAGCTGCTCTAGATGGATACCCGAAAGATCTCAAATGCTTAAAAACAGATGGAAAAGAGATGAATCACACATCAATATTGCCAGAAGCAACCAATGCTGCGAGCGTGGAAAAAAAGTAATGCAGGAATTGCAGTCGTCCTGCAGAAACAAGAACAATCTCTCCCTGAGATTTATCCTATCCAATAATATTAGTTTGACCAATCAAATTGTTTGTTTGTTTTCTGAACCTTAATATTGCTATAAATGTGATTCTTGGTAGTTTTTATTCAAAACCGGAAAAGGCTTTGTGTGACTTCAAGAACTGGTCAAAAAACTGATAATTAAATTATTTAAAATCATTTTGTGCGTGAGGTTTTTACATTAAATAAACTTAAAAATTGGATTTTATTTAATCTTTCATAAAAGTCCATCGAATCATGATACAGGGATATGATATTCTAAAAAATTTGTACCCCTAGTCAGCAAATGTAAATGCCCTGATATGATGTTCAATTGCAAATGTTTTAGAAAGATAAAGTTCCTATAAAAGAACGTGATTTTCTTGAAGATCAAAGAGGATTAAGAAAGATGGTAATTGGCAGACTTGATAAAAAGAGACGTCTAAATTAAAAAAAAAAGCTGAAACGAACGAGTCCAGACTCCAACCAATAAAGAAGCAAAAGGTCAATAAATGCAAAAATCAAACTCAAACAAGTTTTGATGAAGTTAATGAAGAAAGCAAAAATAATGTCTCTGACAATGATTACATTCCACTTCAAAACAACACTAAGAGTACACCAAAACCAGTAAATCCAAGCCAAAAAATGACAATTGCTTTGCCTTCTCTTGCTATAGCTTGTGATCGGACAGGAGTCTCGGATAGATCAGCTAATGTATTGGCAATTTCAGTCCTGCATGATGTAGGTATTGGGTCACCAATCAATCTAAGTAAAGTAATCAACCAAATTAAAATCCGATGAGAACGCAAAAAAATTCGCAATAAATTACACCAAACAATACTTGCATTGGCGTAAAAGGATTGCTCTTTGATGGGCGCAACGATAAAACTTTAACACAAGTTTTGGGCCAAGACAACAAATATCACAGAAAAACACTTTTGGAAGAGCTCATAAGTATCGTAGCCGAGCCAAATACTTCTTATTTTAGTCACGCAACTCTAAAATCCGGTGCAGCAAAGATATTACTGATGCAATACTTGCAAGTTTAGAAGAACAGAATGTTAGCACTGACTACATACAGGTTGTTAGTTGAGATGGGATGAATGTTGAGAGCGGAAAAATGGCAGGAGTTATTCGACGATTAGAAGAATATTTGAATTATCCCTTACAATAGCTGGTGAATCTGCTACATACGACTGAACTGCCCTTGCGTCACTTGTCTGCGGGTGTTCACGGTGCAACTTCAGGCATACGTGGATTTTCTGGTTCTTTTGGAAAGCAGTTATTGACATGTAGCAAACAACCAGTATCCTCATTCAAACCAGTGACACTGACCAAACAACTGTCCAACCTGGATCCAAAGCAATCACGCATTGATCAGCAATGCCTTCTTGAAATGTGTAATAGTATCAACACAGGTCAATGTAGAACTAATCTGGAAATGGGAAGCCCTGGATATTTGAATAATTCACGATGGCTGACTACAGCCAATGAAATACTTTGATATCAGCTATAATAACCCAAGTAAGAACTTACAAACGTTGATTACATTTGTAATTAGAGTGTATGCTCCTATGCGATTTGCTATAAAAATGCAATCATCATTCCAAGGCGGAACTTCCATCAAATGATTGTTTAGTTACTTGATGTTAGTTGATTCACGATACTTGAGCCATGATTACAAGAAAATTATTGATCCAGTCATTCAACGCAATTTGCAGTTTGCTCATCCAGAAAATGTTATTTGGGCTATTACAACTGGTCATCAGCCCCATATACGAGAATTGGGTTTGCGAAGAGTGATAAAAGCTTGGGTCTTAAAACAGAGTGAACACATACGAAAATTTAAAGCTCCTGCTAAACTTAATTTTGATGCAACGGAATACTTTGAAATGATTGACTGTACCGATGTTGCTATTACGGAGCCTCCAGTGATAAAAACTATGACAGGTGATGATTTTCGGCAATTCATTGCGATACAAATGACTCCAATTGCACTAGTTTTGAAATTTTCATGCCACACTCAGGCTGTTGAGAGAGTTGCAAGGTTGGTTACCGAGGCATCCAAACCCGTTTGTAGACAGAAATCAGCAGACGTTCGTTCTATCAGTGACCAGATTACTTCTGCACAGTTAATGCCAACATTTGAACCAAACGTGACTGTACTCATTTCGCTTTGTAATTTTAGAATTTTTTAATTGAAAGTCAGAAAAGTAAAGTTTTTTGAATATTCTGAGTTTCCAAATTTCTTTTTCTGGGAAAAATTCTGTTTATCCACTGGATCTGTTTTGCGAAATTGTGCATTTTTATGGTTGAAATCCAAATATTTGGCAAAATTGAAAATTTTTGAAGAAGTTTCAACAAAATTTTAGGAAAAATTCATGAATTTTTCCTAAAATTAATTGTATGAGAAAAAAACTACTTGTAACTCTTGTGAAAAGTTAATTTTTTCCAATAAACTAGCTTTTCTGAAGAATTCTATTAAAGTTTGTCAAAATTTTTTTATAAATCCAGTGATTTCCTGATATTTTTGCAAATCTCCGAAAATTTTACAAAAAATAAAAAAATAAAGCTTTCGGATTCCGAATTTGGAATGCTAGGAAAAAAAACTTTAATCAAAACAATTATTTTCATGAATCACTTCAGCATCTAACAATAGAGTATTTTATAATAATGTACCTTTTTTTGTTTTATTTGCATGTTCGCCAAATTTAAATGCTCTTTCGCAGATCAAAAACTTGTTTAAAACTCCCCAAACTTTACAGTGGTATGTTGATGCACCTTTTGGCATAATTAACTAAATCAAATTAAATTTTTTTGGTTTTTTTGCCAGTTTTGCTCCAGCCTAGACAAAAGCAATTTTTTTTACTGTGTAGCCTGTGTTTTAGTTAACTCTATTTCCCAACAAGTTTGTGTAGCCTATTTTTTTGTAAAATATTTCATTACTAAAATGCACAAATATTTGAAATTTTTTCCGAGATTTTTTTTTGCTTTTAAGGTTGTTGCCAAAGTGATTTAGATATTCTGATTTAATTTGTTAAAAGGAGGAACTAATTTGACTGTGTATATTTAAAAATGCACTGTGCAAAAAGTTTAAAAGAAAGAACTCAGAAGAGGAAAAAAATCTAAGTTTTAACAAAAGTAAAGTGTATGAAATAAAACGTTTTGATCCTTATACCCAGAAAGACCAAGCGAACCGATTGACCCCTTGAGACTTTTACTTTTCAAATTACTACCATTTTTCTGCAGATAGCAAGTTGATATTTTTTACCTTTATTTTTTTACACAAAAGAATATAAAATCGCATTCTCAGAAAAAAAAAGTTTCATGCAGCGTTAAGTTATTTCGCAGTTTACTATAAAAGACCATACAAGTCAATTAACCCCATTGTCAAAATCGACTGCATGCAAGCGAGTGTGACATATTGAAGCAGAGGATTTGCCACAAACAAAAGTAAGCAATTGCCCCACTTTACTTTTGATTCGTTGGATTGATACATCCGACATTTAGTTCGTTTTGAAAGGAAAAATCTTTGTCACCACCTTGTCATATTTGCTTCAAGCATAACAAATGTAGCGTTTTCTGCCGCCTACTTCTCTCTGCCGAAAAAAGACTTTTACCGAGTTGGATGAAAAAATCAAGTCTTGTACAGGTTGATATCGATTTATCTTCACATATAATGTATGTATTCAATGTCGTAATATCCAACAGATTGAAAAAAAAAGGCAAGTGGCTATCTTCGCAATGCTGCTTTTGTTGAGTATGTGCAAAGCATTTTGTCAGCTATGTCTACTCCTCTTTTGGTAACATTGTAATCTAAGATGCCTTTTAGCTTCTTTTGTTTGCATCATCAATAGTTGTTTGACGACGACGAAGAGTAGTTGATTTGTAGCTAAAAGAAAATAGATGTACCAATTTAATTTTTTTGGCTTTGTAGCTAAGAAGCATAATAGTGTTTTTGATGGTGTCGAAACAAATAAAATGAATTTAAAGTAAGTTTTTCCAAATTTTTAATTGAAATAAGTTTTCATAAGTTTTTAGTAGTATTTTTATTAATACTAGCATAATAGCCAAAATAAATTTCATTTAAAAAAAGAGTAGATAATTCAGTAGGCCTACCAAAATCTTCTCTTTCCTGTTCATTAATTTTTCGATTTGATTTTTGTACAGTATATTTATTTTTTTGGAGCTAACTCCAAAAACTATGCATAAGAAAATATATCAATTAAAAGTTTGTACAGTAGTTTTGTACATTATACAACTATTTTAATATATTATACAACTATTTTAATTTGATCGAACGACATTTGATCGAAACGACATTTGATCGAAACGACACTTGATCGAATGACAGATGATAAAAAAAAAATTACTTTTGTATGTTTCTGCGATTAAACTATCTCTTTGTTACTTTAAATTAGATTCATAAAAAATAGAGACCATCAGTAAGAAGACAGTTTGCTTTTATTTTTTATAATTTTTTGTTAATGTCAAGTTAAGGGTTTCTTAACAAGGTACCTTGGCAAAGCACTTTTATAGGGGCAACAAGTAGATTTCTTGTCATGGTTATGTTTTTTTAGATGCCTATCCTGCCATTTTTTTGCTTTCTTTTTACATTGCAGTCAGTTATTTAGGGTGGGGCATTGTGCCAAGGCCCCATCCTTGCAGACCTCTTGCAGAAATCAGAGACACATCGATCGACTGTCGGGTCACGATTTTTATCAAATCTTGCATCTATTTTGTCTTTATATATTTTTTTCTAAATTGCAGAAGCAACAAGTTGATTTTTTGATAATGAAGCATATGAACCTTGCAATTTAGGATCACATTTTTGTTAGAAATATAGCTAGTAAACAATTGATTACTTTCTTTATGCTGGTATAAGTTTACCGATATATACATTAGGTTGAATCGAAATTGCACTTCTACTAGGCTTTCGTCGTCTGGCTTTTCTAACTTTAAACCGGCATTCTGACTATAAATAACTAAGTTAAAAAAGTTTTATTGAACTTTCATGGAAAAAAATACAGCTACTGCCTAGCTTTGATAGCTTGAAAAATCAAAACTTTTTGCACAATTTCTTCTGTTTTAACCAATAAATACGATTATTAAATTCTTACAGGTATTTACTAGCAGTAACAATACACCAACAGCCTCCATTAATACGTGCCAAAGTGCGAAAAGCTATTTTTAAACAACTGATTTATATTTTCTATGAAAACAATATTAATGATATAAATTAAGGTCATTTTTGTGCTTTTAAAAGCCAAACGATCAATTAAACCGTTTGGTCTTACTTGAAGAAAAAAATTGGTCTTTCTAGGGTTATCAAAACTATTTTTACGATTGTCACAACTAATTGCGGTACTATATTAGAAAGTATGTTTAAACATAAAATAGGCCAAAAGAAATATTTTGCCGTTATGTATTAACAGTTTGTCTGTTAAAAAATAAAAAAAATTATCAACTTTTTTCAAATAATTGCATTTTGGACATTAGTAATGTTATTTTATTCTCAAAAATACAAAAAAATTTAACTTCAATATGCTTTTCAACCTTGGCTCATAAACGTGCTAAAATTCTAGAGAGCTTTATAAAATTGTGTTGCGTAACTAAATGCTTAATAAAAATCAATTACATTTTAGATCAGTATTTTAATAATCTGGGTTTTTCCAACTTTATGTGCTCTTTTTACTTATGGTGTCTGGACAGACATTGGAAATATAGATCGGAACAAAGAAGCAATCAATAGAAGATGGCCTCAGTGCTCAATTCAATTGAAATGGTACAAAGTAGATTTATAAACAGATTTTTTTAATTAAATCAAAGTCTGACCTGAAACATCTGAACCCAAACTTACAATAGCAGTTTAATGTTAAAATGCCATTAAAATTATATGTGAAAACAGGTTTTAAAAGCTACAAAGTGAACGGTTGAATATAAAAATTTAAAAACAAGAAAACAAATTGTATTTTACCAAACCAAATAGCATTTTTGCAGTGTTGTGCACCTATCATCAGGTTATTAGCGTGTGTAAGGCACAATGTTGCACCAATGTATCTGATAGGTGTCCACAACTTGTAGGTTTTTTCTCTATAACTGACCATTTTTTCAAACTTAACCCAAGCGCGAAGACGTCTCTCTGATGAGATTTTAAATTTGAAAAACATGTTTGGGCAGTAAACTCGGGTTCGGCGAGCGTGTAGCACAAGGCCACATATGTTCATATAATGAGCCATCTCTCCAGAGCTCAATAGATTTCTAAGCATTTGGTCATCGGCGTTTTTGATAGAAAATGCGGCTCCTATCAGTGCAGTAATGCATCTGACAGGAGCCCATGTCTTGCATGTTTCTACTTTTATAATTTTTTCTTTTAATTATTTCGACTTTATTTCAATTACTTTCAACGTCATGTTTTATCTTTTACTTGAACGAAAACGACTGTTTAATTACAAGCAAAAGAACGGAAATGAAAACATGTTTAAAATAATCAATGAAATGGACGAACTATAACTCTTTTAATTTTTTTTCCATAGTCTTTAAAAAGACTGTTTACTTGAAAATTTTTTCGGCCAACTTTTGTTAGAAAAATTTGTTGGCAAATGACGAACTGCAACAAAACCGTGGTTTATACAGCACTGGAAGTTATCGAAAGCAACAATGCCTCTGATTGGTTGGAGAAAGCGAGCACGCGATTTGTTACGCACTCACTTACGCCGCAAGCGAGAAAGTTTCAATCCATAGACAAACTCTTTTTGGCAACAAAGACATGGTTCAAGAGACTCTATGAAGGTGGCTTGAGCGCTGCCAGATGAAAAGATGATCTTCTGTAGCAAAAATGGAAAACCAGTTAATATTAATTTTTTCGCGCAAATTTTATTGTCTAAAAAATGTTGACCAGTAGCCGAAACTAAAATAGGTGTGTTTTGAGTGGATTTACATTGACGTTTAGGGAGATCTTTTTAAGGCTTAATTTTATTTTAAAAAAATTTTGGAGCATGATGTCGAATTTGTTTTTCCAATTGTTGGGACGTTTTATCCAGTTACACACTGTCATTGTGGCACAAGTATTAGTATACAAGATTACCTCGCTTATGAACAGGCGAAATATCCTTTAGAAAAGAAGATAGCATTTTTTTGGAAGAGAAAACTATTCTTGCAGACACTGATCCAAAGCAATTGTAGACTGTTGATTTAGTTTGTTTTCATATTTAAGGGAAGTGCTTTCAATCCAAGGTAATTTTAGATTTAGCGAACACTTTTCAGGGCCGAACCCCTAGGATGTTGGAAAAGTTGAAATTTTCTTCTTAATTACAGAAATAGTGACTCTTTTAGATATCCATTCTGTCGCAAGATATTTTTGATTTTGTCAACTTCACTTGAGAATTTTTTACATGAGCAACTTTTAAAAGCTTTGTGAACAAGAGTACCAATAAGATTAGTTTTCCTCTTCTTCGGTCTAAATGTATACTCGCTGGGATGTATCCAAACGTCGAAACAATTGGAAAAACAAATTCGACATCATGCTTCAAAATTTTTTTAAAATAAAATTAAGCCTCAAAAAGATCTCCCTAAACGTCAATGTAAATCCACTCAAAACACACCTATTTTAGTTTTGGCTACTGGTCAACATTTTTTAGACAATAAAATTTGCGCGAAAAAATTTAATATTAACTGGTTTTCCATTTTAGCTACAGGAAGATTATTCTTTCATCTGGCAACACTCAAGCCACCTTCATAGAGTCTCTTAAACCCTGTCTTTGTCGCCAAAAAGAGTTTGTCTATGGATTGAAACTTTCTCGCTTGCGGCGTAAGTGAGTGCGTAACAAATCGCGTGCTCGCTTTCTCCAACCAATCAGAGGCATTGTTGCTTTCGATAACTTCCAGTGCTGTATAAACCACGGTTTTGTTGCAGTTCGTCATTTGCCAACAAATTTTTCTAACAAAAGTTGGCCGAAAAAATTTTCAAGTAAACAGTCTTTTTAAAGACTAACGAAAAAATTAAAAGATATTGCAATATATAGGAAATATTACATTGTGATATCCGTCCATTATAGCTCCGTCGATTCCAATGGTTATTTTAGAGTTTTGCGTAACCAAAAATTTATTAAAAAAATAATTACAATAACAAGCCAAGCGTAAAGGCATGGTTGTCTTGCCATTATCTAAAAACACTAGTATTATACAGTACATTTTATGTTGCTAAATCTAAATTTTTTAATAAATCAACTATCCGATTAACTATTTATTTTTTTTTATTTTTTATTTTTACCATAATCAAAAGGCTGAAATATACACAGGAAAATTTGGGCAATCTAATCTTTGATTTTTTGTCCCAACAATAATCAAAATCACGAATTCATATGGAATATGATCGGATAATCAAATTGTAAGTTTTTTCTGATGAAGAATAAAATACCATAATAGGCAATTTGACAGGTAAACTTTCTTCATGTCGAAAATACGCCGCTAAAACCTTTGCTCAGCCAACAAACGATATGGCAAAAATGTTTTTCTTTTCTTAAACAAAAATCCCAGCTAAATACCATTATAAGCTTTTGTTTAATCAACTTCTTCTGATAACATATTCAAATAAAATCATTTTTGTTAAAAAAAGTTTTTTTAAATAATTTTCCCGGTCTATGCATCCTAAAATGGATTTACCACTCACTGCAAGTTTGGACCTGGTTTAGTTTTCAACAGCTTTGGATTTTTATTTTTTATTTAAAATTTTTCTGATTGGGTTATTACTAATCTTTCTGATTTTTGAAGCCCCACAGTCCTCTTTACCTTTGTAAAGCAAATAGTAGCTCCCAAAATTCCCCTTTTTACAAGTATGTCATTGGCCAGCGTCTTTTGGGAAACATCTAATGTACTCTTCGTGACAAAGACCAAAGATTTTATTTTCTTGCTCGAGGTCCTTTTATTTTTTGTCTTTTCGCTTTAAAAGCTGCTTTTATTAAATCTTTTACCCTATACAGACTAGGTACTGTATAAGATTTTAAGCTAAATGCTTGATATTTTTGTTTCTCTTTTTCTTTCGTTGCCACGAGGCGATCTAAAGTCACATGTGATTAGTTCACCGACAAACGTCGGTAAATTTAGATCAAAAATTGCTTTATGCAGTAAGTTTTTTTTATTTAGAAAAGATGCTCAATTTTCTAATTTGTCTATTATTTTTATATTTAAAAAGATTTTTCGTGGTACAAAATTTTTAAATTGCCTGAAATGTCGCTATAGACGTGGCCATCTAAAAAAGAGTTTTGTCTATATAGATGGCCACGTCTATAGCGACATTTCAGGCAATTTTATTTTTATATTTGTTAATTTTTGTTTAAATAGAAAAAAAAGGCCAAACGGTGAGAATTAAGATTAATCACTAGACATGCGTTTAAATGAAGAATTGAGGTCGCCTCATGGCGACGAAAGAAAAACGAAAAGAAAAATATTAAGCATTTAGCTTAAGATCCTAGACTGCCGACTTAAGGGGGAGGGAACGAAAAAGCCCGCGCTATTTGTTTGTTTATAACTCGACAACTACAAGAGCTAGTAATTTTTTTCAAGTTTAAATAGAAGGAGAATTTTATACTCTTTAGACATAGATACTTAGTGATGCGATTAATTATTAATTTGGATTAAAAAAGCGAGTTTTCAAAGAGTAATCAATCTTTGTAAATTGGCTGAAAACGAGAGAGTGATTTAAGAGAGTTAACGACTTTAACAGTTTTTCAAACCTGATTGATTGTAAAATTAAAAGTAAGAGTCTTTCACAGTTGAAATCCGCGTAGTGAGGTAGTACACAGAAAAAAAACATTTTAGGGAAATCTGATTTCATTATACAAAGCTTTGATCTTTGCAACTCATCAAATATTTTTCAAAATTCAACCGCTTTTTTTAAGAATTTTAGTAATGAATCTTTTCATACAATGAAAAGCAATACGTCTTATTTCTTGGAAAAAATAAAATTTCAAGTGTCACATCGCATTAAACTCATTGCACTTTTTATGATTATTTCAAAATGTTTAAATTAAAAAAAAATTAGTTAGGTTTGATTATATTAATTAAATTAATTTTTTTGTTTTTTACAAGTTTTTTTTTTTTAGTAGGCTATTCTAGCGTACATAGTAGAATATTTTATGGTCAAACTTGGCCAATGCTCAGGCGTATATTTTTTAATTTTAAATTTACGGTATATTGAATTAATAACATTTTGTTAGAGCAGGGTCCCATAAAAGTTTTTAGTTAAATTGCGCTAAGAAATTTTTAATCAGATTATCGATCAAATTATTGCAGTGCTTTGAACCTATAAAATGACGCGCAGAAAACTTGGAATACCATAAGTTTTGTTTCAGTAGAGCTTTTTGCTTTATTTAGGAATAAAACACGTAGCTATATCAAACTGGTGACCTTTTCTTCTTTGGTCTTCAATTGAATTTGTAGTCCGAATTCCGGTTATCAAAAAGTTAATTTAAAAATAACAAATTAGAATTAAAGTGACGACATAAAAGAAGATACTTTTATTTCTGCACTGATTGCTACCCACAATAAACGTTTCGAGAAAATTTGGCCCATATCAGGTAAAAAGTGAAGCATTCCTGCGTCAAAGTATAAAACAAACTAACATTTTGAAAAACATTCATTATGATCAAAATGATTAATTATTTACCTTAAGTAATTTTGGATATATTATTAATTTAATTATAACTTACAATACCAACTTTTTTCCACAAAAATTATTCAATTCATAGTACAAATTTAGACATAAGATTAAAAAGATAAAACATCGTTACAACCAATGAATGATATTGCACTGAGATATAGCACAATAAATAATCTATTTATATGCTATTTGACCTTGTTTACATAAGTGTTCAAAACGTAATTGCCAGCGTAATACAAAATAGGACAAAAGCCCACCTTTGATGCGATTAAACGCCAGTTTTCAATTTTATCAAGTAAACCATGACAAATATTTTTTAAAATTTTTCTTTTAAAATGAATCTATATGTAGTTTTAATTTTTTCGTCATTTCCATTACACACTCAGCGCAACACAGAGAAGTAGGATATATTATTTATAGTTATGGTCTAACATAAACCTACAGTGAGAAAAAACAAATGCACAATTATCTAAATACTGTACTGTACATATTGTAACATTGAAAATAAAATAGTTATTCACGCTAAAAGTCATTTATGCTAAATTTTAACGTGGGTACGTAATGTTGTAAAATAATTTCTACTGCTTGTTCTTCCTGCAAACAAAAATATAAGAAAAAAAGCGGACCAGAGATTTTCGAACTCTGTTACATTTGATGTGTCATCTGCTTGAATAAAAAAAGTCAAATAACCTCTGTTGGTGCGTTTTTCGGTTAACTTCGATATTAACCCTTAAAAATGATTGTGTTATTTTTGTGTTAATTTTGATTTTTATTGGTTGATTTCATTTTAGTAACCTCTTTTTATTCTGTAAAAATTTAAAACATTTAAAAAGTTTGAAAATTGGAGTTTAAAAAAGTTTCAAGAACAACAGTATTAGATATGTCTTTAAAAGTCAAATGACTTGGACCGACGCTGGCCTATAAAAAATAATACAAGTAAATACATAACGTAAAACATCTAGCGCATAAGTAATAACAACCTTTCTTTAACTTAATTAGAACAAAGCATGATGGTTTGACCAATAATTAAAAACAATATTTTTTAACCATTTTTAAATTATTTTTTTCTATGCACATTAATAACATGATTAAGATTGATTGAAAAAAATAAGCCAAAATAAACTTCATAAACAAACCCATCATATGTTTTCAAAATTTAAATTTCTTATTGGTTTTTATTGTATTTCATCTCTATTTATCCTCCGGACTAGTAGAAAAACGTTAAAGTTGTTATGCTAAGGGCAACCGTCAAGAGATACAGCACCTGCTTAATCAATGGCACCATGCGGGCCCGCAAGCAACCAGAACATCCAGCAGAAAATTTCCTTCAAAGATGCCAAGATATTTGAGTTGGGTTGATATTTTAATTTAGATTTTTAGTTTTTATTTGAAACATATCTAAAATTTAGAGCTGCTTTCTAAGACCATTAAGCAGAGGAAAAGAGCGTAAAATTTCTTCGCCATAAACACAGCAGGTAATGCAAACATAATTAAATTTAAAGCATTAGAGAGTAATGGTTTTCAAACGGGGTTTTTCAGACCCTGGAGGTTCGTCAGCAATTTTTCAAAGGTCCGCGAATTACATGATTTGTTGAAAATTTTTTTATTTGCTGACAATTTATTTCTTCAAATTTTGTCTGATATTTTCTGAACTTTCTTGTCTTTAAAAGATAAAGGGGGTCTACTATTACGTCAAAGAAACAAAAAGGATCCGCTTGCTAAAAAAGTTTTAAAAACCACTCTGCTATAAAGCTTCAAAGTATGATTATATCACGTCTTGGCTAATTCCTAAATATCTTTACGTCAGAATGGGCTGTAAACTCATGCTCACGTTATCCTAATTGGTGGTTCAAAGTACGGAATTTACTTGAAAAATGTACTAAAATATTGCACTTTTTTTCTTGTGTATATTTAACAATTTTTTTTAAAGATTTAAGATTAGTTTATGCTTGCAGCTAAATACAAAAAAAATATAAAAGTAGCTTAATTAGCGTGGCAAATGTAAATACATTGTATTCTATACTTGAAGCGCTAAAATTACAAAATTATAATTAATTTCTATAAATCTGACCGTAACTTATTTTTTCAAACCTGTTCTTTTTTTTAATTTTAAAAAAACTTTAATTTTAAAATAACTTCAAAATTACTTGAGAACTTTTTTAAAAAGTCACACCAACTTTTAGATGAATAAAAATCCAGAAAAGCTATAAAATTAAAAAACATTGTTGCGAGTGGTTTTTGTGCAGCATAAAGCTTTTTAAACGTGCGGGCATTCCCCCCACAGCTGTAATAGGGTTCACCTTATTATTTATTGATGCCTGAAACTCTTAGATTTTTATGCTTATTGGTCAATCACTCTCGACAAATAAAAGTTTTCTTAGTTATTCTTTATTTCTATAATTTCTTTTGAATTGCATCAAATAAAAAGCTTTAGAAAAAACTCAATTCAGCTTGGTATTTTTAAAAAATACCAAGTGCTTTGTGAGCAAAAATTTGAATCAAAATAAGCTTCTAAATGGAAAAAATTGCTTGTATTAAAAACAAGTTTTTGGAACGTTGTTAAATTATTGATAAAAGTTTCAACTATGGTCAGTGTGATGGCCTTACAAAAGAGGGCCCCTGGTGCAAGAAAAACAGGGTCCATCTTTTAGTGTGCCAAATTTTTTTGGTCCCAACTAAGTGAACTCAAGGTCTTTATTTTTAATTGATGCCCAAAGTTTCTACTTTTGTCACAAAATTATAGTTATCTCAAAAAATAGAAAAAACATCCTCACTATTAATCTAGTAAATTATACCTATTTTTGTTCTAAAGTTAAGGTGCAGAAAGAGAGTGTACCGTCATGGTGATACTATGAAGAAATAGAGCATTATTTTGCTTAGGGGGAACCACTTTTGACGTTTTTCAGAGGGGGCCCGGTGCGGCCGCTTTGTATTGCCTCTCTTGAAGTTTGTATATGACAAAAGGCAAAAAAATTGTGCAAATTTGTACAAGACAAACAAAAAAGGGAAAAAAAATTTGAGAATTTTAATTATTGTAAAACAAGTTTTAAGATATTTAAAACAAATCTTTTTATGTGCTTTGAAGGTTGTAACTATAAAATTTTGTCTTTACGTTTATCTTCTGAGATCTCATAGCTGCTAAGCCTCAGTGACTTTGCTCTTCAATTGTGCTTTTATGGTTGAATACGGTTTATTTACATTAGTATAAAGCAGGAGTCGGAAACGTTTTTGGGTGAGGGAGTCATAAAAGCTACATATTTTTAAATGTACGAGGGTATTTCCATGAGGGCCATACAATGTTCCTCTAATTTTTAACCATGTGTGGGCAGAAACTTTTTCGTGAGCAAGCTTTGATTTTTTTGCAAAGTAAAACATATATATCATTGATTATTGACTCTGATATCTCAATTTTTGTCTCAAAGACCTAGTGATCTCTTAAAAAAGAGTCTTCAATGTTAAAATCTTGTGTGCACAAATCTTTTTTTATGTGAGCTAGTTTATGGTTGTCAACAAAAGAGTCACATATGGCTCGCGAGCTATAAGTTTCCGACCCCTGGTATAAAGCATAAAAATTAACAATTGACTTAGTATACGATGCATGAATTTATTAATAAAATCGGTCAACTTTCAATTTATTATAGCAAATAAAAGTTAAAATTTAAAAACCAACTGTATTATTATGAAAAATCGATTTCGACCTATAAAGGTCATCATCAGTTTCTGTAAAAAATTAATTAATTAAAATAGATTACCATATATTTGACAAGACATTTTGAAAATTCTACTCATACTATACGGGTCCTGACTCAATGACACAAAGTGAAGCTTTCGATAAAAACTAAGAGCTAAACGACACAATAACTGACATAATGATTACGGATTACGTAATAATGAAGAAAACGTACAGTGTAAAAACTTGTAGTGAAATTAAAACCGCAAACTCCCGCTAAGATTCAAAGTGTTGACTGAAAAGATTAGCAAAACTGTTGTAGTCTAACTGTGTATAGTAAAGGATAAACGGGTTTAAAATTCAATCGCAATTATAAGACAAAAAAATTCTATTAATATTAATTTTAGCATTCAAATTATTAATCCATTTATTTTCACACCAATCTAATAAAGTTTTATCTGGTTGTTCTACAAATATGACCATGTAGCATTCAGTGATGTCAGGTTTACCATTAAAAGCATCAAAATGAAATGTATAAAAATGTTTAAGGAGGGCAGCTCGGTCATTGTTATCCTTAACGTTAAATTTGTTCCAGAATGAGCGGTGATTATTCCATCGGGTAGAAAATTTGTTTTTAGTTTGTCCTACGTATTGCATTTTACAAAATTTACATTCTGCGACGTAAATACCATAATTTTTGCAAGTAAGATGTTGTTTTAAATTAAATTTTTTGCTATTTGAGTGCGAAGTAATATAATCAACTGTTTTAACCATATTTTTATAGTTTTTAAAGTTTCCACTTACATGAACATATCAGAAGAATAGAATGGGCACATGTTTTTAAAAATGAAAGCTACGTAGAAATGTCTCAAAATATACAAAACCTACCTAAAAAACTTGGTATCCCTAAATTTAACAGACCTGATCAAGATTTACTAGATTCTGAAACCAAAACCTATTGCCAATCAATTACATCTAAATTACAAAATTTCAAAAACAAAGTAAATTTTCATTTCCATCAAAGAAACAATTTAAATTTAGAGATGCGTACCAGCTTGAAACACTTATCTCAATTAGTACATACTAACAAAATTGTAATATGTAAAGCAGACAAAGATGGCAAAATTATTATTGTAGATTACAAGGACTACCAAAAAATTATGGAAGCCGAACTTGAACAATTCGAAATTTTAAACGACTGGAATATTGACAACAAAAATGCCAAATTTGATGTTGTTATGGTCCAATGCTATAATAAAATGATTGAACTTCATAGCTTAGGAGAAATTAAAGATGAGGTTTTATTTCACACTTGCGGAATAAAAAATTACAATGGATTTTATAAAAAAGTTAGTGGACCCACTGCCAAATATTTTGCATGCTACAACTCTGCCTACGGATACCCCTTGTTTAAAACCCACAAACTTAATAATAACCAGTTACTAGAAGTGGACATAATGGACATTCCCAGAAGATTTCTTCAATCTGCAGGTGATATTACAACGTCTAGAATAACAGCGTTTCTGGAAATGATTTTTAAACCTATTAGCACAAATTATTGCCAATTTCAATTAAATGAGTACTGCAGAGATTCAAAACATTACCTTATGGAATTAGAAATTTGGAAATCTACTCAACCAACAAACCTTACCTCCACTCTTTTTATCAATACCGCAGATGTAAAATCATTATATCCCAGTGTAAACCGAGATCTTATTCCTATAGCGCTAAACCATGCCTTGAAAACACAATCCAGTTTTAAGTTAGAAGCTCAACAGATTTTAATAGAATTGACTATGACTTGCCTAAATAACGTTATTCTACAATATTTAGATAAATTTTATGTACAAAAAAATGGAATTGTTACTGGAGACAATCATTCAGTTTCTATAGCGAATATTTGCATGCATTATATACTATTACCGTTGGCTAAAGTACTGAACAAAACTGTTGTCTTTAACCCTTTAAGGGACAGTGGTACACATGTGTACCATGATTGTGATTGTAACATAACAATAGCACTTTTGTGAAGGCATTATAATTCTGATTTTTAGGTATTTGTGACGTCATTATTAAGTCATTGTTATTTTATTTTATAATCAAATTCTTATATCCCTTAAAGGGTTAAAAGATACATTGATGACATCATTTGGCTTTCATATAATTATTCTACAACAACAGAAATTAAAGAGCTACTCCAAGCCCAGTTTAATGATTTTAATCTGCAACTAGTTTTTAACAGTATTAACACCGAAAATATGGATAATAAACTAGAATTTTTAGATGTACTCCATGTAACAACCCTAAATGCCACAGGTGGTTTTATTACAAAAAATTTCATAAAATCTACAGCCAAAGACCGATGTTTTCTCAATGGAGCATCACATCATCCTACATCAGTATACAAGTCAATTGTTTTTGGAGAAGCTGTCCGACTTCGTCGCCTTAATGAACGTAAATCCGATTACTTAAAAAGTTTAGTTAATCTAAAAGATAAATGTTTCCGTTCAAATTTTAACCAAAAAATGACAGAATATATGTTGGAAATTGCTAAACACTGGGAAGATCGCTTCGAACCAAAATCGCAACATCACAAGAAAAACAGAATTGTTTGGGCAACGCAGTTTACTAATCTACTTCAACTCTCTAACCAAGAAAAGAAACTAAAACCGTAAGCAGCTATTGTATATAAAAACCCACCCACATTAGCTACTAAATTAACGAATTACAAAAAATTATCACAGATTCTTCCTAATACAGATAACCGAGGTTCATACCCATGTGAAAAATGTGCTTTATGTGGAAACTTTAAAAACTATAAAAATATGGTTAAAACAGTTGATTATATTACTTCGCACTCAAATAGCAAAAAATTTAATTTAAAACAACATCTTACTTGCAAAAATTATGGTATTTACGTCGCAGAATGTAAATTTTGTAAAATGCAATACGTAGGACAAACTAAAAACAAATTTTCTACCCGATGGAATAATCACCGCTCATTCTGGAACAAATTTAACGTTAAGGATAACAATGACCGAGCTGCCCTCCTTAAACATTTTTATACATTTCATTTTGATGCTTTTAATGGTAAACCTGACATCACTGAATGCTACATGGTCATATTTGTAGAACAACCAGATAAAACTTTATTAGATTGGTGTGAAAATAAATGGATTAATAATTTGAATGCTAAAATTAATATTAATAGAATTTTTTTGTCTTATAATTGCGATTGAATTTTAAACCCGTTTATCCTTTACTATACACAGTTAGACTACAACAGTTTTGCTAATCTTTTCAGTCAACACTTTGAATCTTAGCGGGAGTTTGCGGTTTTAATTTCACTACAAGTTTTTACACTGTACGTTTTCTTCATTATTACGTAATCCGTAATCATTATGTCAGTTATTGTGTCGTTTAGCTCTTAGTTTTTATCGAAAGCTTCACTTTGTGTCATTGAGTCAGGACCCGTATAGTATGAGTAGAATTTTCAAAATGTCTTGTCAAATATATGGTAATCTATTTTAATTAATTAATTTTTTACAGAAACTGATGATGACCTTTATAGGTCGAAATCGATTTTTCATAATAATACAGTTGGTTTTTAAATTTTAACTTTTATTTGCTATAATAAATTGAAAGTTGACCGATTTTATTAATAAATTCATGCATCGCAATTTGATCAGTTAAATAAAATCGTCAATGTAACTTTACTGAAAGAAGGGTAATAGATTTCTGATAAAAAAACTTTAACATGCTTGACTTAGTATATTAATAGATATTACCTACTTTTTCATTAAGTATATGTTAAAATTTTATTAAAAACTTTTTGTTATGCAACTTAGTTGTTAGTTCAATTCAGTAAAACTGGTATATCTAAAAAAACCCAAATAATAACGTTTTCGTTTGTTTGGTTACTTTCTTGGAGTCCAAAAATAAGCAACCTTGAAGAAAATAGCTCAATGACTCTGAAATTTTTAACTACACTAGTCATATTCAGATGTTAGTTAACTAGTCCGGTCCGCAATATTTGTGCTAATGCTGCCCAGTTTTTTAAAAACGATATTAATAGCTACAGACTGTCTTGTAGTTAGATGATGTATAACTATTGTTCGTGTACTGTATATTAACAAGTTCTTTGTTTGATCTATATTTATTGATTTTTTGTTGATTGTTTTAGGCTTCCCCAACTCATGAGTTTTAACATGCATGCAAATTCGGTTTTTTACTTCGTAACATTGTTTATCATTGTTTTCTTATCACTTGCAATTGCATGGACGTTTGTCCGTAAACGTTCTCAAAGAAAAAAAGGTAAAATTGCATGATTTCAAAAACGTTTTTAACTAAACTAAAAGGCGTAAAAATTCAAATAAAACATTTTTTATATTTCTGACAGTATTGCATTATTTTAAACAAATAAACAGATCCAATAATCACGAAAATATAATTTAGAATTAAAATTTAATTAAAAATTTATTCTTACGCACCAAAAATAAAAACAATTTACCCTAATACCATAGAAATAGTTTTTTAGATATAGCAAATTAGAAACAAATTGATAGCCTTTGAATATCATACGTTACAGACAGACGCCACGATAATTTTATTGAAAAAATTATTTAATTAGAGCTATAAAACAAACATTAAATTTTTGTTTTAAAACACTTGAAATTATGTCTAAGCAACATAATAAAATAATTTCTTTAGTAAGTCAATGTAGACTCGTCGATAAGAAAAAAGTGTTTATTTTTTTAGCTTAGCATATGCTTTCTTGCTGAACAAAAATCAAAAAAAGCAATTTGCAGGCTTTAACCCAGGGGTTGGCTAACAGGCCGCATTCTTAAAGTGATTTTATTTGCGGGCCGCACTAAAGTGATCTCTAAAAAAAGGCTTCACTTTGAATCTGTCTCTGGTTTATTTGATTTTTGCACCTAAACGTTGGTGATTGCTAACCACAAAAGAAATTAATAATTTTTTAATTATTTGTTTGAGGCTTTTGCGGGCCGCACAAAACATTGTCGGGAGTCGTAGTTTGCCCACTTCTGCTTTAATCCGTAGGAGCCAATTTCAATGAAAAAGATTGCCGTTGAAAAAGGCAGCAGCCAACGTATTATTTTTTATAACTATAACTATGGATAAATCATATTCAGTATTTATTATGTTTTATTGTTTAAGCATTGTTTGTATGTATTGACATAGATTAAGCTATGCTTAAACGTCTTGGTAAATTTAAAGTCAGAAAAAAGTTTAATTACACGATATGTCTGACACATTTTTACAGCTTTCAGAAATAAAAACCTCCCAGCAATACGACAGGAAACGAAGCGTCAACAAAAGGAAAACCAAGCTATGCTCCAACTTTTATTAATTGTTGTTTGTTATCTTTTTGGTTATACTTACCTTACAAGTAAACATGTTTGCAATACAAATATATACATGTACATTGTTTATGCAAAAAAAATTGCAGAGCATAAAATTTGGAACGCTAAACTAATTTCAAAATAAAAAGTAAAGCCAATATATTTGGAAACATAGTTTATTTTATAGTATCTTTTTCTTTCTTCTTTCTTTTTTAGCTTTTTCCTTTAATCAGAGGTTGCAACAGCGGATGATACTCTTCCATAGCACCCTGTTTCTAACGTCTTTTTTTTTGCACCAACTTCTTTCATATCCTCCTTCATGACATCCAAAAACCTTTTCTTCGGCCTCCCTCTTCTCCATCACCCTTCTTTTTACATACTCCTGGTTTCTCCTCGTAACATGTCCATATCACATCAGCCTGCCTCCCTCATCTTCATTTCTAGCCGTTCTACTTCAACTGTACCCCTGATATACTCATTTTTAATCTTATCTTTTCTCGTCACTCCCATAGCAGATCTCAACATTCTTATTTCTGAAATTCCATCTCTTCTACTTTTTTCTTTGTAACCGCCACCGTCTCAAATCCATTCACCATTGCTGGTCTGACAACTGTACTGTAAACTTTTTCTTTTACCCTAGCAAGTGACCTTCTGTCACAGATTACTCCCGATATTTTCTCCATCCGTTCTATCCTGCCTGCATTCTCTTCTTTACCTCCCTCTCACAACTACCACTTCTTGCACCGTTGATCCCAAATACGTAAATTCCTTTACTCTTGGCACTTTTGTGTCCTCCATCTTCACTGTTTCTTTGTCATTTCCTCCATTTACACAACCATACTTGGTCTTTGACCTACTTGCTTTCATTGCACTTCTATCCAATGCATATCTCCAGCATTCTAGTCTCCGCTCCACTTCTTCCCTGGTCTTTTTACAAATTGCAATATCATCAGCAAACAGCATCGTCCACGGTGGTTCTTTCCTTACTTCGACCGTTAGCCTATCCATAATCACAGCAAACAGAAACAGACTTAACGCTGATTCCTTGTGCAGTCTGACCTTGACCTTGAAACTTTCTGTAGTTCCTACTCCATACCTCACCGCTGCCTCGCTTCTCTCAAACATATCCTGCACAAGTCGCACCTATTTTTCCACCATTCCTATTTTTATTATACAGTACTATAACTCATCTCTCGAAACCCTGTCGTAAGCTTCCTCTAGGTCTACGAATACACAATGTAGCTCTCTTTGACCTTCCCTGTACTTTTCCATCAAGATTATTTAGGCAAATATAGCATCGGTAGTTTCCTTTTCTAACATTAATCCATATTGTTGTTTACTGATCTCTACACTATCCGTCAGCCTGGCTTCAATTATTCTTTCCCATATCTTAATTGTGTGGCTCATCAGCTTTACAGTACAGTACCTCTGTAATTTCCACAGCACTGTGTATCCCCTTTGTTCTTATAGATTGGGATAAGCACACACTTTCTCTATTCTTCATGCATCCATTCATCCACTAATATTTTGTTGAACAGCCTGGTCAAGAACTCTATTCCCATCTCTCCCATGAACTTCCAAACTTGTACTTGCAACTTGTCTGGCCCGACCGCTTTACTTTTTTTCATCCTTCTCAGTGCAATTTTCACTTCTTTTCTACTGACACAATTTACCTCTTCATTAACCACTTCTGCTTCCTTTTTCCTAGCCTCTCTGTCATTTTCCTCGTTCATCAGTTTTTACTTGTTTTATTTTCTCTGCTTTTTTCTTTTTTACCATGAGAGCCATTTTGCATACCACCATACGGTGCTGTTTTGCGATGCATTCATTTATCATTACCTTACAATCACACATTTCTTCAGGTCCCTCCTTCTGCATATCACAAAATCTACTTGGTACTTTTTCCTCCTCCTTTATACGTCACCCTTTGTTCGTCTTTTTTTGAAATAAGTATTGACAACTGTCAAATCCATTCTTTTCGCAAAATCCACAGCCATCCGTCCTTCCTCATTTCTCGTTCCAGCACCGCACCTTTCCATTACTTCCGCATTCCCTGTGTTTCCTTCGCCCACATGCCCAAATTTTAATTTAGGTCAGCACCTAGAACTATCCTCTCCTGTTTTGATACACTTGCCATCAAACCATCCAGGTTTTTCCAAAATTCATTTTTCTTCTCCATGCTGTTGCCAACCTGTGGAGCATACGCCTTAGTATGTTCAGTATCGACTCTTTTACCTCCAGTTTTATGGCCATTAGTCTTTCTGACATCCTCTTCACCTCCAAGAAACTTTCAATCAGCTCCACCCTCACCAATATCCCTATCCCATTTTTTCTTCCATCAGCTCCATCGTACAACAGTTTGCCGCCGACTGCAATGTTTCTCGCTTTACTCCCTTTCCACTTTGTTTCCTCTAGGCATAGTACATCTATTTTCCTTTGCTCCATCAAGTCTGCCAGCTCTCTCCCTTTTCCAGTCATTGCTCCTACATTTGAGGTACCCATGCTTATAACTGTGCATCTCTCCTTTCGAAGTTCCCGCTGCCTCTTCACTCGCCTTCATTCTCTCTTTCTCTTCTTGTTTTTCCTAAGCCCAGTAGTATTATACTGTAATTTCCACAAGTGCCTTGCCGTGCGACACCTGAGTCGGTTGTTGGTAACCTGCACCTCGACCGATCCGGTATGGAATAATTTTTCATTCACATTTCTCATGATTTGGCAAAAGGTTTCACGCCGGATGCTTTACTGCCACAACACTCCTCATTTATCCGGGCTTGAAGCAGGCTCAGAAAACACTGAGAAAAGCCCCCGATGGCTGGGTTAGTTTATTTTATTGTACATTTGAAAAAAAATTGAAATATTTATATTTGCAATGAATTAATTAGTTTAATGCAGTTGATGATGGAATGAGTTATAATTCTTAAACTTTTTAAATAAACTATGTTTCCAAATACATTGGCTTTACCTTTTATTCTGAAATTTTAAAAAAATTGTTTTTTACAATTTTCAATTTGTTATTGTATTTAGTAAAGTTTGTCTAAAAAATGCCGAAAAATAATATCAGCAAGCATAACTTTATCTAGTCGGCGAGTGGTCGAGTGGTTAAAGCACCGTGCGTATGATCGACATGATCTCGATTCAAAACCCATCCTCGCCATTCTGTTGTGTCCTTGAAAAAGACACTTTACGGCACTTTTTCCTGCTTGGTGGTCTTCTCAAGCAGTTCTAAATTTCAGTAATATCTTTATTAAATTACAAGCGGACAGCAATATCTTGGCATTTCCGGAAGCAGGTCGGGGTAATTGTTTACCCTATGTATTAGCGCCTCCGTCGCTTTCCTGCGAGTCAGGAGGATAAACATAGAGATAAAATAAAAATAAAATAGACTAGTCATTATTAACTGGGATTCTCAATGCCCCAAAGTTTGCAGGGGTCAGCGATTTCACTGGAAGTTAAACAGAATTTTAAAAAAATATGCTAAACTATTAGTCAGGATCAGTTTCAAAAATTTTGGAGTCCGTAGACTTGATGATTTTTTTGAAATGGTTCGTGACAAAAAAGATTGGTAATCTTTGGTCTAAACAAAGGAAAGAAAAAAATTATGCAAAAACTTTATGATATAACAACAAAAATAATTATATTTTTATCTAATTTTTTTATAGCTTTTAATATAACACAAGAAAGTGTAACACTCCTTTTTAATTTCATAATTAAAACGTTTTCCTTGCAGCATTGTCTGTTGACCTCAAAAACTTCAAATTACGCAAAATTACTTAAAATAAGTCTAATGTTTTGTTTTTTGTTTTAAAAAAATAATTTCCAAATTTAGAGATAGTCTGATTAAGTTTGTTTTAGTTTACTTTTCTATTACTTTAGCTATCATCATTATCTTCAATTATTCTTTTAACTTGCAGGAAAATATCGTAGGCGTTAAGATTAGAAGAGCCGTTGAGCCATTAATCAAATCTGCTTTCAAAAATACCGAGATATTGCTTTAGAGTAAACTGATCGTACTTTATTAAGTCCTAATTTTTGTCTGCTGTTCCCCGTTTTAATTTCCTATTTTCAAACTTCATCCCATATAAATTTTTCCATACCAAAAGTAAAGGTTTATGCAACTGGTTTGTGTGCTTTTCTACCGCTTGTATGTTAAAAAAAGTGTTTCTTTTCCTTTGATTCCTTAATGCCAAAAACATTTTTTTACGAGTTTGATTTTTACAATTTTTTGATATTTGTGATCAATATGAAACACTGGCTCATAATCTATAAAAAAAAAAATTTCTACCAGTTAAACTTGGCAAGATCATGCCGTATACGTACCGCTAAGCAGAAACGTGCACACTGTAGGAGGCCTACAATGCTTCTACTTCGTTTTATCTTGCTAATGCGCAGACTTGCAGAAAAATTGTCTTTTGAGTTTATGCAAACGTACATTGCAAAATGCGATAAAAAAGCACAACAATTGTATCACACCTTTTTACAAAACCAATGAATTTTTATTTGATTTGACTTCTTATACTGGCGCAAAGAAGCTAGACAAATTGCTTTTTAGTTGACAGGAATTGTGCTTATATTTTTATGAAAAAAAGATATGCTATATGTTGCAGTCTACGCGAAATTCAATACCAAATTTGCTTTATCGACTAAATATGCGTTTTGTACATGTGCCTTCAGCGAATCTTATAGTTTCCCTTTCAAACTGATAATGCTTTATGTTATCCTATTGCAATTTATTTACAACTCTTTTTCTTCCGCCATTCTTTGATACAAACAATTTAATAGATTTTTTAGCAGAGCGCCAAGTAGGTCCGAGCAAAAAAATCTTCTTTAAAACGTTTACGAAACATTTTGCCTTTATATTTTTTTGTTATAATTAGGCATTTTTTCGGTAAAATTAATCAACAACATAATAAAACCCCCATAATATTTTTTTCACAAAATACTATTTTATATTTGTTTATACATTGATCTTGTAGATCTATTTCCCCGCATTTGCACCCGCATTTGCACAAATTTTATTGTTCTTCTTGGCTCTTTCTTAGTTGCTTTTAAAAAATATTTTTTAATGCTTGATTTTATATTTAGCTTTTAACATTATTGTGACGAAAGTAAAAACACAGGAACAAGCTTGGTGGATTTTTTTAACCAGTTACATCGTGTTGCGATTCAGTGAATGCCTCAACCCAATATTTTACAACTTGGGTTCAAGGTTAGTAATAATAATGCTTAAAAAAGGTTTGAGTAAATTTCAATAATTCGAGGAAGCTGTGCTAGAAACCAATTTATTTATTTATTTAAAAGATTGCTCATTTTTGGAAACTGAAATAGGTATTTAACTTTTAAACAAAACGTTTATTTTGCTCAAATCACGTCAGATTGACATTTTTTTATAAACTTCTTATCTTTTTTTTCTGATTTTTTTAGCAAGATACGTGAAGAGACGAGGAAGCTTTTTCGACAGATGTTTTGTTGGGAATAAAATTAGAAAATTCTTGTTGAAGAATGAAGTCTGAAAAATATTTGAGAATAAAGAATATTAAATTTTATTTAATATTTTATGTAATACTACTTAAACTTTTTTTGTAGATTGCTAAACAATATAAAATATACGCTTATGGTTTTTCATTGTTATATTAAAGTACAAGTTCAAATACAAGTGATATTCATATTTTGATTGGCAACGAATCTAAATTGGTCAAATTTTCTGCTAAAACAATAGGTTTCACCGGCAAAATGGCGCAAGACCAGATAGTGTGTCCGTTCTAAAACATATTAAAGTTTATTCCGTAACAACCAATTTTGCCAACCAAGAGTCATGTAATGTTTTTGCCGTGTGATACTTATGAAACTGTTCACTGTATTTTGCTAAATTTAATAAGTCGTAGCAGGAGCACCTCGTCTTGTAGATAGCTTGGTCCTTTTAATAAGCGCTTCATTATGCGATATGTTCGCCACAGCATATAATTAATAATTCAATAAATATACCTCCTTGATAAAGTTGATTTACCTTTAAGGGCTGAGAATTCCTGGTGTAACTGATTTCTTAATAGCAAAGGATTACTAGCTGCATTGGTATCAGTAGTTCGCAAAGTGGTCAATTGGAACATCCAAAAATTTACTAAATTGCAAGAGGTCAAATGGGGTTGTTAAATGTGCGGAGGTCCATGAATGATCGATTAGGTCCAGTATAGCAATGAAGCAACCGAACCTTATTTCAATTTTTGAAAAAATCGCTCTTTGGAGTTATTAATTGTTTGTTGACACCTAGTCACTAGTTTTTTGGCTATTTTACAAAACGTGAGAAAAAAGCGGCCAAAAGCGAGAAAAAGGCAAATTGTAATCTGTTTATTAAAACAATTGAGACTGAACCGTTCATTAACTATGTTTACTCAAGCACTTTACGAGGCAATAAAACGCTTTCAATCTCACTTTCCAAGGGAAGTTGTTTATGTAGAAAAAGAAGTAACTGCAGATTTAGATTTCTTTTCGTATAAAATTTTCTAACAAATTCGGATAAAATCCCGACAACTTGATTTGGCTTTATTATAAAAGTTGATCTTACAACCGATCATACACTTCAATACCTTTGGTATAATGACTACTGGAACGGAATATTACTACCATTGGAACTATTCAAGCTAAGTGCAAAGAAATATCAAACGAAATAAAGCAAATGTGTAATAGAGATATTGGTTTCTAAAAAGTTTTTTGGAATGAACCTGAAAAAAATATCAACTTCAATTCTTTTATTGTAAACTCTAAAACCAAAGGAAAGCGAAATATTGCAATCTTATCAACAATGCACCCAATTTTTTAAATTTCAAAAAATTAAAAGAAAAAATCCGCTTTATACAAGTTATGTGATTATACGCAAGGAGGTACAGACATTGTAGACCGCAAATTTCTATTCAAGTAAAACCAACTCTCGAAAATGGACCACAATTGCATTTTCGTATTTGCTTGATATTTGTCGCATAAATGCAGCAAGTGTATTAGCAATAAATAAACACCCGGAGCCGCACAAACAGAATTTGTTTGAAGTTGGCTTTAGTCTTGTTTTGAAATTAGTAAAACCTTTTATCCAAGGCAAGGTCTAACCCAGCGTTTCTCAACCTTTTTCCGATTGCGGAACATTTTTGAAATTTTTCAAAAATCGCGGCACCTTTAGACTATTTTCATTAAATTTTGTTTCCAAAATCAGGTGATCACTAAAAAAAAGTTTTTACCCAGAATTGGGCTCTACGTCTACATTTTGTCCCTAAAATCAGTTATATTTTAAAAATACCGTTGCTTTGGTCGCGGGAAAAAATTGGTATCTTTTAAAGTTCGCGGCGCACTTTAGCTAGGAGCCTTAATTTCCGCCCCCAAAATTATGTGATCTCTAAAATAAAAGCTCTTCACTGCATTCACGGTCTCTCTAGTGAATTTCCTTTCCTAAATCAGTTCTTTCTAAATAAAAACGGTCTTCGCTACGAGTATTATATATTTCACGAGTAAAAAGCGCAATATTCGACGTCCCTAGCTAATTTTTTCCGAAATCTTTCGCGGCACATAGGTTGAGAAACACAAATATATGTAGTAACATTGAAGCTGATAATTCAAAATAATATTACAACACTCAACCGTTTTCCTGGATAAATGGCATTCTAGGGTGCCGCGTTATTGTTTATTCGTATCTAATTTTTTTGTTATTTGGAATTTGCTAAGTAACTTATGGTAACGTTACTTATATCGGTAAAAATTAATTTACACGACTCTTTATTAGAAGTCACGCAAAAAATAAAATAAGAAAAATTAATAGCCACGTCTTCAATTACAATATATTCCTTAGTTAAGAGTGTGTACTAGATTCATGGGGGGAGGGTCGATAGAAAATTTTTTACTCGAATTGTGGTCGACGTGGAGAAATATTTGAGAACCACTGGCTTAAATAACTGTAAAACATAAGTGCTATTTTTTAACTTTATTTTCAAATGATTGTTAAAAAAAACTTGTATTAATCTAATTTTATTTAAAAGAACAAAGCTATGGTTTCTCAATTCAACAAGACTGTATAACCATGTATGTATACAGGCTAAATAAGTTTCATTTTGTTGAGGCGCATCTACACTACAGCCGGTTTTAGTTGCAGCTTAAGCTGCGACCGCAAGCAATCAAGCGTGAACTGTCTACACAGACACGATTGAGCGACCAAGATGTACGACTCAGCTGCGGTCAGTCGCAAAACAGCAATATTTGAAAATGGTTGGTAAGTGGAAAAAATGCTCATGTCAGCGCAAAAAAAAGCTTCGAAACATATTGATAGTTGAAGCATACCAAAATATTTGCAAGAAACAAAAAAAAGTGCAAAGAAAATATTGGATGCACCCTTTGCTTCAAAAAAGAGTGAAAAATAAAGAAGGTAATACAGTTTTAAAAATTTCTTAGTATTAAATTTTCATTGTATTTTAATTTAATATTATGCAGGTGATGGCAGTACCTGATGTTGCTGGTTGGATGAAAATTGCTACCAATTTTCAATCACGTTGGCAGTTTTCTCGCTGCCTTGGAAGTATTGATGGTAAACATGTGGTTGTGCAAGCCCCAAACAATTCTGGGTCACTGCATTTTAACTACAAAAAGACGCATAGTATCGTACTACTTGCTGTTGTCGATGCAAATTATAATTTTGTTATAGTTAATGTGAGCGCCTAAGGTCGACAAAGTGACGCAAGTGTCTTTGCGAATTCTGCATTTGGAAAAATGCTCAAAAGCAATAAAATTCTATTACCAGAAGAAAAACCGTTGCCTAGAACTATGGGGCCACAAATTCCCTTCCTTTTTGTTGAAGACGAAGCATTTTCCCTTCAATAACATATGATAAGGCCTTTTCCAGGAAAATTGCTTCCGCAACAGAAAAGAATTTTCAACTATAGACTTTCGCGAGCCCGGAGCATTGTTGAGAATGCCTTTGGTATTCTAGCTGCACGCTTTCGGGTTTTCCATCGTCCTCTCATGGTTAGCGTCGAAAACGCAAAAACTGTTGTGAAAGGCGCCGTGGTGCTGCACAATTTCTTGCGCCTAGAAACAGCAACACAATACCTAACACCGACATCTGTCTATCATAAAGATAATAGAGGACACGTTTCTCCCAGTAAATGGCGCCAAATGCAAATGATGGCCAACAACTTCAGTCTTTGACAAGAAGTGGGCGTAAAAGTTATGCTCGGGCTGTGCAAGTGAGAGATTTGTTTGCTCAGTATTTCTCAAGTGAGGTTGGAAAAGTGGCTTGGCAAACGGAAATCGTTAATAGAAGATAAATCGCTATTAAAGTATATGGTGCTGCCACGCATATTGTGTGCTCAATTAAAAAATGCATAAGTTACAAGTGCTACTGTAAAATAAAAACCGTACATGCAAGTCTAATAGTGTTTTATTCACAGCAAAATTAATAGAAAAAGAAAATAGAAGACAAAACTTTATATACTAAATGAATTAATTATCACACTCTTGTGAGGCGTCAAAAAGCAACTGCATCCCATACATTTAAAACCAAAGTCGCTTCTTTTCTGGCCATTTCTTAACGGTGGCACTCATGCTTTGAAACAACAAGTCGGTTGCATCTTCAACGTGATCTGTTTAAAATACAAATAAAGCATTAGCTGCACGTACGTTTAAAGATTACGCATCACAGGGTGTAATATACGCTAATTGTGCGTCGCGAATTGCTATGTAAAAACTGATTTGTCGGCAGCGTGGTCGAGTGGCTAAACCGCAGTGCTTGTGATCAACATGGTCTTTGCTGAAAATCTACTCCTGCCATTTTGCTTTTTCCTGGAAAAAGACGCTTTGCGGCACTTCCCCTGCTTGTCTTCCCTTGCTTTATGTATTGCACCTCCGTATCTTGACGGTCAGTATTGCACCTTTCTTGCCAGTCAGTTGAATAAATATAACAAAAATAAATAAAATCAAAAATATCAATAAATAAAGGGTTATGTTACTGCAACATTGTCCAGTTTCTTTTATAGCCTCGATAACCATATCCGTCTGATATTCGGAAGTGTGTCGTCGTTTTTTGTTTTTTTCTATATAATAAATTCGGTGAACTCGATAGTAAAGCACTCAAACTTTTGCCAACAGAAACTTACTAGACAGCTTCGAAGGGGTAGGGGCGGGAGTGGAAGAAATTTCATTAGTTAAGGGATAAGCAATTTCTATTTGAGGAAAGGAACTTTCTTGTACAGTTGAGGCCTCGGGGCTTCCAGCAACCTTTTATATCATCCTTTTAAAAAAGTTTCTTCCAATACATTATTTTGCGAGTCCTGGCAAAAAAAATGAAAAGACGTAAGCCTTTTTTTTATTTACCAATTTTCGTTACTTTTTCCGAACATACATATTGCTCTACAGACAAATTCTATTTTTATTCAAAAGTTTTATTTTTATACCTTATGTGTTTTGTGTCATTCGTGTATTTGCATTGCATTTTACATAGGGTATTGATAATGCAAGGCGGGTTTTACAGAATTAGATAAAACGTTTTTTTAGTCTGCAAAATGACCAAAAACTTTGGATAAATGTTTTGGAAAGCGTTGATACATAACAAGTCTGAATAGTACTCACCTGAATAGTACAATCAATGCTGTAGTCTTCTATTGTTCTCGGCAACAGTCTTTTCCAGACAGAAAAGGTTTGATGTTGTCCTAACCAAAGCCAAAAATAGTTTATAACTATTAAAAGTACTTATAAAACGTTAATTAAGATAACTAATTCATACCAAACCAAAACTTTATACAACAATTTTACAGCTAAAATTCAACGTTGTGTTTAACGTTTTGCAAAGCTGCCAAACAATTCATAATAAATGTTTAATATTATTTTCTATTGCTAATAAATTGGTATAATTTTTATAAATTGTTTAATTGTTACAAAGCTTCATTATTTAAAAAAAGGTATAGCAAAATTTTAATAAGAATTATAGCAAGGTGACAAAGCAGGTGAAAAACAACACATACATAAAAGGAAAAACTTACAGTCGAGGTTGAATGTATGGATCAACAAAGCTCATCACTTTGTGCAACCTCCATATTTTCTCTGGAATTGCTCCATCTCCCGACTTAGACAAACTAAGTTGGTCTTTCTTCCTTTTATATTTTTCTTTCAATCTTTTCCAGACCAGTTTGCAACTTTCTTCTACAAAATAATTATGTATCTGTGTCAAAGAATATGTGAAAGTACCCAACACTATTCCATTAATTAGTAGTTAACTACCCCCATTCCAGTACGTTGTCCACCAAAATTGTACTGAAGCCTCCACACCATTGATACATAATAATTGATAAATTAAAAATATTTTTCTAATAAAAAATTTCTCACCTTTTCCAGAAACACCATATTCTTGGGCAACGGCCTGCCAAACATTCATTCTACATTGCCTATTTCTGTACGTAGCTGCTTGTGAATTGTGCAAGCAAGCATGGTTTTGTACAGTAATAATGAATTTTTCTTTTGTTTCATCGCACGTAAAAAGATCACTTATTAATATTTCTTAAACTAAATTTTAAATCTAAAATATCTCTAAATTAATATTCAGATAAAATAAAATTATTCATAAAAAGTTGGAATATTTATAATTATATTAAAAAAAAAATTATTAAATTAAATTTTAATTTAAAATAATTTAAGCACTTATGCAATGAAGACAGCAGAATTGATTATTTCAAAACCATAGAATCAGCTGGTAATTATACAACTAAATTAGGACATTGAGATAAAACAGTAAGTTATACAGTTTATTTGTAAAAATTATTATATACATATGCATATAGATCCAGTATGAAATAGCAGTGAAAGGTTATGTAAAGGTTAAGTGAAAGGTTAACACATTTTTAAAAGAAAATGTATATTATTTAAAAAATATATAAATATCTGACGAGACCCGAAAGGTCGAAAGAGTACTGTCTGCAGTTAATTATGCTCCCTGCTTTTGCAGGTTGAGCTCTTTGGCTGGGAAGACAGTGATGCCGCGCTATGCAAGGCTCATCATTTCATATGATTTGAGCTCTCTTGGCATCACTGGGCTTTGACTCTACTGTGGCTTAAAAACCACAATTAGAAGATTAGCCACAAGGTTGAAATTGATGAGCCTTGTTCTTTCCCAGCACTAACAAAACCCGAAAGGTCAAAACAGTACTGTCTGCAGTAAAATATGCTTCTGTGTATTTTTAAAAATTATATCTAAAATCTACTCTAAATTATAACAATGATTATTTTACAGCATAGACCAATACATCAATAATATATACATCAATGTAGTAGAAGCTGCTGTTATAAATAAACTTATGTCCTTATTTTTCAAAAACTCCTTGCAAAACCTTTAACACCATTGCAAATCTGAAAAAAAGTACGTAGAAATCCATTAAATTTTATCAGTTGCTATTTGTACAAATTACACTTGCAGTGCTTTTTATCAAAAGCAACAAAATAGTTCAAAATTGCAAATTTTTAAAAAGTGTGACATTAAACTATTTTTTGGTATCATTAAAAAGTTTTAATGTTTAGTTTTTAAGGTTTAAAAAAAACCTAGATATTTGTTTTAAGTTTTTTTCATTTTTTCTACCAAATATTTATACAACTAAAATAATTTTCATGTTTGATTGAACAATTGCTTGGTATTCTTATAACTGTTTATTAACTATTCAGTAAAATATCTTAATGACTGAAAAAAAAACTTTTATTGCTTTTCAGAAACACATAACGTTAAATTTTATAAAAAAACATTTAAAATATTTTACAGCTATTTAAAAAATTTCACTTTATCTAAATTTCAATTTTTCTTTGTTCAAATATACTATCAGCTGATTGTTTTGTTGCACTGCTCGTTTCAGGCGCAACTGGCTTAAGCAGCTTGAATTTTCGCTCTTCCTGTTAAATATTCCTGCTTAAGCAGGCGTAAGTACAATGAAGTAGCTTGGTTTCGCGTGCAACCAAATAAAATAAAAAAACAAAGTTTCCCTTTGGCTTAAGCCAAAACGAAAGAGCAGTGTAGACCAGTGTAGATCCGCCTTTAATCTCAATAACTATTAAAGGTCAATCACTGATCAACGCTTAGAAGATTTTTAATTTGAAATTTTATTGCTGGTTATTTAAAAAGATTCATTTAAAAAAAAATTAGATAACAAGTTCAAAATTTAAACTTGTACACTTTTTGTGTACAAAAATCATGAGGTAAGTCAAAAAACATTTTGAACGTCTTGTTGTGTTTGTCAAGATTACTGCGTCACGTAGTAGTTATTTTTTTTTGCAGCAGACCGTGACTAATGCGATTATGTCGTAAAACAAAGCAATCAACGAAAGTTTGAGGTCTTTCAACTTTATGCAAAATAAGAAAAGACTAATAGCAAATATACTAAAAGCAAAGACATTTGACTAAACTACGCTCGTAGAATAAATTTTCTCCAACGTATCAAAAAATCAACTGTCTGTTAAGAGTATTGGACATGTAAACCTAGGGTCCTCCGAGGATCCCCCTTAGGTAGTCAACAGAAAAAACATTCTAGGTAAATAAGGGTGAAGCGTTTCATAAAAAAGTAAGAATTTTTAATTTGTATGAGAATTTATGGCCACAATGTTGAAAATTAACAGTTTAGTATTCATTTCATCTCTAAATTTATTTCCTGATTTGTAGGAAAGCAATGAAGGCGCTACATATAGGTTAAGCAATTACCCACACATGCTTTCGGAGATGCCAAGATATTTCTGTTCTGTGAAAATTTTCTATTTGTTTTTCAGTTTTATAAAGATAGGACTGAAATTGAGAAATACTTACCAAGATCGCCAAGCAGGGAAATTGCCATAAAGTGTCTTCCCCAATAACACAACAGAATGGCGCAACTAGGTTTTAGACGAAGACTATATTAATCACAATTACGGCGCTCTTAACCATTAGATGACGCTGACAACAATATTTGATACTTTTGTATGTATTTTGCAATTTGCAAAGTTGTAATTTAGGCTTTGACTTTTGATATTCATGATTCTAGCTTGAACAATTTAATAACTTGTATTTCAAGAAGAACTACTTTGCATAGGCGATGATTCAAAAATATTTTATCGACTTTAATTCAATTAAGTATATCCAAAATTTACCGAAATCTGAACGAAGAAAAATAAACCATTTATTGAAATCTACTTTAGTGTAATAAACTTGAATAATCTTGTAACAACAAACGAAGTTGACGTAGAAGTAAACAATTCAAGCAATATTTTTCTTAAGTACAGGTAAGTAAGCTTTTTGGTACAATTTTTTTATAAAAACATCTATTACAGTACTGAGATAAACTGATTTTTAATCATTGGCTGGTATCAGTTTGAAGTAAAATTTTTTTGTAATCTTTACTAGGCTCATTTTAAATTTGCTTTGACAATAAAAAAAGATAACTCTTGAAACGTCAGCGTGTAAATATAATGTTTTCAATTGCATTGGCTCTTTGCTTTTTGTTGAAACAATCAGAACTACTTCTGAAAACCAAACCGTTTTATATTATATATCTCTTAAAATCAAACCAATAATTTTGCAACAGGAATGAAGGTTTCTTTTTCTTGTTGTGGCCACCATATACAGAGGCGACAAAAAGTTTAGATACACCTAATTGTTTTTTCTTTATTCGATCATAACTTTATTCAAAATTGGTATAGAAAGTTCTAATTTACAAATTTGAATCTAGCATGGAAAAATCTTTCGAAAGATATTAATTAATTATAAATCTATTGCAAATTAATTATTTTATTAATTAATGAATCGAAAATGATCTATTTGATGCGGCAAAAAGTTTAGATACACCTAATTATTTTTTCTTTATTCAATTATAACTTTATTCAAAAATGGTGTAAGAGTTCTCACAAATTTGGATTCAGCATAGAAAATAAAATATATATTCATAAAAATAAACTAATTTACTGGTCAACCAAAAATCATTGTCTAACTTATTGTCATCTAATTGTTGGCAAAAACAATAATATTTTATTTTGCCAACATTTAGGTGACAATAAGTTTAGATACACATAATAAAATTGCTATAATTATTAGTCATTTCAAATAAAAAAGTGGTAACTGGCAAAGGTTTTAGTTTAGAAAAAGGTATTTTAATATTTTAAATACTCTACATTTAAGATATGTAAACGGCCCAGCATTTCACCAACAGGTCGTGCAAGGATTGTACAGCTTCATCTTGAAAAATTGTCCCACAGACAAATCCAAAAGAAAATGCAGTGTAGCCTTAAAGCTGTGCAAACTGCAATCTACAACTACAAAGATACTGGAAGATTTAATAATAAAAGGTTTGGCAGACCAAGAATAAATTCGTCAAAGTAAGAAAGAATTTTTTATTGTTTTTCTTCAAGTGATAGAAGATTAACAGCTGTTGACATTAAAAAACGTATTGAAAGCCATTATGAAACCAAATTGTCTGTTTCTACTGTGAAAAACATTTTGAAACATTATGCTTTGAATGGTCGAGCGGCAAGAAAGAAAGCTTTCATTTCTTTAAAGAACAGATTGAAACCTTTGCTATTTTCCAAAACTCATATCAATTGGACCATCAAAGATTGGTCCAGGATCTTTTGGAACAATAAATCGAAGTTCTGTAAGCTGAGATCTGAAGGCATAATTTACGTCAGACGCAGAAAGGGGGAAGAATTGAAGCTTCAATGCTTAAAGACTACAGTCAAAGGAGGCGGTGATTCAATCAATGTACCGGGTGGTTTTTCAATGCATGGTATGAGTCCAATTTATGAAATCAATGGTATTATGGACCAAACCATTTATAAAAATATCATGAAAATGTTCTTCTAACTTATTCAGAAAAACATTTGCCATTGAACTGGATCTTCATGCAAGATAATGATCCAAAACACAAGACAAAGTCTGTTATAAAATTTTTTGAAGACGAAAAGTGAATTTATTAACATGGCCACCCCAATCCCCGGATTTAACCCTTTAAGGGACAGTGGTACATATGTGTACCATAAAAATATTTTGTAACCAAAGAAAAACCACCACATATTGCAATTTAGTTTTTTCCCTTGATAACTTATAATAATTTTTTTATCAAGCATTAAAAAATTTTGAAATTTTGAAGACTTTTTCTATTTTTTTCAAGACTTGAAATTTAACATTTTTTGTTGTTTTTACTCGCTGTAAAAATGTGATTGGCTAGTAGCAGCAAAAACTTTTTTGGTTAATTTTTTTTTTAATTTACGGTATTTAACAAATATTCTTCCCTATTTGTTAGTTTCAGTAACATCTAGCCACTTTTTATTGGAAAAAAATGCATTTAAATTTTTTGGTATATATGTGTACCATTGTCCCTGATTAGGAACAAAATGAGTGTCAAAACCAAAAATGTTATGATAAATAGTGCTGCATCTAAAATGAATGGAGTTTATAGCTGCTATACTATATTTTATTTTGACTTTAAGCTCAACTTGTAATTTTGTTAATTCTATGATTATAATTACAGGGTGATTCACCGAAGTGTTGACAAATACTTTATTCCATTATTAACTTCGCATTACCTCTTCAGATTGTTATTACATGTACTTTATTCCATTATTAACTTCGCATTACCTCTTCAGATTGTTATTATATATTCTAGAGTAAGTTTTCAATATCAATAAGAATATTTAATCTAGAAAAGTAAGATGGCAAAGACAGTAAATGACATCGTTGAAGGGTATTGCAAGAAAGGACTTCCACCTGCGAAAATTTTCCGGTTGATGAAGCGATTTGTGAGTCGTGGGGGTGTTTACAAGGCTGTGAAGAGGTTCAGGGAGACTGGAAGTTGTGCTCCAAGAATCAGAAGTACTCCTGAAAAACCCATCAGGACAAAGGAACTGATTAAGAAGGTCAGGGAGAGGTTGAGGCGGAACCCTTCAAGGAGCGCAAGAAAACTGGCTAAGGACACCTCTGTAAGCGTGAGCACCATGCAAAGGCTTCTCAAGGATGATCTCCACGTCTACCCGTACAAATTTACCAAGAGGCAGCTCCTGTCAAACGCCACTAAGAAGAAAAGGCTTGATAGAGCTAAGGTTTTGATCAAGAGACTTGTTGTTGGCACGCGGCCTCAAGTGCTTTGGACAGATGAGAAGCTTTTCACTGTCCAAGCTATCCACAACCACCAAAATGACAGGATTTGGATTCCAAACAAGGACATGGTGCCAGTTGAACGTTGCAGTTCATTTAGGAGGCAGAAACCTTCTTCCGTGATGGTTTGGGCAGGAGTCACTTCAACAGGCCTGAAAACACCTCTAATCTTTATCGACGAAGGCGTGAAAATTAACCAAACTATCTATCGTCGGATGTTGGAAGAAAAAGTCATTCCCTGGGTTCAAGAAACAGTGGGAGAGGAAGGAATTACGCTTCAACAAGATGGGGCAACCTCCCACACAGCCAGAGCAGTCCAGCATTGGTGCAAGACCAATTTTAAAGGGTTTTGGGAGAAGGAAGTATGGCCCCCTTCTTCACCCGATTTGAACCCAATGGACTTTGGGATTTGGTCCATTCTGGAGCAAAAAGCCTGCTCAACATCCCATCCAAATATCGAAACCCTTAAACGAAAACTGAAGGCGTCATGGGAAGAAATTGACCCAGAAGTGGTGCGTGCCACGTGCGCCCAAGTACTTCCACGTCTTAGGCGCCTTGTGAAAAACAAAGGGGGCTACATTGAATAATTTGAATTTTATGTGAAAGCCCATTAAATTTCCATTCTATCTATTAAAAACTTGTTTCTTTTGCCCTTATAGTAAGTTGGATAATTCAGTTTTAATTTGTCAACACTTTGGTGAATCACCCTGTATATAGCCTTATGTTGAATTTATGGCGACGAGATAGATTTGATGACATCATGAAATATCTTCATTTTCATCTTAATTATAATTTGGACAAAGATGATAAGTATTGTAAACTGCGTCCATTGTTGGCTCATCCACAACAAAAATTCATGTCCCATTTTTCCCCTCAAGTTATATATCCCATGATGAAACTATGGTAGAATACTTTGGGAAACATTCATGTAAACAGGCAATTAGAAATAAGCCAATACGCTTTGGATATAAACTGGTGTGCCAGAATCTTGCTTTAGGGTATCTAATAACTTTGACTTATATCAAGGGTAAAACTTATAAAGGAAATGAAGAAATGGAAACTAGATTTGGCAAATGTGCATCAACTGTTTTACATCAAATTCCACCCTGGTAACTGTTCTAGGGTTAAAAAAGGTTTGAGCAAATTTCAATATTTCGAGAAAGCTATACTAGGAACCAGTTTATTTATTTATTTAAAAGATTGCTCACTTTTGTAAAATTGAAATAGGTATTTAACTTTTGAACAAAACGTTTACTTTGCTCACATCACATCAGATTAACATTTGTTTATGGACTTATAATATTTTTTTTCTGTTTTTTAGCAAGATTCGTGAAGAGACGATGAAGTTTCTTCGACAGATGTTTTGCTGGAAACAAAATTAGAATATTTTTGTTGAATAATGAAGTCTGCAAAATATTTGAGAAATAAAAATGCTGGACTTTGCTTTGTATTTTACGTAGCTGGTTTTACGTTAATTGCGATTTGGAAAATAGTACTTGAACTTTTTTTGTCACCTGCAAAACAATATAAAGTATATGCTTCTTAACAATTTAATTATTAGTTATGGTTTTTCATTGTTGTATTAGGTACAAATTCAAATACAAGTAGTAGTCGTATAGTGATTGGGAACGGATTTGTACCTGCTAAATTTTCCGGCTAAAACAAAATTATTATATTTGGAGTTTTTACCGGCGAAATGACGCAAGACCAGATAGTTTGTCCGTTCTACAGTAAAACGTATTAAAGTTTATTGCGTAACAATCAATTTTGAAAACCCAATGGTAATGCGTTTTTTTGTGGTGTGATTCTTAAAAACTGTTTGCTATATTTTGCTAAATTTAGTAAGTCGTAGCTGGACCACCTCGTCTGGTTGATAGTTGATTCTTTTTAATGACCCCTTCTTTGTACAGTATATTTGTTATAATTAATGATTCAATAAATATATCTCCTTGGTAAAGTTAATTTGCCTCTAAAGGCTGAGAATTCCTGGTGTGAATGATTTCGTAATATCAAAGGATTACTAGCTACATTGATTAAATCAGTAATTCGCAAAGTGGTCAATTGGAACATTTAAGAATTCATTAATTCTTAAAAGACCGGAATGAACGATAGTTGACTAGCGACGCGAAACCGGTATCATTCCAGAAATATACCAGTTTCGCGTGACGCATGAATGTTGGAGAGTGAGAATGTAGCGAGTGCGTGAATGTCATTATAAAGATTAGAAGACAAATAAATAAAAGAGAAAAGAACTGTTTATTTTCACGCGCCTAGTAAAAACAATCAAAGTCTCAGTTAGAGCGAGCGAGTGACACCATTTTTCTTACGTCATAGCGCGAGCACCCACATACAATTTTGGCTGCGCACATACGGCGCGATGTTAAAAATTATGATAAATTTTGAAATAAGATAATTTTGAAAAAGTTTTTTTCAAGGGATTTAGATTAGGTGTATAGATTAGGTGTTTTACTACAAATAGCGAATATAAAGTTCGAACTTTATAACCACACTATGGTGTTAAATCAAAAATAAGCGTTTTTTTCTGAAAAACTATGATTAATATTTTTATCGATTACTCACTCATTTTTTATCACAATTAAACAAATTTTATATCATTTTAATGAAGAAATAATTATCTTTTTAATAGTACACAAATCAATCAGCTTCTCTAAACAAGAAAAGAGCAATTATTTATTAAAAAACTTAATTTGTAAAAAAAAGCAAATTTCGCTCCGTTTGCGGTTTTGCTGTATCGTCGCAAAACGAGACAGCGGTGCTTTAAAAGGGTTAAATTGCAGGAGGTTGATCGATTGACAATCAGAAATGTTTGGGAACCACTGGATTAAATAATTGTAAAACATAAATGTCTTTTTATACTAAAGTTGTGTAAAAACATTTGCATAAAGTTGACAATATAAATTAGGATAACGCTTTTTAATAAATAATGCTTTGTGTATTTTTGTTTGAAATTCCCATTTTCACTTTTTTATTATTTTAACACGTTCGCTACCACGGTAATGTTTTGTAAACGCGGTGATCCTCATTTGATTCATGTTATTAGGTTTTTATTGTGTAGATATGTTAGTCTGGATTCTAAGCATAGTTTTCTTTTGTATATTGTGGGTTTTAGAATAAAATTAGACAGAACAATGAAATCCTTACTTTCATTGTTAAATAAAAGTTTATATTTTCACTGTTAAATGAAATTATGCTCTGTGCTCTTTTAATTTTAAATGTCAAAAAAGTTTTCTGGCTTTCTTTGTTTTATTTTTTGAAGAGCAATGGTTTAAATGACTTTTTGAGGGGGTTTTCCGATCGCTGCCATTAGACAATAATAGTCGATAATAGTTTAAGAGTACACGTTTAAATAATTTCTTAAGTAATTACTTGTAAAATTATTAATTATAATTAATGATTTTATGGGTATAAAAAAAAACGTGATGTTTAAACTTGGATTCAAAATTAATGTTTCCAACAATGTTTCCAGCGTGGTCGAGTGGCGCCGGGTTCGTGACCAACACGGTATTGGTTCAAAACCTACTCGCGCCATTTTGTTCCTTGGGAAAGACACTTTACGGCACATTCCCCTGTTTGGTGGTCTTGGCAAGCAGTTCTAAATTACAGTCATATCTCTATTAAAATTACAAGCGGACAGCAATATCTTGGTATCTCCGGAAGCAGATCGTGGTAATTGCCTACCCTATGTATTAGCGCCTGCATTTTCCTGCGAGTCAGGAGGATAAATATAGAGATAAAATAAATAAAATAAAACAATTTTGGAAAACTATAAAAAAAAATTTAGGCATTCCAAGATTACATGTATCACAACTCTACTCGGGAATCCGAAAGGACCAGTTGAACTAGGTAACACAAATACCTGCGGTGAAGTAAAGCTGCATTTATTTTTAATCATGCCGGCTCTGGAGTAGTTTGCTGCAAAGTTCTTGAAATAGTTAGTTCTGCTTCAGTACGAATGGATTCGTCATAAATCTTCTCTCTACAAATAGATAAAAAGCACAGTTTCTAACTGTAAAGAGTATATCATTCACAAAATCAAACAAACTTGATCATTTTTTGTAAAATTTGACTTTCAAGCTTCAAACTGTGAAGCAATTCACAGCGCCAACAACTGCCAATAATCACTCAACAACTTCATACCGACAAACTATAAGAATATATATATATATATATAACTATAAGATTAGCACCCTAATGGCCAATATTAAAATGATTCTAATGCCAACACTATAAAATTAACTTTCAAGGGCTACCACCTGACTCTTTACTATTTAAACACCTACACAATATCACACAAGCGACAATAACAAAACGATTCTTAGGCACTGCACTGAGTTAACTAAAATATCAACTGGAATCGTGCACTAAAGTTGACTAGTCTTTATTAGGGCACAAGCTTTGTGGGCTACTGCTCACTTGTCAGGTGCAATAAAATAAAAATGCAATCAAAACAAAATTTATACAACGGCATTAAACGTATTAAAGAGACATATTTAACGTAATAAAATATAAAAATATCGGATAGAAAAGACCAAATTTGAGAAAAATGGAAGTACGAAAATTACAGCAATTCAAACAAAAACAAATACGAGAAAATAGCATGCAAGTATAGAACGATGCGAAATGGGAAAAAAGTGAAAAACATAAATGACTCTCACGTTTGCAGAAATAAATATTACACGTTGTTAGAATGAACGAATAATCTCTGTTTAAACCTTGTTTAAGGCAATCGAATTTCAACACAATTTTTTTTTTCTACTTCCCGTTGTTGTTTTGTTTTATCTTTAATTTTTTTTATCACAGTTAATCTGAGATTTTCCAAAGTGTGGTCAGGTTTATTAAAATGTTCGGTTACCAGTTTGTTTCTGTTGTGTTTGATGTCACTCCTGGGTCTATTCATTCGTTGTCCAATTGCTTCTCCAATATAGATTGCTTTAGGGGAAAGATTACACAAAATTGCATATATGATATTAGATGAATTACAGCTAAACTTTCCAGAGATTTTATAGGGATACTCCGTTGGAGCCAGTTATTGTAGGATCAGTATTTATGTGGGCAGAGATAGCATTTAGAAGATTTGCAGGGAAAGGTGTCCGTGATGAAACTTTGAATTGCTAAGAAGGCAGATGTAAGTAAAATTTTGAGGTTAGGAGGTTGACGATATAATATGAGTGGTGGAGCAGATAAGATTTGGTTGAGATGTGGGTCCTGTTTAGTAAAGGTTGCAAATTTTTGGCAATTTTGTTGATAGGTCTAAGATAGAGGTGTAAGTGAGAACTAGGGTTGTGCTATCAGATTCTGATTTGGTTAGATATTTTAGAAGGGCTTATCAGGGAATAGACATGGTTACGTGACTTCCTCTCTTCCTGTTTGCACCGACTCAAAATTCTCAAGATCTGGAGAAGAGGGCTTGTAGCTGCAATCCCAAAGCCAACGAAGCCCGTGGGGGACCCAAAGAGTTATCGACCGATATCTCTGCTCTGTGTTCCCTACAAGATCCTCGAGAGGCTTATCTACGCCCGCGTTAAGCCATTAGTCGATCCACTGCTCCCTAAAAAGCAGGCTGGGTTCCGACGCGGGAAGTCAACCGTAGATCAAGTTGTTCTGCTAACCCAGAACATCCAGGATTCTTTTGAGGCTATGAAGAAGGCCGGTGCCGTGTCTGACAGCTGCTTATGACAGTGTCTGGCTCGTGGCCTTACCTGCAAGCTGCTGAGACTTCTCCCGGATAAGCATATGGTCAGAATGATCATGGAGCTTGTCCGAAATCAAAGTTTCACCCTTAATACCGGTGACAGCAAGCAAAGCTGGCTACGCCGTCTTAAAAACGGCGTTCCTCAGGGATCGGTCTTCGCTCCCCTCCTATTTAACATCTATACGTACGATCTTTCTTCCATGACTTCCAAAAAGTTTGCTTATGCTGATAATTTAGCATTGTTGCACTCTTCTGGAAACTGGAAGGACTTGGAGGGACTTTAAACCAAGACATGTCTACACTTTCAGCGTATTTCCAGACTTGGAGGTTGAAGCTCAGTCACATTAAAACGGTGACGGCAGCCTTTCACTTAAATAACCGAGAGGCCAAGCTTGAGCTAAAAGTCTACAGTAATGATAGACTTTTACCTTTCTGTCCAACCCCTACTTACCTTGGGGTAAAACTGGACAGATCGCTCACGTTTTGTCACCACTTAGTCCATCATTACTGTCAGGCAAAAAGAGAAAAAAGGGCCAAAAAAATACATCAAGCGAATCGTAGACATTACATTATGCAATACCAGAGGAGTGCTTTACTGACGAGACGATTATCATTACATAATAAAACTTTAAATTACTTTTAACGGGAATACACTACATCGTCATGATTAAAATTATTATGAATGAAGTGTGACAGTGGGTTTTATATATAATGAAGTTTGGAGTGTGTTATTTTTAAGTCGAATAGTGATGTCCAGAAAATTAACTTCCTCAGTCGAGTGGTTCATAGTAATGTGAATGTCCGGATCCTCCGAATCTTTGTGAAATTGCAGTAGTTCTTCTTCTCCGTGTGTCCATCACAGAAAAATGTCATCAATGTATCTAAGGTATATTAATGGTTTTTTATGGGTATTTTGTAACACGTTTTCTTCAAAGTTAATCATGAAGATATTGGCATATTGAGGAGCCATTTTTATTCCCATTGCAGTGCGTTTAAGTTGTAAGAATTGTTGGTTTCCAAAATTAAAATTTGTTTGGTTTCCACTTTTCAAAGTGTTTTCTAAAGTTTCAAAGTCTCTAAAATTGGTTTCCAAAGTCTCAAGTTCCAAAGTTCTAAAGTTTCTAAAATTGGTTTCCAAAGTCATATATGTCTCTTTATTACGTTTAATGCCGTTGTGTAAATTTTGTTTTCATTGCATTTTTATTCCATTGTACCTGACGAAGTGAGCAGTAGCCAACGAAAGCTTGTGCCCTAATAAAAACTACTCAACTTTAGTGCACAATTTTTTGTTTCTCTCATTTTATAAAGTAGTATTAGTTTAATAGTTGTAGATTATTTAAATCGTTCCTTGAACGCTTCAGCGAAAATTACGTAATAATTCCAGAACGTCACAGTGCTTAACTTCACTTAATCAGTAAACTTGAATAAAATTGCAAAATACACTTATAAGAACAACTTTTAGACAAACTAATTTTAGTGGGGCTGTGTGTACCGATTACAGAATCCCTAAACAAGAATGGAAAAAATGATGTCATAATCAAAAGCTTAAATATTACTGTAAAACTGAAAATCTACTAAAGAGTTATAAGATTAAAATAAGATTATGAATGAAATGTGACAATTTTTTTTTCAATTCTTTGACAAGTTTTTAAAAAGAGTACTGAAAAATAATATAAAAGTAAATACTTTTTTAGAGCAATAAAATAATAAATAATTTTATTTTAAATTGAAAAAACTGATAGCATTAAAAAACCGCTTTATTTTTAAAAGTTTTATTTTTAAAAACATGAAGATTAAATTGATTTGTGTAGTTGCGTATCTTAGTAAACTTTGCACTTATAGTTTTAAGCGATTTTTTTTATAAGATATTGCTATCAGAACTATTTAAATAAAAAAAATATTACCGACTTCTTCTGCAAAGGATTAAAAGATTTTATCTTTTTTTTTTAGATTTTTTGGATCATGTCTCTTTTTTTCCCCATTGTATTTTCGAGTCCTTTTTTCCCCGCAGATCTCGCGCTCTGGTTATCTACCGAATTTCCAGTTTGAATTTCCAGTTTATTTCGCCAGTTTGTAACATAAAATCAAAACAAACACACGCTACAAAATCAAATAAATGGTAAACGATTACATAACACGTACAAAAAAAAATAAATAAATAAAAACCAGCATGGAGACTGCGAAGTGACCAAAAACAATTGGTTTTCAAGTCAAGCAGCCACCAGATCATAAAAGTAGAATGAGTAATCAGGTATCGTAACTATAACAATGACTCAGAGCAAACAAAGATGCAACGAAAATAAGAGAATAAAAAAAGATAAAATAAAGACCATCATTCATATGATTGTAAAATGTATTGTTTGTATTTCAGAGCAAAGTTTTTGAGTGAGCAGCAATTCGTTTTAATGTGAAAAGGGATTGCATTCCATATTTTAACTCCTCGAAATTTAATTTACTTTTGCAGGCGATTAGTGGAGTACCTAGGCAGATAAAGAAAGTTTTTGTCTGAAAAACGAGTAGATCGTGAATGAATTTGAGAAATTTTGAGAAAGTAATTTACAAAAGTAGGTGGCAATTGGCAATTATCATAACTACACATAAATTTGGCTATTTCGAGTTTAATTAAATCCTGAAATTTTAAAATCTTTAAGCCACTGTACAAAATAGTAGAATTTTTCCATCGTTGTTTATTACTAATTGTACGCAGAGCTTTATTTTGTAGTATGTTTATCGGTTGCAGATAACTTATACTGTATAAGTAGCACTCCAAACCAATAAGCCATAAAGTAAATGAGAGTGAAAAAATGCATAATAGAGACGAATTAGAATACGAAGAGGTACAATATGCTTTAATTTACGCATGATTCCTACTGCTCGAGATAATTTAGATTTTAATTTTAAAATGTGTTCTTTAAAAAGAAGCTTGGAATCAATTATTACTCCTAAATAATTAATATTGTTTGAAACTTGTAAAATACTTGAATTTAATTTAATGGTAATGGCAAAATTTGATTTAGATAGCGAAGGCGATACTATCACAGCTTGAGATTTCATAGGATTAATAGTTAAGTTATTTTTCCTTGTCCATACTACCACATTCTCTAGTTCATGATTAATTTTAATCTCAAGTTCGGTTAAGGTGTTTGCGTGGATCAGAACAGCAGTGTCATTCGCAAAAAGTCGAGGGGTACTTATCGTACAATTTTGAAGGTCATTAATATAGATTAAAATAAAAGAGGGCCTAAAACTGAACCTTGAAGGACACCCATTTTAACATTTCTAAGATTCGAGTTTATATTAACTATGGATACATATTGAGATCTATTTAATAGATAGGATTGTAGGAGATTATATGCAGTCCCTCTTATGCCGTAGTGGCCAAGTGTTAATAGTAGTCGTTTATGACATACAGTATCAAACGCTTTCGTGAGGTCAAGCATAACCATACCAGTATATTCTTTATTATAAATATTATCATAAGTAGTCGATACTATATTAAGTATTGCATGAGTAGAAGATCTGTTGGGACAGAACCCATATTGGCTTGGAATTAAAACTGAGTGCTTATCTAGGAAATTTGAAAGGCGAGTAACGATTGCTTTTCCAAAAATTTTTGAAAAACAAGTTAGCAAAGAAATTGGACGGTAGTTGTTTATGTCAAGTGTATCACCTTTTTTAAAAAGTGGTATAACTGTTGCTATTTTTAAATCATCAGGAAAGATACCCAAACTAAAAGAAGCATTTATCAACGAAACCAAAATAGGAATTAAAATAGAAGATGACAGCTTAATAAAGTAACAAGATATCATATCATAACCACCAGCTTTATTTGTTTTTAGATTATTAATAATGTTGGCAATCTCATCACTAGCAACTGGCTCTAAAAATAATGTAGAGAAAACTCTTTTAGTTAAATAGTCATTAACTGGACAAACAGAAGAGGGTGGTAGGTTATTTGCTAATTTAGTTCCAACTTCACTAAAGTGGTGATTAAAGCAATCAGCAAGCTCAACCGGGTTATTTACGACAATATCATTAATATGCAGTTTAGAAGGAGTTGATGGAGTATGAGATTTTGTATGAAGTAAAGAATTAATTGTAGACCATATTTTACACGGGTTATTTTGAATGAAACATTTCAAATAAACCAACATAAAAGAATTTTTTAGCTTTAGACTTAATTTTATTCAATTTGTTCGAATACTGTTTATAAAATTGCTGTTTCTCTAAATCATGAGACATGAAATGCGATCTATAAAGTTTTTGTTTACGTTTAATGGATACAAGAAGACCTTTAGTTAACCAGGGTTTTGACTGAATACGTTTTTGCCTACGAGAGGCTTGACGTAATGGTGCATAAAAATGAATTGCTGTTCTCACTATTTGCAAAAACTTACTAAATATATAGTTGTAATTGTCAGCAGTAATATCGTTAAGAAAAGGTGCAAAATGGCGCATATCATTATCAAGACGACACAAAAAACCTTCGATTTTTAGATTGTTAAAATCTCTGACAAGGTATTTAATTTGTTGAGATGACTGTGGTTTAGTTCTCGAAGAAATCGCACAATATGTCATGAAGTGGTCGCTAATATCATTTAAAATAATTCCAGGGCATACAGGATTAAATAAAGAACTAGCAAAAATATGATCAATGAGGCTTGCGGAAGTGTCGGTAACTCTAGTTGGTTTTGTAATTAATTGAAAAAGACCACTACTTGCTAACATAGAAAGGTATTCGTCGCTTATGGAATTGGATTGATTATTGTAAATATTTATGTTAATATCACCAAATAAGTAAATATCATATTTGTTACTTTACACAGTTTTTGTTTAGTGCTTCGATAAAAGTATTAGCGTCACTATTTGGATGACGATAAATAACTGCAATAATAATTGTGTGTCTAATTCCTGGAAAATTTATAGATACCCAAAGATCCTCGCAACCAGCGATCTTTAATAGGTGTTTACCGATTGTTTTATAAGATATAGAATTGTTTAAGTGAAAACCCACACCACCTGCCCGTGTATTAGAATTCGCACAAACAAAAGAATAATTAGAAATAGAAATATTAGTAAGAGGTTCTTTGTTAATTTTAGTTTCGGAAATACAGATAATTTGTGGAAGGGCAGGAAGGAGCTGTAATGCTTCATTGAACGAATCAAAGTTTTTTTGTAATGATCTAATATTAAAATGTATCATAAATAAAGAATTATGAAAATCAATTCTGTTATCAAAATTTATAAAATCAGTGTAAATGCAAGGCTTAATATTAGATGAAATCATGTGATCTAATAAATAGTCATTGGTGTTTTGGTGAAGTTTTGCATCAGGGCACTGAGAATCATTGTTGTCTACTTGACCCGAAGCCAAAAAACGAACCAAATCATTGTAACACTCTATCGAATCAGGCATGGATTACGTAATCAAGCCAACAAAAAACGAAAAACACGCAACTGAAGTAATTAAGAAAGCCGCTGAAAGGAAAAAAAAAATTTTTTTCTGGCTACAATACAAATGTTAACATTTGATTAAGAAAAAGTTCGATCCTTCGTCGGAGCTACCATACGACATCATAATACACAATTGACTGTTAATGTACGAACTTAATCCAACTAAGGAGCTACTAGATTGAGGTATACAAACAAAATTATATTTTTGACAATATAAAAGCTATATAAGTAGAAGATTAAGGTTAGTTAGAGCAACAAATCAAACTTGGAGAATAAATAAACAAGCATTAGGTAAGGAAGCAAACTCAACCATTTCCTAATAAATACAAAGTTGAATAAACATGAAGTTAAGCATATTTAAAACCAAAACAAAAAGGAATATTACATTATTTGCCGGGATAACAATTTAAGAGTTAATATTAACTTTAACACCATCAACAAACAAACAGTAATGACCATTATCAGCTCTCCAAATAGTTTTTTGTTGCATTCGTCTGGCTTGTTTAAAATATGGTAGCAGAGATTTTCGTTCTTGCTGAAAAAGCTTCGGTAGATGATCAGTGATATAATGCCGCTTAAGATCACGCGTTTTTCCCGACTCATTGTATTGTTTAAGATTTTTTAATTTGGAAAAAAAGAGACGCTTATCATTGGAATTACACAATTTTACAATAATAGGTCGAATTACCTTGCAATTGTTTCGGTATACCGGTTGTTGAGGTAGTCGATGATAGTCTTTCAGGGTAATGAATGTTAAGTCGACAATTTGCAAACCTTCTTTCATAAAATCATGTCTTTTTTTGTAATGTAACATCACGAGTTTCCCACACAGAATCACCATCCTCTTCTATACCATGTAGCAGTACATTAAGCCTTTTGTCATAGAATTCTTGCATAACTTCTTTAACTTCCTAAGCTTTCTGTTGAGTTACAATCTTTTGTATTCTTTTATCGAGAGCAATCAGGTCAGCGCGATCAGCTTTAGTTTCAAGATTTTTGTCAAAGTATGTGATTGTTCATCAAAATTCTTTTCTAATTTTGTTAGTCTAAAACAAAAAGAATCTATTTTTGCATCTCATTTATCCAACCTTATTGTCAAATTTTCTACTCCCTGTAAAACCTTGTTGAGTTTTTGTTCCATAATAGTTAGAAGATTGATTTTAAAAAGAGAATTTACGCGTTTAAGCTTCAGCAGAAAAAATTAAGTCGCTTGCTTTTCTCTGTCAACCTGTAATCGCGCACGTCCTTCATCGATGCACTCACTACCTACATGAACAAGTCCATTAATTTTCCCACGTGGGGAAAAAAAGGGAGTTGATCCAATTTTTTTATATACCACCAAATCTGAAAGGTATGGAGAATGAATTACCGTTACCTCTTTAGAAAAAGTAATCATTTTACGAGTTTTGAGACTGATGTGAAGCCTGGCAATATCGTGTTGCAACAAGATCTTGGACATTTCTAAGATAAGTCGAACTGTGTTTAGTCTCGCTTTGAACTTGCGTGAAAGGTTAATATATGCATCTCAGGTGATGGTGGTTCCATTAGAGATAAAGTCTACCAGTATAATTTCGTCATCGTCCCAAAAAAGCAGTGTCATAAGTTTTTCAGCTAAACTTTTTTGAATTTCTTTTTTTTGAAGAGCCAGGGTGACGCCATTCACTGGATACTCTCTTTGATTCAGATTCATAGTAATTAACCCAGATTTCATATTCTATCACCAGGCGCTTAAGGAAAGTTTTATTACTTGTGTAACATCATAGAAGTTCCATAAAAAAACTCCAAACAAAGTTACTTTTGGATGTCTTGGAGTTGTCTTGGAACTCACTTGGTGGAAATCTTTGTAACGTTTAGCTCCCCACAATTTCCTAAACGCTTCGGAGGCTTTTTCCAAGACGTTTAGCCGTATCAATAATTGTGACTGTAAAATCTTCCTTGATCAGTTCCTCAACCTTAGCACTGTTTCCAGGATTAATAGTAGATGATGTTTGCCGGCTTTTTTCTTTATTTCTAATCCTGAAAGCCCATTTTTTAACAATGCTATTGCCTATTGCTTCATATTCATAAACCTTTTTTAATTCTTTGAAAATGTTTAATGGTGGTTTCCTTTCCGAAACAAAAAATGAATTAGGCCTGCACTTCTTTGCTTCCAAAAAATGTCAAACAATGAAGTCATTTTCAAAATGGCTAATAAAAAATGGTTGTAATCAAACAAAAGTTGTTAACAATTTATGTTTTAACGAGTATTTTAACTGGACACTGTTAAAATTTCTGTAAAATATATGCACAATAAGTTGGTTAAATTAAATAGTGCTTCCTATTTTTTGACTGCCCCTTGTGTTTTGATCAAACGTGTTTTCCATTTTTTACTTAAATTTACGGATTTTCGTAAGATGCTATATTCTACACTTTTTAACCATTATTTACGACTCCAATAAAAGTACAGGGTGTCCATAAATTATCGTTACAATTTTCAAACTTTGTCAAAATCTTATTTTTTGCGATATTTTTATTTGATTTGTTTTATAGTAAAAGAAAATGCTTCAAGCTTTTTCTTTCCTTGTGGAAATAATTAGGTTTAAAATTACAATTTATTTAGTGATTAAGCAAAATAGTTTTGAATTTAGTAGCAAAAGTAGAGTTCATGAAAAATGAGCACTCTGCAGGAAAAAGCACAGTGTGTTTGGACAAGTTTTATAGATGTGTCTGTATGATTTTCAAGCGCTGATTCCAAAAATACTATCAGTTTTTTCTATCATTGATCGTTTTCAAGATACAATAATTCCCGTTTTTTGTGATTTTCTGTTAACTGTATATGTATGATGTAGTTATGATTGCTGTGATTTGTCTCTATCAGCATTATCTTGTTGTAAATTGGCGTTTTATTTAACTGAGGGAGTAAACTGACATGTGGAGTGCAAAATCTCACTATCAAAAGTACGTTTATTACCTGTCAGTCCTCAATTTTTGTTTTATCTCTTCCTGTTGAATTCGGAATAATCGATTAGAAAGTCATCTTCACATTGTTCAGTGTATGCAGAGAGAAGTACCGCGTTGTAGTCAAAACCTAACAGCCAGCCTTGAATGTCAACAGCCTACTCAGTGCCTTCTATGATTATGTTTTGTAGATTTAAGTCTTGTATTAAACTTAGATTGAATTTATCTTTTAAATAGTGAAAATCAAAATGTCTAGTAGAGAGTGCAAAAATTCACCAAATTAATTTTGTTACTTATGTAAATTCTACATCAGCGGTAAACACACCACATACAAAATTGTGAAAGGAACAAAGTATTGGACAGCTTATATACGTACTATATTTTGGGATGGAAATTGGTGATCAGGATAAGCCCTGGGCACCACATGTAATCTGTGGCAGCTGTAGATCTAATCTTGGAGGATGGTTAAGGGGTTCTAAAAAAGTTATGTCATTTGCAGTTTTCAGAGTTTGGAGAGATCCCCAGAAGCATCATGATGATTGCCATTTTTGCATGATAAACGTTTCGAAGTATCGCAAGGTCAGCGAAAAGAAGAGCTATGACATATCCAAGTATATCTTCATCGATTGCACCTGTTCCTCACAGTGAAACCTTACTGGTTCAAAACCCACCATCAAATGTGAGTTTTATTTTATGGATTATTAACGCTAATTTATTTGTTCTGAGATTGGATACAATTTCTTATACTGTATACTATGTAGCCTACTTGTTATTTATTATTTCAGGTAGAAATGTACTTCAGTGAAGACTCATCAACAACAACTGACACTGATGCCCAATATGCACCATCAACAAGTTCAGAACCTCATTTTCAAACTAAAAAAGAATTAGATGATTTAATACGTGATCTGGGTCTAACAAAATCTGGAGCAGAGTTATTAACATCTAAACTGAATAAGTGGAATCTGCTTGGCGATTACTGTAAGAGTACTGCCTACAGAAATAAGCACTTGGAGTTTTCTGTCTATTTTGATGTTATTGAAGGCTTTTGCTATTGCAAAGATGTGGAAGGCTTGTTTAGCGCTATTGGAATAGATCATGATCCTACTCAGTGGCGGCTTTTCATTGACAGTTCTACCGAAAATTTTAAAGCAGTGTTACTTCACAATGGCAATATATCCGTCAATTCCACTTACTTATTCATTACAGATGAAAGAAGACTATAAAAATGTCAAGCAACTGCTCATTAAAATCAATTATGTTTAGTTTAAGTGGTATGCTTGCGGTGAGTTTAAAACGCTAGGAGTTTTTTTAGGTCTGCAGAGTGGATACACAAAATACTTTTGCTTTTTGTGCTTCTGGAATAGTAGAGCTGACGGTCAGCACTATGAGAAAATGCATTGGCCGACACAGGAAGAACTAGCACCAGGAATATACAATGTCATCAGGGAGTCTCTTCTAAGCCGGGAAAAGATTTTACTGCCACCTCTTCATGCCAAATTAGGTCTAGTAAAACAGTTCGTTAAAGCTTTGGATTTTGAAGCAGAGATTTTTCAAGAAATCCGTTCAATGTTTCCCAAACTATCAGATGCCAAAATAAAAGGAGGAATATTCGTTGGTCCCAAGATAAACACAATGTTAAAGTCTGAAAGCTTGCAAGCAAAAATGAATCAAACAGAAAAGGAAGCGTGGCAAGCATTTCGAGGCGTAGTTAATGGACTTTTGGGAAATAAAAGGAACCAAAATTACAAAGATTTAGTGAAAAAACTTATCAAAAGCTACCAAAACATGGGTTGTTGCATGTCTGTAAAACTGCACTTCTTATGATCCCATCTGAAATTTTTTCAAGAAAATCTTGGTGACTTCAGTGAGGAGCATGGTGAAAGATTTCACCAGGATATTGAGTTTATAGAAAAACGATATAAAGGCCGCTGAGACAGTGCAATGATGGGAGGCTAAATTTGGTCTTTGGTAAGGCAAGATAAGAGCGGTCATAAAAAAAAAGCTCGCTCAACAATGTATTTTTGAGTGACTCTTACTATTTAAAAAAATCTGTGTTTATTTAAACATTCTTTTTTATAAACGTTTTAAATCTAATTTTTGCATTTAATAAACTGAGCAGAATCCTAATATGCAGATATAATCTACTGCAAGAATCGAACACAATTCGCTCACTACAGCTGCGTCGGATCAAACAAAATGTTTGAATTTCTCAAAAAGTAATGATGTTACAAAAAAACTACCTAGATTTTTGAACTCAGCACCCAAAAGTACATCCAGGGGTGCTAAAAAAATATCTAAACAAAAATTGTGTTACGTAGTGTTATCCAACAAAATCAGAGACATCAATGACTTGCAACATCTAATAATTGAAGCAATTGATACAGTTACTGCATATATGTTAGCAAAAACATGGCAAAAATTGATTATCGGTTGGATATCGTACGTGCGACTGATAGTGCACAAGTAGAGGTGTACTAAGGCATCTATCGTAAACTTGAAGCATTTCCCTTTACTGTGAAACAAACCGATTGAAAATATTTTAAAAAATAAGACAATGGTGAATTTTTGAAATTGTAACGATAATTTATGGACATCCTGTATTACCATAAAAGCCTTTTAAAATTTTGTGCTAGTTTATATACTGGGTGTCCGTAAAATCTATTTAGAATTCAAAAAAACTATTGTTAAAGTAGTTAAGAGATATCTTAACCAGATTTGTTTTATTTATATCAACATTTTGTAAAAAGTTTTCATTAAACATTGAACTTTTGTGTTTTAGAATTCTGTTAATGAATACAAAATATTTTAGACTGAATCTTATACAGTACATTACTACTCCACAACAGAAGGCACGATATGTCCCTTAAAACAAAATTAAATGCTGGAAATTGGACCAGATAGGCCATTACTTCTTTAATTCGTACATTCAACAAGTAATTTTAGTTTCAGGAGCAGAGCTGCCGATAACATGGTCAAGTGATTAAGAGCGCCATAATTGACAAAGAACGTGATCGAAAAGTTTAAGGGATTAAAATCTATCAGTAAAATTCTGTAGTGCCCTTGGAAAAGACACTTTACGATGCCCTCCTCTGTTCGGCAGTCTTTGCAAGCAACTCTTAATTTATCATAACTCTAATAAAACCTAAAAAATAAAATAAAATAATATCCACCGGACCGCAAGATCTTTGTATTTCCGAAAGTAAATCTTGGTAATTGCTTGACAGTTGCTCCATGTATAGCGCGTCAGACGCTTTCCTGTGATTTACTAGGATAAACATAGAGAAAAGTAAAAAAAATAGATTGAGATTGGTGGTCTACAACCATTTGAGAAAAAGATAGATCTTGCAAGACAAGATTTTCTTTGTTCTTCTATTCAATCGAACAGCACTGCTTCTAGCCAGAAAATAGTTTGAATTTTTTTAATTTTCAGCATAACGGTTCAAGTTTTTATACTTGTTTCATTTTTTAGTTTGTGGTTATTTTTTAAAAATATAAGATCGTAAAGGAAAGTTAAATAGACCGTTTTTTTCTTGATTAACTTGATGGCTTTTACTTTAACTTTGTAAGAGGCTCACGATAAAAAAAATTTTTTTAAATTGCAACAGTAATTTTGTCATAAAAGAATTACAGCAAATATAAAATTTGATAAAAGTTTAAGGATAAATCGTCAAATCAAATGTTTAAAAGTAATTACCAAAGCTTAACAGAACTATCAATCGTAAATTAGAAAATTATCAATAATCAACCAAAGCTCTTTTTTATTGAAAATTTGATAATTAGCCGAAAACTTAAATAATTATATATATATTATAATTAAATTACTCTCACATCTTAAAAAAACGACAATTAAAAATTCGATTTTTTGGCCACTTTAACATTATTTTTTAATTTTGATGTCAGCCCCCAATCTTTTACATCAATTAATTTCGATAATAGTAAGTCTAAGAAATAACCAGTCTTTAATCTTAAATAATTTTAAAAAGATAGTACCTTTAATATAGGAAAAATGATAAAATTCAAAAAAATAAAAAAGGAATGTAATAAGTTTTTTTAATCTTAAGTGACAGGTATAAAAACGATTCATTAAAGCAGTCTAAATTAGAATTTTTGGTTAACACGTTAAGTGTCAATAATAAAAAGAAACATCAAACTACCCCAAATATCTTTTTAAATATAAAAATCAAAAATATTGTTAAAATGTTTGTAGTGGTTGTTGTTGGACTTGATTACAATTATTTTTCTTTTTTTTGTGATTGTGGCAAGAATCGATTAAAATTAACTTTGTTTTTTTTTTTAATATGTAATTTAGATTTCCTCTATTAAGTTTGTTATTGTTGAAGAAAAAGTTTGTTCAGTCAATCATGAGTTCACAGTATTTTACCGAATCCAACTCATTTAAAGCTGAACCAACTACATTTCAATATTTCTTGAACTCGAGTTTTTTTTTTGGTGATGACTCGGCATCAACAACTGCTAACTTTGAATCAAATAATATTTTGGTTGAATACGAGTAAGTTTATATTAACTGCTACAATTTTATTATAAACAAAATATCGAAACAGAAAATTTTTGCAGAAAAAATGCTTCCAAAACTTTTTCAAACTTTAGATAATTATTAAATAAACACGCTTGAAATAGTAGAAACTCCATTTACAATGGCCTTTTTAAAGTTAACTAGAAGAGTTAATTCTTCTTTGATAACATTTTGATTAAACTTGATTCTGAAATATAAAAACTGAAAAAGTTTTGATAGATTGTAGAAAATTTATTTCCATATCGTTTGGCGTTAATCCCAATTTCTTCAGCAGCGGGACTTTTAAAGCCTTGCCTTGTAAAAAGCACTTGAAATGATTTTTTTCTTTCAGATAAATTTCTGAAGCTCTTTTTCTTTAAATTTTTCATATTGAACGTGGTTGTACCGGTTTTATAAACACATGGGAGATTAGAGAGTAAAATTTATTTTCAGTATATTTGTGAATTAATATTCTTTCGCAACAAATACAATGACATACTATAGATATTGCTCAAATTTAAAAATGTTTTCCTCATCGTGCGCATCAGCGTAATAAAATTTTTAAAGTTCTGTTTGAAAAATTAAAAGCTCAAAACAAGTTTAGAAAAATAAAGTTTTACTATATTTTTTAAATTTCCAATAAAAGTATTAATAAATCAGCAACTAAAGACATTTTAAGTTTTTTCTTATTTGATAAACCCGCTTTGTGATTTAATCATGGTCTTTTTTGTTTATAAAATTAGACATGGTCCTTTTTGTTCTAATTTAAAAGTTCGCGGCCTAAAATCACGTTTGGTCATTTTATATATTAGCAATCTGCCAATGTATTAGCAGGAGCCAAATCGGTAACTTACAAAATCGTAAATCATAAAAATTTGGGTGTGAAAGTAATTATTTTGTTTTGTTCAAAATCAATGTATAACCTTTTTTGTTAAATTAAAACATATGCGCACACATTTAGTTATACATTGAGTACAGCTGCCAAAAAATCTTATTTATAAAAGGCTACATTTAAGGTTATAAATTATGAGAAAATTATACTTTTTTGTATTCATGAGTAAAAAAATTTAAAATCTTAGCAAATATTGCATTTGACCCAGTAACCAGAGCCAACTCAAAACTGGAGACAAAAACCGAAACAAAAGTAATTGTTTAAAAATGGCGTTTCTTACGACAAACATTTTAAGAAATTAGCCAATTTTTGCAAAATAGCATAAAAATCATCTCAGTTTGTCACTTAATTTTTTTTTAACCGAAATCAATTGCGGTAAAAGATGCATTTTAAAACCATATAAACAGAAAAACAGATAAAGTATGATTTTGTCATCTCACACATAGCTTAGCCAAAAAAAATTTCAATGCAAAGGATTTTTAGTCCAAATTTTTATTCAAAAATTACTGCTTTTAATTTACCCTGTTTTTTCTTTAAAATTTTTGAACAAAGAAAACTTATTTACGGGGTTTCCATAAAGTTGTCATTCTATTAATTTTTAGTTTGACCAACTTGAAAGAGTAAGACGCGAGTTATTAGGATCAAAGTAACAACCTAATTATTTCTTCAACCAGTAATTTGAGATAATAAGATATCGCTATCCTGTTTTGCTTCTTGATTTGTTGTATCAGTGATGTAGTCGAGACCACAAACGTTGAAACCGAGACCGAGACCCGATAATTTTTCCGAGACCAAGACCGAGATCGAGACCAGAAAATTTCGAGACCTAAGGTTCGAGACCGAGACCAGAAATAATCGAGACCGAGATCGAGATCGAGACCGAAAAATTTTACGAAAATATAGTCGGTTTAATTATTTCAAAAACCATAAATTTTTATTTTCTAAACAGCAATCTAAGATTACTTTTTTATTGAACAAGCATCTCGATCATGTTGAAAAGAGTTTTGCTCAAGTTTAATTGCATCATTAAACAATCAGCTTTAAAAATCCTTTCAACTAGAGCAAAAGAAAGCCGAAATATACAAGGCACGGCGGTAAACAATGCTAAAAACAGCAATCAAAAAAACTTTAAGAAAAAATCATTAAAAATTTTTTTCAAAACCCAAAAATGCTGAAGGCACGCTAATTACGAAAATGGTTGAAACTTGGGTGACCGATAAATTCCACCCCGGTATATTCATAGGTGGGCACAATACTTTTACTCGGTACTTTTGGATAATCCAATTTAATAGTTATAACTATTAACTTCTCTGTCATACATTGAATTTCAATTGACATTCAAAAATAGTGTAATTCAAAAATAAAAATAAAAATAAAATAAAAAAAAATAGTTTTTTTATTACTATTAAATTGGATTATTCAAAAGTACCAAGTAAAAGTACCGCATTATTGCGTTACTTTTACTCGGTACTTTTGAATAATCCAATTTAATAGTTATAACTCTGTCATACATTGAATTTCAATTGACATTCAAAAATAGTGTAATTCAAAAATAAAAATAAAAAAAAAATTTTTTAAATAGTTTTTTTATTACTATTAAATTGGATAATTCAAAAGTACCGAGTAAAAGTACCGCGGTACTTTCGTGCCCACCTATGGGTATATTTCATCATAGTTAAATTCTAACCCAGTATATTCTACCAAGAAAATTTGTTAGGTTTAAAGGGTTAGGTGTTAGGGTTACAGTTAGAATTAAGGTTTAGGGTTAGTAGAGTTAGAAAAATAAATGTGCTTGTCAACTACTGTACTCTGTCTTGGCAGCTTATAGCGTAATAAATCAACAACAATCTACAAATAAAATGAACAGTCAACATGGTGTGATGTTGTAGTGGAATATACAGTGATAAAATATAAACTACACCGGTGGAATTTGCTGCGGTGAACTGTGTCGTGGTGGAACTTACCGCAATAGAATACATCTAGAACCAAAACTTCATTCAAATATTTGATTAGCTTGGTTATCTGTGTTGGTGCGTTGTATTTGTTGGCTTTGTTTGATTTACATAGAATAGATTTAGTCTAATTAATCTCCTAAAAATGATTAGAAATAAGGACAAATTATGGAAACCAGTAAAAGCTGCTTAAAAACTCGCTGACTTTTCTTTTTGTATTACCCCTGTTTATTTTATGTTTGCCTTTGTGTAGGTTAATCAAAGTAGTGTTTAGTTATTTTCTTCTTTTCTACTTCGTCTTATTAGCAATTTAATAATTTATTTTAAGCAATTAGATTCACACAATGGCGTTTGCAGAAATTTGTTATGGGGGCGGTTGAGAGCCGAAAACACGATCACTATAATTCGTAATGTTTTTTACAAAAGGAAGGCCTGAAGCAACAAAAAAAAGGAGCCACTTTCAAATATTCACTTAAAAAAACGTTTAAAATATGTATTTATTCTTGATATTATGTGTCTTTATTTTTATCCTCCTGACTCCCTGACTCACAGGAAATCGTCGATGACTCACAGAAATAAGATGGTAAATGGGAAGGTATTTGGCCCAAAACTCCTCAAGGTCCAGCACTTTAAATTTGTCCTTGGCTGCTGAGTTAAATTTTAACTCGATAAACTGTTCTTGTACTTCATCAAAAATGTCGCCTATTTCGCACTGTAATATGTTTCTTGCTTCTCATCTATAGGACAATTTTATTTGATTAATTTTTTTTTTAATCAGATAAATGAGTTTTTATTTGTGCTTTAATTGGGACTCACAGTTACCGTTTGCGAGTGCAAAATCTTATTAAAAAAAGCTTGCTGGATTCCGTTGTTCAATTTGATTCTTGCTGAGGTCAAGTTTCCTGTCATTTTGATTATCAAAATTAATAAAGAATGTGTTGTAAAACATGTTAACAATCGCGCCCCTTTGAAAATTTACGTACGCCCCCCAGGGGAGGCGTGCCTCCCCGGTTAAGAACCACTGAACTAAACCATTTATTGATTATGTGTTGATGAAGAGATTAAATTTAAATTTTGCTAGAAACACTACTTATAAATTCAATTTTTTTGGTTCAAAGACTAAATTATAAATTCAAATTTTGGGCAAGACCAAATTCTTGTTAATGAAGGAAAGACTTGCGACTCCCAGTTTCCGCTCCCCGCCGAAAGGTGCCGGCGTGTCCAACGATAAAAACGGAATTCAGTAACTATAACCGTCCTTGAAATGCCGAATTTGTCTAAATAAGGTCAGCGAAATCCCTCCAAGTTACAACCACCCTTGATATGCGTAACTCTATGACGCCCGATACAGAAAATTATAGTTGCAACTTAAAGGAGGATTGAATTCATTATTTATCTGCGGTTTCACACACGCAGTTACTTAACACAATACAACAAAAATTAATACAACGTTCACCGTTCTCTGATCCAAATTCTAGTTACAGTATGACAAGAGTGATCTCTCACTCTATTTATAATAAATCCGAATTGGGCCACGTGGCTCAGACGACAAAATTAACAATAAAACTCGATTTTATGCTCTTATGCAGGTTACTGGGAAAACGAGGTCACATTGGGATTAAGTAATTAGGACGATGCATTTAGATTATTTAGAACGGATGCAGTTAATTTAAAATCTATAAATTGATTGATCTGTTAAAGGCGTTAATTTTATCACATTTCCTCGTTGTTGGCAACTGCAACTCATTGCATTTCTAATAGGTCACAAAAAATTAATCTAATTTTCTAATAGGTCACAAAAATTCACAAAGAAGCGATTTGCATTACGTAACACTATGTTTATTAAAAAATTTTACGAGGCAATAAAAGGCTTTCAATTTCATTTTGCAAGGAGAATTGTTTATGGTGAAGAAATCAGTAAATCGTCATAACCACATCAAATAACAAAATATCAAAAAATGTCCGGTCTCGAGACCAATTTAAAAAGTACGAGACCGAAACCAGGTCATTACGAGACCAAGACCGAGACCGCCAGCAAAAGGCCGAGACCGAGACCGAGACCGAGGCCCTGAAAATTGATCTCGAGACCAGTCTCGAGTCTCGAGACACTGTATTGTATATTTGTTTATAAAACAATATTTCTGTAATTCAGAGATGCCTGTTAACATCTCCAAAGAAAGCTATTTTTCAAGCCATGATAATAAAGCGTGCTTAAGATTTTAACTGAAGCCATTTCCATCACGGTCACCATGAATGACTTTACCAAAGTTTGAACAGTTATTCAAAAAAATGTGGAAGATATATATTTGGCTCTTCACTGCATAAAATATCAATTTTGATACAAACCAAATTTTTAATTATTTTTTTAATTAAAAAGCATTTATTATTTTTCAATTTTGTTTTTTAATGACACAAAATGCATTTTTTTCTAATTTAAAACTTTTTACTTTTCGAATAGACTCCAAAATTATTTTTTAAATTAATTAAACAATTGAAAATATGATTCTTGAGCAGTTACATTTGATAGGAATAGATTTATAAGATTTTAAAAGTTTTTTTGTAAATTTGCAGCTGAAATAATTATATTTTATTTATTACTTCATACTTAATTATTAGAAAATTTATTTAACTATTTTTAATGTAAATTGACCAAATTACACATTTAAATGTGGTTGTATCATATATGATACAACATGAGATAAATTATGTCTTGTAATGTGAAACGCAAAATGCTGCTATAATAAAAAAACTAAATAAATACTAAATAAATACCAAACCAATTTTAAACTATGATATTGCAAATCAATTTAACCCATCAGTGATAGATAGGATAGGTCAGTTTTATGACGCTCTGACTTTGAAGTAGAAGGACGTGAGTTTGATACTCAGTCCATCCGAGTGATTTCCCTCATTTATTTAGAAAAGGGCATTTTACGACAAATTTTTCAATGGAGTGTGGTGCAGCTTATGCAATTTTGAATCCTAAAAAAGGAAAGCAAGAGCATAGCTTCTTTGGTCATACAAAAAAGAATAATTAGTAAACGTATTCTTAAATCATAAAGCTAATGTTGACAATTTTGTTTCATCAAATAAAATCTTTATCAGCAAAAAACAATTCTCGATTCAATTAAGCTATTTCATGCAGAATGTCTCAGTATGGCTTATTAGAAAAAACTTGAAAGTACTATCTTTTCTACTTCAATATAGTGGGTTGCTTGTGACAACATTACAAGTGCATCAAACTGTTAAGCAAGATTATGAAAAACATTCATCTAGCTTGCAGTGTGGACTTGATCATGATGCGCCTTGATCATTGTAAACTTGATCATTGTACAGCTTGATCATGGTGCGCCGTTAAAACTATTAAAATGTGTTCATTTTCTTAAATGAAAAATGTCATGTCAATGTTGTAAAATGCATTTTATTATCATCATCTCTAAATCCTTCTAACTTGCAAGGGGTATCCTCCTTAAGTCAATTGCCAAGCGATTATCCCGACTTCCTTGTAGAAATGTCAATATATTGCTGCCAGATGAAATTTTTTATTTGATTTTTTAGTTATCTGTTAGAGGAAGGACTGAAATTTAAAGCTGTTTAATAAAACTGTCCAGCCAAGCACAGAAAAGTGCCATAAAAAGTTTTTACCAAAAACATAACAGATCGATACAAGTACCTTTCAAATTGTAATCATGGCGATCATGCCACTATAAATGCAGCGCTGTCATTTATCTACCCCATCCTGAGAACTGCTTTTATTCTACTTTTACTTTTGTACACATTGCTTGAAAATTTGTGTAAGACTTTTCTGTAGCAAACGCTAAAATTTTTTTAAGTTTTTTACAAAATTTTTTCAAAATACACAACGTTTTGTATCATATGTGATACAACTATAAAATTAACCAATTTTTTCTTCTATTTAAAATTTTTAATAAATTAATATTTTGATAGATTTAATGGTTTATAAGCATAACTTGAATTTTTTTTTGCTTAAGTTAAAAAATTCATGCAGTGAAGGGTTAATGCTAAAATAATTTGAAAAATTAAATTTGGAGAAATTTCATCTACAACATTTTCTCCAAATTTAAGCCAAAAATATTGAAAGGAAAATTTGGAAAGCTTTCAAAATTTCCGAAAAGTTGTTGCAAAAGCCATGATTGGCTATCTTTGAATGCCTATGATCTATGATTTTTTATAGTAAAATTGCAGATGATGCCATTTTTAAAAAATTGGATCAATTATTAGCACCTATAAAAAATTGGGTTGTTGGTTTATGGAAGTTTGGAAGTAATAAGACTTTCAACATGGGCAAAAATAAACAATTTACACACCTGCAGATTAACTCCCTAAATAAAATGCTTAATAACTTTGTGCTTTCTGAATCAATTTAACTAAAATTTTGCTGATGTTTATCATAAAAGATAATGAAGCTTTGTATAAAATTTTAGGAAAATTAGAGAGGGTGACTTTCACCCTTTGTGAAAATTGATATGGAATGGCCCAGCTGACTGCACAATTATATAGATTCTAAATATTGCCAATTAGGGAGAGCGGCAATTTTTTAATACATCCCGAGGAAATAATTCAACGATGGTGCAAAGTTTTTGTTTAAAGGCTACAAGAAATAAAAAATGTTCTTCTTTATCTTTGAAGCCTTTTTTGGTCTTCTTTTTACTGTTAGTGTAAAAAAACAACGCTTTTTGTTCTTCTTTTCAGATAGTTTCTGATTACTTGCAAGTTTTGATAATTTTCAAATGTAGCTCATAAGAGTTAAAAACTCTGACCACTCTGACCACTCGGACCTTGAACGTTTTGGTTCCTTCCTAAAAAATTCTGATTTTATTCGCGTCAACGTTCCTTAAAGTTGTTGCCAAAGTGATTGAGTGGTTCTAATTTTAATTTGTTACAAGAAGAAAGTTTAACACTGTACATTTACACATGCACTGTGAAGAAAGTTCAAAAGAAAGAACACAAAATAGAAAAAAAATCTAAATCTTAATAAAAGTAAAGAGCATGAAATGTAATGTAGATCAATGTTTTTTGATCCTTATCAAAGCTGTTTTACGATTATTACAACAAATTGAGGTGATGCATTCGAAAGTATGTTTAAACATACAATAATCCAAAAACAAATTTTGTCTTTATGTATTAATATTTTGCTGTTAAAAGTTACAAAAAATTTAAAAAATTACCAACTTGTTCTAAAATAAATTTTTTGACTAAATAAGTGTGTTTTACAAATGCAAGTTTGTTTTATTTGCATAAACTTGCTTAAAAATTGCCAAAGCGGAATAGGGTTAACCAAATTGTGATAAGCAAAAAATAGTTGGCAGGCAATGTTTTGTTATTCATAATCTAAAATTATTTGTTGGCTATAGCAAGTCATGAACTATATTTTTAATTTCTTTTTTTTTGTTATGCTTACTTTTTTCAAATACTGCGCAATGTTTAACCAAGAAATTATATATGAAAAACAGTGTTATAAAATACCTTAAAAAGGGGGCCTAAATTAGGAAAAAGGGGAGCTAAATTTTTAGTGCTTTAATTTATTTGGTCCCAAAAATTAATGATCTCTAAAAAAGAAGGTCGTTACTTTCAATTTATGTCCAAAATTTCCATTTTCGTCCAAAAAATATAGTGATCTCTAAAAAACTCATAAAAATATAAAAATACATCACCTTCTATCAAATACATGATTACAGACAATAGGACCACCGTCATAGTGCTACTACAAAGAATTAGAGCAATTGCTTAGGAGGCCACTTTTTGACATTTTTAGGGGAGCATTTGCGCCACTACGTTCCCTCCGTACTAAAGCCATCACTTTGAGAAAATAAAACCAACTTTTTCAAATCCTCTCGAAATTCGAGATAAAGAATTATTAGATATACAAAAATATAACACAAAATTAAAGCAAGCACAATGTATTGTGTGCCTTTCTTCAAAAAATTATAGAAAATACCTTTTTTATGATTTAGCCTTTCAAGTTGATTAAACAGTGGTTCATGTATTTTCCATTATTTTTTTTATAATTTTTTAAAAAACAAAAACAAAAAATCTTCAAAACTCATTGAAGTACCTATATCTAATTAGTCAATAAAGTAAGTATTTTTGGTTATTTAATTTTTTTCTATTGTACCAACCAACAACTTGGGCGCATAATCGACAAGCAACACTTGTGCTGATAAAAAATCAATTTTAATTTTCCTAACTTTTTTATATCAAAGTGAAAAAAAGCAATTCAATGATAGCTTAGCTTTATGTAATAAAGCTTTGCAATAAGTTTTATGAAGCGCTTTTGTTGTAAGCATTGACGCTTTTTTTGACAACCTAATCAACGCGTGACTGTTAGTTTTTAGTTCAGAGATTTTGCAGCTACGTACAGACAATTGCTGAGTTTTGAGTTGTGATAAAATAATAGTTTTCGGTTGAAGTTTAATTTAATCTGTTTGTTTATGTTGTGTTTTATTTAGATGCCTTAGATATAACCTTAGATATAATATGTTGTGTTTTATTTAGATTTATTAGATATAATTAACTTTTTAGTTAATTAAACGAAAACATATGTGATATGAAAATATCGTTACACTTTACATAACGCTCCTAATTACTACAGTACAAAAAAGCATTCTTTAAATGTCAACACTTATTAAATAATTTTCTATTAAATAAATTCTTTTCCACAGAATATTTTTCCACTTTGTCCGTCAGCTTTAAAACTTTTGTTATATATTACATTATGTATTACAATTTGCACCATTTAAATAATTTCTGATCTTTGTAACAATTCTTAGACCTCCTTTCGATGATGTTGGTGTCATAGTGGCTGCGGTTCTTCTTCTTCCTATGGCACTCTTTGGATCAATTACCAATCTTATCACCATTGTGGCAATTACTCGTGCTGATCAATTAAAGTATGATTTTCCAAAAAAATATCGTTTATTTTTAATCCTTCTTAAAAATTGCTTTGCTTGCAGATCAATTTTCAGTCTATACATTGTCAGTCTGGCATTTTCCGATTTGATCTCATCTGTTATTAGTCCATTGTCTCTATATACAACAACCTGGGGATTTGACGATACAAATTGGCCTTCTTTTCTTTGTAAGGTAGATTTAAATTTAAAAATATTTCTGCAAAAAACTAATTGATTGTTTATAAATGCAAATAATTTGTATACGAAACAATATATATAAACGAATGAATAGAAGAATATAGACGAACAATAGAAGCAAATCAACCGGTTGCAGGTGATTACGACGTTTTTTGGTTTGTTGAAGAATTATCATTAAGTCACAAAATATAAAGTATGAAAAAATTTAAGCAACATTACGTTTTTTTCAGCTTTCCTATTCTGCTGATTTGACAACATCAATTACAACGTCATTGCACATAGTTATTTTTTGTGCTTTACGACTTCTGTCGATTTTAAAACCTCATGTATTCAGCCGTATCAAAATAATTCATGCTAAAGTAAGTACAAATTATTTAAAACAAGCATTTGTAAAATTTCTCTTTTTTGTGTTTTGAAAAATTTTAGTTTTTTTTTGTTTGTACAAAAATTTATTTTGTTCAAGTGTAATTGCAGTAAATCATTGATCACCAATTTTTCAATACGATGATTATACACTACAATGGTAGTTAATTTAGAACTAGAACGCAGAAAAAAATGTTGTCTGAAGCAAAAATTGTGGTTACAACGCATAAAGACTTTGTAGTCATAACATCAGTATTCGAAAATAATTATCGGCAGCGTGGTCGCGTGGATAAAGCGCTGGAATTGTGATTGACACGGCTTGGTTTTCGCGCCATTCTATTGTACAATCAATGGCACTTTCCCCTGCTTGGCGGTCTTGGCAAGCATTCCTAAATTTCAGTTATATTTCTATAAAAATTTTTATAAAATAAAAAAATTTCAACTGGACAGCAATATCTTGGCATTTCCAGAAGCAGGTCAGGGTAATTGCTTGCTCTATGTTCAGTATTAGCGCCTCCGTCGTTTTCCTGCAAGTCAAGAAAATAAATACACTGTAAAGATAAAAGGAATGAAAGATAAAAATAAAATGAATTGTAAGCAAAAATAATCAAGATAATGCAATTTTAAAATTTGCAAATAATTTTAGTCAAACTTTAAAGGCAATGGCAGTCGTAAATTGCACCTGTTTTTAGTGAAAAATTATTTCAAGCTTTACAAGTTAAAATTCATTTTTGTGATAATTTTTTTCCGCGATTAAGATTAATTATTTGTTTTTCAAGTTTCCATATTAGTATTTTGGATATCTTAAAAAAAATGCCGTTAAAAACTATTCTATTAAACAAATAAAAAAAATAATACACAGCAGCGTGTAAAAGCAATTAAAAAAATTAGAACTTACAGCATATACTTTTTACATTGCGACGATGTTGGTGTATAATGGACCTTACAAGTGTTGGTAGTAAGCCCTAGCTAGATGCTCAATTTATGTTTATGATTACCTTGCTCTTTTTGGGAAGGCTTCACGACAAATTTTTTGCAAAATGTAATTTGCATTGATTGATTTTTATTATCTCCTTGAAAAAAGCATTTGGCGACAAATCAAATGATTTTTAAATGTTACGGAGAGCACAATTTTCAACTAATTTAATTTTTTACTTTTTTGCTTTTTACAAAATAATTTAAATACAAAAAATTTTTAATTTCGTTAAGAAACGTGGCAAAATTTACTTTAAATTTGCTTCAATCGCCCTTGCTGCAGGTTTCTGTATTTTAATGGTTTTCAATCAAAAGTGCTCTTTATATATTTAAATTCATAAAAAATATTTTGTTTCACCGATTAATTGAGTTCATATTGGTGCAGAAAAATATTTTATGTTTAAACAAAGATATTTTTTATTGACCATAGGTTGGCTCCACAGTAAGTGGAGTAAAAATCGAAAAACTTTATTTTCTTAGCTTATATTCCAAAGGGATCCGAGATACCTATATTAACAAATATGCAAAATTTTATTTGCATCGGACAATACCTTGATTGCCCCCAACCCAGTAGAAGTTTCACCAATTTTGGGTCAGAATACAATTTTTCCCAATTTCCTGAATCAGCGGTGTTGTTTATCGACAAAACTATACAATTATGACGTCACAACAATTTCCTTGCTTTTAGAAAAGAAAGCTGTTTAAACAGTTGACAGTCGTACCAAGAAAGGACAAAATGAAGACAAAATGTGTAATTTCTAGTATGTTGCCTTAGCATTTTGATCCTATGAAAGCAGCTAAATTTTTTTCCTTGCTTTGCTGGTTCTTACGGTGGCTTAAGGCAAGTAGTAAAAGACTTTTTGCCTTTTTAAAATCATACAGTACTGCTATTTACGAAAGTAGTATCCACCAATAGACCAGTACAGAGTTGTGAATCGGGCCGGGTTCGGGATTAAGTTTGAGAAAAATTTCGGGCTCAATTCGGTTAGATATAGGGCTCTATCAGCTCAGGGCGGAGCTGATAGAGAAAGGACCACGTTTTTTCACCGCTTAGTGTTTTAGACCCAACTTAACTTTTTCACTTTTTCGGGCCTTTTTAGGGCTTCATATCAACTTCGAGTTTGGGCCGGGTTCGGTTCAACTATTCAGGAACTTTCGGTTCCTGAATAGTTGTTCCGTTTACGACACTTAAACCAGTAAGTCGTCAACTTGTAAGCATAAACTTATTATTGTCGTGTAATATGACTCACACTTTATTACCTTTTATTAAGGCTTTAAAAGACTAAATTTAAGGCAAACAGAAATACAACAGACACCATGATGATTGCTAACTAACTGAAATAACGAAAAAGAAACATGCAAGGCAAAACCTATGACGTCACCAACACTGCACAAGAAATGAAAGAAAAAGGCAACTAATAAAGTGACACGTAAAGACGGAAAATCACCACAATCTCCCCCCGTTAAAAATAAATGTTATTACCATATCTGTCTATAGGTCGGCGAATACGTGAAGAACGACGTAAATTAGGAGTTTCGCAAGGTGCATCAGATGATATGCTTTCAGTATCGTCCGGCGCTGCTCGACCGTTGCTAGTTATGTCAGGTTGCGAAAACGAATTAGATTCATTATCACTTTGCGGTAAAATTGTGTTTTCGGTATTGTCAGAATGCGATGAAAGATTTGTATCGTTCGCAGCATCAGCAACAGGGTTTCGAGCTAGATCTCGTAGAGAAACATTAATTTCTCTTCCATCATTTAATTTTACATGGGCGTAATGCGGGTTAGCTTCAATGAGCTCAGCTTCTTCAACTAGCAGGTCATTTTTGTTGCGAACATGACATTTCACATAAACTGGCCCAGGCTTTACCCAGGAAGGCAATGATACACCGTTAAATGACTTTCGAGAGTGCGAAAACATACGTTTATGTGGTGTGCAATTGATAGCGGTACACAGCAGAGATCGCATAGAATGAAGTACATCAGTTAGAACGTATTCCCAGTGAGTCAGAGAAAGTTTTTTTGAACGCAAAGCTAATAACACAGTTTGCCAAATAGTGCGGTTACAACGCTCAACTTGTCCGTTTCCTGCGGGATTGTATCTATTTGTTCTACTTGTCGGCACCCCAAAATTATGAAGCCACAATTTTAGTTTAAACGACATAAAACTAGACCCTTGATCGCTATGCACATAACCAGGAAAGCCAAATATGCTAAACAAATGAGTAAGTTTTTCAATAACGGTCGCTGATTTTATATCGGGGCACGCATACGCAAAAGGAAAACGTGAAAATTCATCAACAATAACAAGCAGATACTTATTTTTTGAAACGGATAAAAGTGGTCCTTTAAAGTCGATACTAATTCGTTCAAAAGGCTGGGTTGCCTTTATTAAGTTCATTTTGTCTTCTGGTTTCAGGAAAGAAGCTTTTACTTCGCTGCAATCTTTGCAAGCTTGTATAACATTTTTGACATCGCTTAACGAAAATGGCAAGTTTTTAACTTTGACATAGTGAGCCAATCGAGTAATTCCAGGGTGACACAATGATTCATGTAAATTGATTAACGACTTCAATGATGGAAATGATACGGATGCGGAAATAGCGCGAGAAAGCGTATCTGGAGCGAAATTAAGTTTACCCGGTCGATAGATTGTCGTAAAATCAAAAGCGGCAAGCTCTAATTGCCATCGTAATATTTTATCATTTTTGATGTATGCCTCATATCAAGCATAAACGATACGCTACGCTGATCTGTGATCAGTGTAAAATGTTTTCCTAAAAGCAAATGCTTCCATTTTCGAAGCGCTTCGACAACAGCGTACGTCTCTTTCTCCACGGCTGAATGTCGTTGTCCCGATGTCGAAAGGGTCCTAGCGTGAAAGGCTACCGGTTTTCCATTTTGATTTAAGGTTGCAGCAATGGTAAAATCGGACACGTCGGTTTCAATGGTAAACGGAACAGCTTCATCTATCGGCCGTAAAGTGGCGTCGGCAAGCTTGTTTTTCATTAGATGAAAGGCAGAAATGGCATCGTTTGATAGTGGGAAGGCTTCGTTCTGAACTAAAGGCCTTATAATTTCTGAAAAATTAGGAACCACTTTGAATAGTAACTGAATAAACCAAGAATCCTTTGGAGTTCTTTTTTTGATTTTGGCACTTCTAGATCTTTCAGCGGTGTAATGCGCTCTGGATCGGGCTTGATCTCGCCATTTCCCACTAAATGGCCTAAAAGTTGAATTTGTGAACGATTGTATTGGCACTTGTTTTCATTAAAAGTAAAATTTTCTTTTTTTGCAGCTTCCTCTAATGCACATAAATTTTCGTTATGAGAAGCTTGATCCATGCCGCCAACTGTAATATTATCCAAATATACATTTACTCCTTTTAGTTTGTAACGGTCGATAAATTTGTTCATCACGCGCTGGAAGGCAGGCACAGCATTCGTTAAGCCAAATGGCATAACTTTCCACTGGTATAATTCTAATCCGGATTGGAATGCGGTGAAGGACGATCTTTTGGATGAATTTTAATTTGGTGGTAAGCCGATTTTAAATTTAGAGTGCTCATACGTTTCCATTTGGCAACTTCGTTAACAATTGATTCGATACTTGGTAGAGGGTAGGCGTCTAATTCTGTAAACAAATTAATTGTAGGGCTGTAGTCAATGCACATCCTTCTTTTTCCTTTCCCATTATCTACTACAAGTGGTTGCGCTCGCCAAGGTGAATTACTTCTTTCAATTCGATTTTCGTTCAGCAGTCTATCTGTTTCCGCTTTTATGAGCGCTTGATTTGATAAAGAGAATTTTCTAGTCTTTATTGCAATGGGTTTACAGTTTCGGTTAATGTTGCGAAATAAATCAGGATATGGTACGTGAGCAGTTGGCATAATTGATGAAATGTGAAGTTCTTTTTTCTTTCCACGGAATTCAAAAGTTACACTCTTATGTTGTTGTAAAAGTCATCTCCTGTGATTGAATCGGCAATTAGGTTTGACATAATGTAAAATTTAAAATTTTTATAGTGGTGCTCAAGAAAAGTTAGATCCATGTAAGAAACGCCGCAAATTTCAGTTTTAAGAGATACATCGGCCATATTAGCAAAGTATTTTATAGTTTTATACGGAAGTTTATTTCTCTTCCTAAATTCTTTATTTAGATAGCTGTTAATACTGCCGGTGTCTACCAAAGCTTGGCCGGTTATGTTATTAACAGTAATTTCAGCTAAGACATGTTGTGAGAATGTGGATCGCATAGCCGTAGTCGGAGCTAAAAAAGGTTGATCTACGGAGTTCAAAGAATTTTTGCGTTTTAAACAGCATTTCGCATAATGGCCTATCTTTCCGCAAAAATCACAAATTTTGTTTTTAGCAGGACAGCGACTGCGGGGATGCCATTTAGACTCTCCACAAAAATAACACGTAAAGTTTCGAGATTGTTTTTTTGAAGCTATTACGCTAACATTGTTTTCATTCGATTTGGTTTCGTCTTTTTGGAGAGCGCACATCTGTCGGGAGTATGTATCTTGGCAGGTATACGTTTCGCAATTTAACTTTGCCAGTTCAATTGAACGAGCTTTTCATGGGCTTCTGTAAATGTTAAAGTCCTGTTTTCAAGTAGCCGTTGCCTAATAAAGTTTGAAGAAAGTCCGTTTATAAAAGAATCTCTTTTCATGTCATCTTTATACTCTTGAGCACTTACAGCGGTAAAGTCACAATTTTGGCTAAGTTTGTTAATACGCAAAATAAACTCATCAACTGATTCACCAGCGTCTTGTTTGGCTGTTGCAAGCATGTGCCGCGCGTAGATTTCGTTCTTTGGCTTTACAAATAAATTTTGTAATGCAGTTATAGTGCTCTCGTACGTAGTTTCTTCACTTATAAGTTTGTAAATAGGAGCTGATAAATGAGCTGTCAGTACCTTTAGTTTATCTACAGTATTTTCTCCTCTAGGCAAAGGTTCGACAAAGTTAGTAAACGTTTTAAGCCAGAATTTCCATTCCTCTTCAGCTAAATGTGAATTGGGATCTATAATAAGCTTTTCTGGCTGCAAGTACCCCCATTCAGCATTAGCCATTTTTAGTCTTTTAAATTGTAATATGACTCACACTTTATTACCTTTTATTAAGGCTTTAAAAGACTAAATTTAAGGCAAACAGAAATACAACAGACACCATGATGATTGCTAACTAACTGAAATAACGAAAAAGAAACATGCAAGGCAAAACCTATGACGTCACCAACACTGCACAAGAAATGAAAGAAAAAGGCAACTAATAAAGTGACACGTAAAGAGGGAAAATCACCACATGTCGTTTGCTCGACTTTTCATCTACTTTTCCAATATTCAATTTTCAAAGTTCAACCTGACAGTACTTTCCTATTGGCTTTGTTAAGTTTCTAACGCCAATAACTTGTTATATTAATAATATTTGATTGGTAGTGGAGGCTTTCAGTTTATGTTTAATTTTTGTAGCAGGATATTAATAAAAATTAGATATTATTTATTCTACTATAGCTTTTCTTTACTACTATTTGCCGTTGAAAAATGCCAACTTTAGTTTAAACTAAAAACATTACGGTAAAATAAAAATCATTAATTTTTCAATTTAATTTGTTAAATACGAAGGCGTAAAGTCATTTAGAACATTAGAAAACGTCGCCTCTTGCAAACACATTTTGGTGTTGCCAGAAGTGGTGAATAGGGATTAGGGAGTCATTTTCTGTGAGACCAAATTTTTAATCAATAGATTTTTTTTAGATAAGGCAGTTACAAAAAAGCAAGCATCTTCTGTAATATTGGCGCCCGACAAAATTTTCCTCCGAATGTTCTACCAACATAAATATATAGATGTTGTGGAAAAATATTTTCCATATCGCAAGACACGAGAACTCCCAACGGAAAGTACCCATCGTTTTTTTGACATATCTCATGAGTTGTGCTATGAAGTCGAAAAGATTTCGAAAAAAGCGTCACTTCCGATAGTTACTCATGAGCAAGCAATAGAAAAACGGAGATCTCTTCACAACAAATACAGCAAAACTCTTAAAGCTTGTAAGGAGAGAAAGGATCGACCGTCATACCGACAAAGACTATCAGACTTTCGCTATAAAGTTGACTTTTTATTTGATCTCAGCAAATTTAAATGCCCTGATATGATATTCAATTGTAAATGTTTTAGAGAAAATAAAGTTTTTATAAAAGAACGTGAGTTCCTTGAAAATCAAAGAGGATTAAGAAAGATGGTAATTGACGGACTTGATAAAAAGGAGACGTCTAAATTAAAAAAAAAGCTGAAACAAACAAGTTCAGACTCCAACAAATGCAGAAGCAAAAGGTCAATAAATGCAAAAATCAAACTCAAGCAATTTTTGATATAGCTAATGAAAAAAGCAAAAATAATGCCTATGATAATGAGTACATTCTACTTCAAAACAACACCAAGAGTACACCAAACCAGACTGTCCAAGCCAAAAAATGACAATTACTTTGCCTTCTCTTGCTACAGCTTATGATCGGACAGGAGTCTCGGATAGATCAGCTAATGTATTGGCGACTTCAGTCCTGCATGATGTTGGCATAAGGTCACCAATTAATTTAAGTAAAGTAATCGACCAAAGTAAAATCCGAAGAGGACGCAGAAAAAATCGCAATAAATTACAGCAAAACAATATTTGCATTAGCATGGAATGATTGTTCGTTGATGGTTGCAACGGTAAAACTTTAACACGAGTTTTGGGCCAAGACAACAAGTATCACAGAACGAGCAAAATGCTTCTTATTTTAGTCACGCAACTCCAAAAACCGGTGCAGCAAAGATATTACTGATGCAATACTTGCAAGTTTAGAAGAACAGAATCCTAGCACTGATTACATACAGGTTGTTGGTTGAGATGGGATGAATGTCAACACCGGACAAATGGCAAGAGTTATTCGGCGATTAGAAGAATCTTTGAATCATCCCTTACAATGGCTGGTGAGTCTGATCCATACGACTGAACTGCCCTTGTGTCATTTGCTTGCGGGTATTCACGGTGCAACTTCAGGCCCACGTGGATTTTCTGGTTCTTTTGAAAAGCAGTTATTGACGTGTAGCGAACAACCAGTATCCTCATTCAAACCAATGACACTGACCGAACAACTGTCCAACCTGTATCCAAAGCAATCAGGCATTGATCAGCAATTCCTTCTTAAAATATGTAATAGTATCAGCGTAGGTTAATGTAGAACTGATCTGGAAATGGAAAGCCCTGGATATTTGAATAATTCACAATGGTTGACTACTGCCAATACAATTCTTTGATCATATGTCAGCAATAATAACCCAAGTAAGAACTTACAAACGTTGATTACATTCATAATTAGAGTGTATGCTCCTATGCAATTTGCTATAAAAATGCAATCATCATTCCAAGACGGAACTTCCATCAAATAATTATTTGGTCACGATACTTGAGCCATGAATACAAGAAAATTATTGATCCAGTCATTCAATGCAATTTGTACTTTGCTCATCCAGAAAATGTTATTTAGGCTATTACAACTGGCCATCACCCCCATATACGAAAATTGGGTTTGCGAAGAGTGATGAAAGCTTGGGTCTTAAAACAGGGTGGACAAATACGAAAGTTCAAAGCTCCTGCTAAACTAAATTTTAATGCAACGGAATACTTTGAAATGGTTGATTGTACCGACGTTGATATTACGGAGCCTCCCGTGATAAAAACAATAACAGATGCTGATTTCCGGCAATTCATTGCGATGCAAATAACTCCGATTGCACTTTTTTTTAAATTTTTATTTCACATTCAGGCTATTGAGAGAGTTGTAAGGTTGGTTGCCGAGGCATCCAAAGTTGTTTTAACACAGAAAACAGTTTGATCACTGCCCAGATTACTTCTGGGCAGTTAATGCCAACATTTAAAACCAAACGTGACTATACTTATATTGCTTTATAATTCTAGAACTTTTTAACCGGAAGTCATAAAGTAAAATTTCCTAAATAATTTGAGTTTTAAAATTTCTTTTTCTGAGAAAAAGGCTGTTTATCTATTAAATCTGTTTCGCAAAATCGTGCATTTTTATCCTTAAAATTAAAATATTTGGCAAAATTAAAAATTTTAAAGAAGTTTTAACAAAATTTAAAGAAGATTTAAGAATTTTGTCCTAAAATTAACTGTATGAGAAAAAACTACTTGTAACTCTTGTGAAAATTTAATTTTTTCCAATAAACTAGCTTTTCTGAGGAATTCTATTAAAGTTTGTCTAATTTTTTATAAATCCGGTGATTTCCTGATATTTTTGCAAATTTCCGAAAATTTTACAAAAAATAAAAAAATAAAGCTTTCGGATTCCGAATTTGAAATGCCAAAATAAAATAATTTTAATCAAAACAATCAATTTTATGGATCACTTCACCATTTAACAATACAGTATTTTATAATAATGTAACTTTTTCTGTTTTATTTGCATGATCCCCAAATTTAAATGCTTTTGGGGCAGATCAAAACTTGTTTAAAACTCTCCAAATTTTTACATAGTGGTTTATGGATGCACCTTTTGGCATATCTAGCTAAAACAAATTGAATTTTTTTGTTTTTTTTTTGCCATTTTTACTCCAGCCTACACCACAGCAATTCTTTTTACTGTTGTAGCCTGTTTTTGATTTAACCTCTGTTTCCCAACAAGTTTATGTAGTCTAGATTTTTTGTAAAATATTTCACTACTAAAATGCACTAATATTTGAAATTTTTTCCGAGGTTTGTTTTTGCTTTTAAGGTTGTTGCCAAAGTGATTTAGATGTTTTGATTTAATTTGTTATAAAGAGGAACTAATTTGACTGTGTATGTTTAAAAATGCACTGTGCAAAAAATTCAAAAGAAAGACCACAGAAGAGGAAAAAATCTAAATTCTAACAAAAGTAAAGTGTATGAAATAAAACCCAGAAAGACCAAGCGGATCTATTGATCCCCGCGACTTTTACTTTTCAAATTACTACCATTCTTCTGCAGATAGCAAGTTGATATTTTTTTGCCTTTATTTTTTCACACAAAAGAATATAAAATTGCATTCTCAAAAAAAAAAGTTTTATGCAGCGTGAAGTTATTTCCCAGTTTACCAAAAACGATTATACAAGTCAATTGACCCCATTGTCGAAATCGACTGCATGAAAGTTAATGTGATATATTGGAGCAGAGCATTTTCCACAAACAAAAGTAAACAATTGACCCACTTTATTTTTGATTTGTTGGATTGATACATCCGACATTTGGTTTGTTTCGACGAGAAAAATCCTGGTCACCACCTTGGCGTATTCGCTTCAAGCAGAACAAATGTGTCGTTTTCTGCCGCCTACCTCTCTCTGCAGAGCAAAGACTTTTACCGAGTTGGATGAAAAAAATCACTTCTTGTACAGGTTGCTATTGATTTATCCAAGTGGGTATCTATGCGATGCTGCTTTTGTTGAGTATGTGCAAAGCATTTTGTCAGCTATGTCTACTCCTCTTTTGGTAACATTGTAATCTAAGATGCCTTTTAGCTTCTTTTGTTCGCCATCATCAATAGTTGTTTGACAATGAGGAAGAGTAGTTGATTTGTTGCTGAAAGAAAATAGATGTACCCATTTAATTTTCTTGGCTTTGTAGCTAAGAAACAACAGTTTTTTGTTGGTGTCGAAACAAATACAATGAATTCAAAGTGAGTTCTTCAAAATTTTTAATTGAAATAAGTTCTCATAAGTTTTTTAGTAGGATTTGTACTAATACTAGTATAATATTCAAAATAAATTTCATTTAAAGAAAGAGTAGATAATTCAGTAGACCTAACAAAATCTTCTCTACTTTGTCCATCATTTTTTCTATTTGATTTTTATATGTCTATTTTTTTCGGAGCTGACTCCAAAAACTATGAATGAGAAACTATATCACTTAAACGTTTATACAGTAATTTTTGTATATTATACAACTATTTTAATCGGTGCTACAGTAGTTGATCGAACGACATTGGATCGAATGACAATTGATCGAATGACGCTTGATCAAAACGACACTTGGTCGAAACAACATTTAATCGAAACGACACTTGATCGAAATGACAGTTGATAAAAAAAAAGATTTACTTTTGTATGTTTCTACGATTAAATCATTAATTTGTTACTGTAAATTAGATTCATAAAAAACAGAGGCCATCAGCAAGAAGACAGTTTGCTTTTATTTTTTATAATTTTTTGTCAATGTCAAGGTCAGGGTTTTTTAACAAGGTCCCTGGGCAAAGCATTTTGGGGGGCAACAAGTAGATTTTTTGTCATGGTTATGTTTTGTTAGATGCCTATGCTGCCATTTTTTGCTTTCTTTTTACATTGCAGTCAGTTATTTAGGGTGGGGAATTGTGCCAAGACCCTTGCAGACCCCTTGCAGAAATCAGAGACAGATTCAAAGGGAAGACTTATTTTTTTAGAGATTACTATGTTTTTGGAACAAAAAATAGACAAAACCGAGATAGATTCAAAGTGAAGATATTTTTTTAGAGATTACTATGTTATTGGGACGAAAAATTAACAAAATTAGGAAAGATTTAAAGTTGTAAGTTTTCTCTTTCATTATTCGGTCAAGTGTCCTTTTGATCAAATGCTGTCTCGAGCAAGTGTCGTTTCGATCAAGTGTTGTTTCGATCAAGTGTTGTTTCGATCAAGTGTCGTTCGATCAAGTGTCGTTCGATCAAATGTTGTTCGATCAAATATCGTTCGATCAACTGTCGGGTCACGGTTTTTATCAAATTGTGTATCTATTTTTGTATTTATACTGTTTTTTCTAAATCGCAGAACCAACAAGTTGATTTTTTGATAATGATGCATATGAACCTTGCAAATAAAGATCACAAAAGTGTAAACAATTGATTACTTTCTTTATGCAGGTATAGGTTTACCGATATACGCATTAGGTTGAATCGAAATTGTACTTCTGTTAGACTTTTTCTCGTCTCGCTTTCTAACTTTAAACCGGCATTTTGACTATAAATAACTATGTTAAAACAGTTATATTGAGCTTTCATGAAAAAAAATACAGCTACTGCCTAGCTTTGATAGCTTTTTAAATCAAAACTGTTTGTATAATGTCTTTTAACCAATAAATACGATTATTAAATTCTTACACGGATTCACTAGCAGTAACAATACACCAACAGCCTCCATTATTACGCTGCTAAAGTATGAAAAGTTTTTTCTAAACGACTGAACTACATTTTCTATGCGAACAATATTAATAATATAAATTAAGAGCATTTTTGTGGTATTAAAAGCCAAAGGATCAATTGAACAGTTTGGTCTTACTTGAAGAAAAAAATTGGTCTTTCTAGGGTTATCAAAACTGTTTTCACGATTATCACAACTAATTGCGGCACTATATTAGAAAGTATGTTCAAACAAAAAATAGGCCAAAAGAAATATTTTGCCGTTATATATTAATAGTTTGGCTGTTAAAAAATAAAAAATTACCAATTTTTTTCAAATAATTGCATTTGAGGCATTAGTAATATTATTTTATTCTCAAAAATACAAAAAAATTTAACTTCAATAAGCTTTTTAAACCTTGGCCCATAAACGTGATAAAATTCTAGAAAGCTTTATAAAATTGCGTTGCGTAACTAAATGTCTAATAAAAATCAATTACATTTTAGATTAGCATTTTAATAATCTGGATTTTTCCAACTTTATGTGCTCTTTCTACTTATGGCGTCTGGATAGACATTGGAAATATAGATCGGACCAAAGAAGCAATCAATAGAAGATGGCCTCAGTGCTCAGTTCAATTGAAATGGTACAAAGTAGATTTGTAAACGGACTGTTTAGATTAAGTTAAAGTCTCACCTAAAAGATCGGAACCCAAACTTATAATAGCAGTTTAAATTAGGCCCGAATGTTAAATTGCGACCAAAATTATAGGCAAAAAGAGGTTTTATAAGCTACACAGTAAACGGTTGAATAGAAGAAATAAAAGACAAGAAAATAAGTAGTATTTTACCAAACTAAATAGCACCATTGCAGCGTTGTGCATTTATCATTACGTTATCGGAGTGCATGAGACACAATGTCGCACCAATGTATCTGATAGGTTCAACAACATGCTCCAAAATTTTTTAGAGATAAAATTAAGCCTCAAAAAGATGTCCCTGAACGTCAATATAAATCAACTCAAAATACACCTATTTTAGTTTCGGCTATTGGTCAACATTTGTTAGACAACAAAATTTGCGCAAAAAAATTGATATTAACTGGTACTCCATTTTAGCTACTGGGAGATCATACTTTCCTCTGGAAACGCTCAAAGCTACCTTTATAGAGTCTCTTGAAATCTGTTTTTGTCGCCAGAAAGAGTTTGTCTATAGATTGAAACCTTTTTGCTTGCGGCGCAAGTGAGTGCGTAACGAATCGCGTGCTCGCTTTCTCCAACCAATCAGAAGCATTGTTGCTTTCGATGACTTCCGGTGCTATATAAACCACAGTTTTGTTGCAGTTCGTCATTTGCAAACAAATTTGTCTAACAAAATTTGGCTGAAAAAATTTTCAAGTAAAAAGTCTTTTTAAAGACTAACGAAAAAAATTAAAAGATATTGTAACATATAGGAAATATTACATTGCAGTATCGGTCCATCATAGCTCCGTCGATTCCAATGGTTATTTTAAAGTCTGCTTAACCAAAAATTTATTGAAAAAATAATTACGATAACAAGCCAAGCGTAACGGCATGGTTGTCTTGCCATTATCTAAAAACACTAGTATTATACATTTTATGCTGCTAAATCTAAATTTTTTAATAAATCAACTGTCCGGTTAACCGTTTTTTTATTTTTTATTTTTTTCTTACCATAATCAAAAGGCTGAAATATATACAGGAAAATTGGGCAGTTTGCTCTTTGATTTTTTGTCCCAACAATAATCGAAAATCACGATTTCATACGGAATATGATCGGTTAATCAAATTGTAGGTTTTTTCTGATAAAGAATAAAATGTGTAATAGGCAATTTGATAGGTAACCTGTCTTTTGTCGAAAATACGCTGCTAAAACCTTTGCTCAGCCAACAAACGATATGGCAAAAATGTTTTTCTTTTCTCAAAAAAAAAATCCCAGCTAAATATTGTTATAAGCTTTCGTTTATTCAGCTGCTTCTGATAACTTAATCAAATAAAATCATTTTTGTTAAAAAAAGCTTTTTTAATTAATTTTCCCGGTCTATGCATCCTAAAATGGATCTAACACTCATTGCAAGTTTGGACGTGGTTTAGTTTTGGATTATTTTTGTTATTTAAAATTTTTTTTTATTGGGTTATTACTAATCTTTCTGATTTTCGAAGCCGCCACTGTTCTCTTTGCCTTTGCAAAGCAAATAGCAGCTCCCAAATTGCCCTATTTAGGAGTATGCCATTGGCCAGCGTCTTTTGCGCAACATCTAATGTACCCTTCGCGACCAAGACCAAAAATTTTCTATTCTTCTTCGAGGTCCTTTTATTTTTTATTTTTTTTGCTTTAGAAGCTACTTTTATTAAATTTTTTAACCCTATGCAGACTGGGTATAAGATTTTCAGCTAAATGCTTGATATTTTTGTTTCTCTTTTGCTTTCGTTGCAACGAGGCGATCTAAAGTCACATGTGATTAGTTCACCGACAAACGACCGTAAATTTAAATCAAAAATTGCTTTAAGCAGCTAGTTTTGTTTTACTTAAAAAAGATCCTCAATTTTCCAATTTGTCTATTATTTTTATATTTGTTAAATTTTATTTGAATAGGAAAAAAAATTCCAAACAGTGAGAATTAAGATTAATCACGAGACATGCATTTAAATGAAGAATTTTGGTTGCCTCGTGGCGACGAAAGAAAAAACGAAAAGAAAAATATTAAGTATTTAGCTTAAGATCTTAGACTGAAGACTTAAGGGAGAAGGGCCGAAAAAGGCCGCGCTCTTTTCTGGTTTATAACTCGACAATTAGAAGCGCTAGTAATTTTCTTCAAGCTTGAATAGAAAGAGAATTTTATGCTCTTTGGATTATAGATACTTAAGTAATGCGATTAATTAACAATTTGGATTAAAAAATCGAGTTTTCAAAGAGTAATTGATCTTTGTAACTTGGATGAAAACGAGAGAGTTATTTGAGAGAGTTAACAACTTTAGCAGTTTGTCAAACGTGATTGATCGTAAAATGAAAAGAAAGATTCTTTCACAGTTGAAATCCGCGTAAGGAGGTAGTACACAGAAAAAAAATTTAGCAAAATCTGATTTCATTATACAAAGATTTGATCTTTGCAACTTATCAAATATTTTTCAAAATTCAACCGCTTTTTTCAAGAATTTTGGCAACGAATCTTTTCATACAATGAAAAGCAATACGTCTTATTCCGTGCGAAAAAATAAAATTTCAACTCATTGCACTTTTTTATGATTATTTCAAAATGTTTAAATTAAAAAAAAATTAGTTAGGTTTGATTATATTAATTAAATTAATTTTTTTGTTTTTCCAAGTTTTTATTTTTTAATAGGTTATTCTAGCCTACATAGTAGAAAATTGTATGGTCAAACTTGGCTAATGCTCAGCCGTATATTTTTTTTATTTTAAATTTATGGTATATTGAATTAATAACATTTTGTCAGAGCAGGGCCCCATGAAGTCTTTGTTGAACTGCGCCAAGAAATTTTTAATCAGATTATCGATCAAATTATTGCAGTGCTTTGAACCTATGAAATGTCGTGCAGAAAACTTGGAATACCATAATTTTTGTTTCAGTAGAGCTTTTTGCTTTATTTAGGAATAAAACACGTAGGTATATCAAACTACTGACCTTTTTTTCTTTGATCTTTAACTGAATTTGTGGTCCGAATTCCGGTTATCAAAAAGGTTAATTTAAAAATAACAAATTAGAATTAAAGCAAAGACAGAAAAGAAGATAATTTTATTTCTGCACCGATTGCGGCCCACAATAAACGTTTCGACAAAATTTGGCCCATATCAGGTAAAAGGTGAAGCATTCATGCGTCAGAGTATAAAACAATCTAACATTTTGAAAAGCATTCATAATCATCAAAATGATTATTTACCTTAAGTAATTTTCAATTATTAATGATTTAGTTGTAACTTACAATACCAACTTTTTTCCATAGGAATTATTCAATTCATAGTACAAATTTAGACATTAGATTAAAAAGATAAAACATCGTTACAACCAATGAATGATATTGCACTCACGCATAGCACAATACATAATCTATTTGTATGCCATTTGACCTTGTTTAAGTAAATATTCAAAACGTAATTGCCAGCGTAATCCCAAAGTAGGACAAAAGCCCACCTTTGGTGTGATTAAACGCCAGTTTTCAATTTTCTCAAGTAAACCATGACAAATATTTCTTAAAATTTTGCTTTTAAAATTAATCTATATAGTTTTAATTTTTTCGTCATTTCCATTACATACTCAGCGCAATACAAAGAAGTAGGCTATATTATTTAGAGTTATGGTCTAACATAAACCTACAGTGAGGAAAAACAAACAATTATCTAGGTATTGTACTTTACATAATATAACATATGGAAATAAAATAGTTATTCACGCTAAAAGTCACTTATGCTAAATTTTAATGTCGGTACGTAATGTTGTGAAATAATTTCTACTGCTTGTTCTTGCTGCAAACAAAAATATAAGAAAAAAAGAAGGACCAGAGATTTTCCAACTCTGTTACATTTGATGTGTCATCTGCTTGAATAAAAAAAGTCAAATAACCTTTGTTGGTGCGTTTTTCGGTTAACTTTAATATTAATTCTTAAAAATAATTGTGTTGTTTTTGTATTAATTTTAATTTTTATTGGTTGATTTCATTTTATTAATAGTAACCTCTTTTTATTCTGTTAGGATTTAAAACATTTAAAAAATTAAAAATTTGGAGTTTAAAAAAAGTTTCAAAAACAACACAGATATTAGATGTATTTTCAAAGGTCGAATGAGTTGCACCAACGCTGGCCTATAACAATTGATATAAGTAAATACATAACGTAAAACATCTAGCGCAACGACCTTTCTTTAACTTAATCAGAACAAAGCATGATAGTTAGACCAATAATTAAAAACAATAGTTTTTAACCATTTTTAAATTATTTTTTTCTATGCACATTAATAACATGATTAAGATTGATTGAAAAAAATAAGCCAAAATAAACTTCATAAACAAACCCATCATATGTTTTCAAAATTTAAATTTCTTATTGGTTTTTATTGTATTTCATCTCTATTTATCCTCCGGACTAGTAGAAAAACGTTAAAGTCGTTATGCTAAAGGGCAATCGTCAAGGTATACTGCACCTGTTTAATCAATGGCACCATGCGGGCCCGCAAGCAACCAGAAGATCGAGGAAAAAATTGCCTTCAAAGATGCCAAGATATTTGAGTCGGGTTGATATTTTAATTTAGATTTTTAGTTTTTATTTGAAACATAACTAAAATTTAGAGCTGCTTTCTAAGACCATTAAGCGGAGGAAAAGAGCGTAAAATTTCTTTCCCAAGAACACAACAGGTAATGCAAACATAATTAAATCCAAAATATTAGAAAGTAATGGTTCTCAAACGGGATTTTCGGACCCTGGAGGTTTGTCAGCAATTTTTCAAAGGTCCGTAAACTACGTGATTTGTTGAAAAATTTTTAATTTGGTAAAAATTTATTTCTTCAAATTTGGTCTGACATTTTCTGAACTTTCTTGTCTTTAGAAGCTACAGGGGGTCCATTATTACGTCAAAGAAACAAAAAGGGTCCGTTTGCTAAAAAATTTTCAAAAACCACTGATATAATGCTTCACAGTTTGATTATATTACGTCTTGGCTAATTCTAAAAATCTTTACGCCAGACTGGGCTATAAACTCATGTTCACGTTATCCTAATTGGTGGTTCAAAGTATGGAATTTACTTGAAAAATGTACCAAAATATTGCACTTTTTTCTTGTGTATTTTCAAAAATTTTTTTTAAAAAAAGATTTAAGATTAGTTTATGCTTGCAGCCAGGTACAGAAAAAATATAGAAGTAGCCTGATTAGCGTGGCAAATGTAAATACATTGTATTCTATACTTGAAGCGCTAAAATTACAAAATTATAATTAATTTCTATAAATCTGACCGTCAACTTTTTTAAAGAATTTATCAAAGAAGTTTTTTATATTCTTTCTATTGCTGTTGCTTAAATTTCTATGCAGTTTTTATCAATTTGCAAATATTTTTTTGGAATTTTTTCTGGATAGGTAAGTAGATAAAAGTGTGATAGTTATGACAAACTCAATTAATCCTGTCTGAGTTCAAATCCTACTTCTGCGTGCTGTTGCGTCTTTTGAAAAAAACACTTTGCCGCACTTTTATTTGTTTGGCGCTTCAGCAAATAGCTGTAGAATATAATCATCTAACATGTAAATAAGCTGAATAAAATAATTACTATCGAAGAGCAATATCTCGATATAATTGGTAGAAGAGTGGCATAGTCGGTTGACGGTTGTTCTGACGTTGTTTTGCGAATCAGACAAACAAATAGGATAAGAACAATGATGATAATTATAATAACGATAGTAATGAAAAAATTGAGCATAATTTAAAGCAAACAAAAAAAGTGAATCACGTTGAATTGTTAATTTTAACAATGAAGCCAAACAAACGACATTTTCATTTCCAAATTTTTAAAAAATGAGGACGAAAATGAATCTAAGTTTGCAATTACTACTTTCTTCAACATAAACAGCATCCCTTAAGGAATAAGATTGATACCGTTTTATTGCCTTGTAAACTTTTTTAGTCAACATAATTAATAAACATTTTAATCGAAATTGTTTTGATGAGTAGTTTATATTTTGCCTTTTTCTCGTTTTTTGCTGCTTTTTTCTAGCGCTTTATGAAACTGTCAAAAAACTAGTGACTACGTGTTAAAAAAACTATTAATAACTGCAAAATTACTTGAGAACTTTTTTAAAAAGTTGCACCAAATTTTAGATCAGTAAAAATCTAGAAAAGTTATAAAATTAAAGACATTGTTGCAAGTAGTTTTTGAGCAGCATACAGCTTTTTAACAGCGCGGGCATTTTCCACCTCCCCCCAGTCGTAATAAGGTTCACCTTATTATTTATTGATGCATGAAACTTTTAGATTTTTATGCTTATTAGTCAATCACTCTCGTCAAATAAAAGCTTTCTTAGTTATTCTTTATTTCTACAATTTCTTTTAAATTGCGTCAAACAAAAAGCTTTAGAAAAAACTCAATTCAGTTTGGTATTTTTAAAAAATTCAAAATGCTTTATGAGCAAAAATTTGAATCAAAATAAGCTTTTAAGTAGAAAAAATTACCTGTATTAAAAACAAGTTTTCGAAACGTTGTTAAATTATTGACAAAAAGTTTCAACTACGGTCAGTGTGATGGCCTTACAAATGGGGGCTCCGGCGCAAGAAAAATAGGTCCATTTTTTAGTGTTCCAAATTTGTTTGGTCCAAACTAAGTGAACTCAAGGTCTTCACTTTTAATTGATGTCCAAAGTTTCTATTTTTGTCCGAAAATTATAGCTGTCTCCAAAAAAAAAACATCTCACTATCAATCTAGTAAATTATCCCTACTTTTGTCCTAAAGTTAAGCTGCAGACAGAGAGGTGTACCATCATGGTGATACTATGAAGAAATAAAGCATTATTTTGCTTAGGCAAAACCACTTTTAACGTTTTTCAAAGGGGGCCCGTGCGGCCGCTCCGTTCCACCGTACTAAAGTCATCACTAACTATTGCCTCTCTTTAAACTTGTACATGGCAAAAGGCAAAAAATTGTGCAAATTTGTACGAGACAAACAAAAAAGCAAAAAAAATTTTGAGAATTAAGATATTTAAACAAATCTTTTTATGTGCTTTGAATGTTGTAGTTATAAAATTTTGTCTTTACGTTTAACTTTTGAGATCTCATAGCTGCTAAGCCTCAGTGACATTGCTCTTTAATTGTTCTTTTACGGTTGAATACGGTTTATTTACATTATTATAAAGCAGGAGTCGGAAACTTTTTTGGCAAGAGAGTCATAAAAGCTACATATTTTTAAATGTAACAGAGTATTTCCATGAGCGCCATACTATGTTCCTCTAATTTTAGCCATGTTTGTGTGGGCAGAAACTTGTTCGTGAGCAAGCTTTGATCATTTTTTGCAAAGAAAAAACTTGTTATTGACTATTGACTATTGACTTTTGAGAATCATTGACTATTGACTCTGATCACACTACGTTTTCGTCTCAAAAACGTAGTAATCTTTTAAAAAAGAGTCTTCACTGTTAAAATCTTGTGTGCGCAATTTTGTTTTTTTATGTGCGCTAGTTTATGCTTGTCAACAAAAAAACACATCTGGCTCGCAAGTCATAGGTTCCCGACCCCTGGTATAAAGCATAAAAATTAACAATTGACTTAGTATATTAATAAAAAATACCTACATTTTCATTAAGTATATGTTAAAATTTTATTAAAAAACTTTTGTTATGCATCTTAGTTGTTAGTTCAATTCAATAAAACTGTTATACCTAAAAAAACATAAAATAATAACGTTTTTGTTTGTTTTGGTTGCTTTCTTGGAGTCCAAAAATAAGCAAGCAAATTTAAAGTATAAATAAGCAACCCCTGAAGAACATAGTTGAATGGCTCTGAAATTTTTAACTACGCTAGTCATGTTAAAATTTTACTTAACTAGTCCGGTCCCCAATGTTTGTGCTAATGCTACCCAGTTTTTTGAGAACGATATTAATAGCTACAGACTGTCTTGTAGTTAGATGATGTATAACTATTGTTCGTGTACTGTATATTAACAAGTTCTTTGTTTGATCTATATTTATTGATTTTTTGTTAATTGTTTTAGGCTTCCCCAACTTTTGAGTTTTAACATGCATGCAAATTCGGTTTTTTACTTCGTGACATTGTTTATCATTGTTTTCTTATCACTTGCAATTGCATGGACGTTTGTCCGTAAACGTTCTCAAAGAAAGAAAGGTAAAATTGCATGGTTTCAAAAACGTTTTTAACTAAACTAAAAGGCGTACATATTCAAAGAAAACATCTTTTATATTTCTGATGATATTGCATATATTTCTGATACTATTGCATTAAGAGATAAACAGCTCCAATAATTACACAAATATAATTTAGAATTAAAATTTAATTAAAAAACTTATTCTTATGCATCTAAAATAAAAACAATCTACCCTAATACCATAGAAATAGTTTTTTAGATGTAGCAAGTTGAAAATGAATTGATAACCTTTAGATTTTATACGTTACAGCCAGACGCCACGATAATTTTATTGAAAAAAAACTTTTATATACAGCTATAAAACAAACATCAAATTTTTGTTTTAAAACACTAGAAATCTTGTCTAAGCAACATAATACAATAATTTCTTCAGCAAGTTAATGTAGACTCGTCGATAAGAAAAAAGTGTTTATTTTCTTAACTTAGCATATGCTTTCTTGCTGAACAAAAATCAAAACAAACAACTTGCAGGCTTTAACCCAGGGGTGGACAAAATTTTTAGCTAACAGGCCGCATTCTCAAAGTGATTTTATTTGCGGGCCGCACTAAAGTGATCTCTAAAAAAAGATCTTCACTTTGAATCTGTCTCGGGTTTATTTGATTTTTGCACCTAAACGTTGATGATCGCTAAAAAAAAGAAATTAATAATGTTTTAAATTATTTTTTTGAGGTTTTTGTGCACCGCATAAAAACATTGTCGGAAGTCGTAGTTTGCCCACTTTCGCTTTAATCCGTAGGAACTAATTTCAATCAAAAAGTTTGCCGTTGGAATAGGCAGCAGCCAACGTATTATTTTTTATAACTATAACTATGGATAAATTATATTTAGTATTTATCATGTTTTTACTGCTTAAGCGTTGTTTGTATGTATTGACATAGATTAAGCTATGCTTAAACGTCTTGGTAAATTTAAAGTCAAAAAAAAATTTAATTACACGATATGTCTGACACATTTTTACAGCTTTCAGAAACAAAAACCTCCCAGCAACACGACAAGAAGCGAAGCGTCAACAAAAGGAAAACCAAGCAATGCTCCAACTTTTATTAATTGTTGTTTGTTATCTTTTTGGTTATATTTACCTTACAAGTAAACATGTTTGTAATACAAATATATACAGTTTTTATGCAAAAAAAATTGCGAAGCATAAAATTTAAAACGCCTAACTAATTTCAAAATGAAAAGTAAAGTCAATATATTTGAAAACATAGTTTATTTTAGAATATGTTCTTCTTTCTTCTTTTTCTTTCGGCCTTTTTTTAATCAGGGGTTGCAACAGCGGATGATACTCTTCCATAGCGCCCTGTTTCTGACGTCTTTTTTTTTTCGCACCAACTTCTTTCGTATCTTCCTTCATGACATCCAAAAATCTTTTCTTCGGCCTTCCTCTTCTACATCACCCTTCTTTTACATACTCCTGGTCTCTCCTTATAACATGTCCATATCACCTCAGCCTGCCCTCCCTCATCTTCATTTCTAACCGTTCTACCTTAACTGTACCCCTGATGTACTCATTTCTAATTTTATCTTTTCTCGTCACTGCCACAGCAAACCTCAATGTTCTCATCTCTGCAACTTCCATCTCTTCTACTTGTTTTTTTGTAACCGCCACCGTCTCGAGTCCATTGACCATTGCTGGTCTCACAATTGTACTGTTCACTTTTCGTTTTACTTTAGCGGGTAATCTTCTGTCACAGATTACTCCCGATACTTTTCTTCATCCGTTCCATCCTGCCTGCACTCTCTTTCTTACCTCCTTACTCTCTTCCTACAAAACTACCACTTTTTGCACCGTTGATTTCAAATACTTAAATTCCTTTACTCTTGGCACTTTTGTGTCCTCCATCTTTACTGTTTTTTTGTCATTTCTTCCATTTATGCACAAATATTCGGTCTTTGACCTATTTATTTTTATCACTCTTTTTTAAAATGCATACCTTCAGCATTCTAGTCTCCCCTCTACTTGTTTCCTGGTCTCTTCGCAAATTGCAATATCATCAGCAAACAGCATTGTCCACGGTGGTTCTTTTCTTACTTCGTCCGTTAGCCTATCCATAATCACAGCAAACAGAAATAGACTTAGCGATAATCTCTTGTGCAATCTGACCTTGACCTTGAAACTTTTTGTAGTTCCTGCTGCACACCTCACCGCTGCCTCACTTCCCTCGAACATATCCTGTACAAGTTGCACATACTTTTCGCCATTCCTGATTTTATTATACAGTACTATAATTCATCTCTCGAAACCCTATCGTAAGCTTTCTCTGGGTCCACGAATACACAATGTAGCTCTCTTTGACTGTCCCTGTACTTTTCCATCAACATTATATAGACAAATATGGCATCGATAGTTTTTTTCCTGGCATAAATCCATATTGTTGTTTACTGATCTCTACACTATCCGTTAGCCTGGCTTCAATTATTCTTTCCCATATCTTCATTATATGGCTTATCAGCTTTATACCTCTGTAGCTTCCACAGCACTGTGCATTCCCTTTGTTCTTATAGATTGGGATAAGCACACACTTTCTCCATTCTTCAGGCATCCATTCACCCACAAATATTTTGTTCAAAATTCTGGTCAAGAACTCTATCCTCATCTCTCCCATGCACTTCCAAATTTATACTTGCAACTTGTCTGGCCCAACCGCTTTACCTTTTTCATCCTTCTCAGTGCGATTTTCACTTCTTCTCTACTGACACAATTTACCTCTTCATTAACGACTTCTGCTTCCTTTGTCTTAGGCTCTCTGTCATTTTCCTCGTTTATCAGTTTTTACTCGTTTTTACTTTCTCTGCCTTTTTCTTTTTCAACATGAGAACCATTTTGCATACCACCATTCGGTGCTGTTTTGCGACGCACTCATTCATCATTACCTTACAATCGCACATTTCTTCAGGTCTCTCCTTCTGCACATTACAAAATCTACTTGGGTACTTTTTCCGCAACTTTTATACTTTAACCTGTGTTCGTCATTTTTTTGAAATAATTGTTGACAACCGCCAAATCCATCCTTTCGCAAAATCCACAACCATCCGTCCTTCCTCATTTCTCGTTCCAGTGCCGTACCTTCCCATTACTTCCGCATTCCCTATGTTTCCTTCGCCCACATGCCCAAATGTTCATTTAGGTCAGCACCTAGAAATATCCCTTCCTGTTTTCATACACTTTCTATCAACCCATCCAGTTCTTGCCAAAATTTATTTTTCTCCTCCATGCTGTTGCCAACCTGTGGAGCATACGCGCTTACTATGTTCAGTATTGACCCTTTTACCTCCAGTTTTATGGCCATTAGTCTGTCTGACACCCTCTTCACCTCCAAGAAACTTTCAAACAGCTCCATCCTCACCAATATCCCTATCCCATTTCTTCTTCTATCATCTCCATCGTACAACAGTTTGTCACCGACTCCAATGTTCCTCGCTTTACTCCCTTTCCACTTTATTTCCTCTAGGCATAGTTCATCTATTTACCTTTGCTCCATCATGTCTACCAGCTCTCTCCCCTTTCCCGTCATTGCTCCTACATTTAAGGTACCCACGTTTATGACTGTGCATCTCTCCTTCCACAGTTCCTGCTGCATCTTTACTTGCTTTTATTCTCTCTTTCTCTTCTTGTTTTCCCTAAGCCCAGCAGTATCATAGTTTCCACAGGTTCCCTGCCGCGCGACACCTGAGACGGTCGTTGGTGACCCGGGCCTCGACCGATTTGGTGTGAAATAATTTTTCATCCACATTTCGTATGATTTTACAAAAGGTTTTACGCCGGATCCCCTTTATGCCGCTACCCTCCCCATTTATCCGGGCTTGGGATCGGCATCAGAAAACACTGAAAAGTGCTTCCGATGGCTGGATTAGTTTATTTTATAATATATTTGGAAAAAATTGAAATATTTATATTTGCAATGAATTAATTAGTTTAACGCAGTTGATGATGGAATGAGTTATAGTTCCAAAAAGTCCTAAATAAACTATGTTTCCAAATATATCGGCTTTACTATTTATTCTGAAATTAGACAAAAATCGTTTTTACAACTTTTGATTTCTTATTGTATTTAGTAAAGTAGTGCAAAATGCACACAAATAATATCAGCAAGCTTAACTTTGTCAAGACTAATGATTACTAACCGGGGTTCTCGATGCGCCAAAGGTTGCAGGGGTCAGCGAGTTCACTGGAAATTAAACAGAATTAAAAAAAAATTTGCTAAATTAGTCAGGATCAGTTTCAAAATTTTTGAGGTCTGTAGGCTTGATGATTTCTTGAAATGGTTCGTCACAAAAAAGATTGATAATCTTTGGTCTGGATAAAGGAAAAAACATTATGAAAAGACTTTATGATAGACAGCAAAAATAAAATGTTTTTATCTAATTTTTTTATTGCTTTTAGCAAGACACAAAAAAGTGTAATACTCCTTTTTAATTTCATTATTAAAATGTTTTCCTCACAGCATTGTCTGTTGCGCAAAAACTTCAAATTACGCAAAATTACTAAAAATAAGCCTAATGTTTTGTTTTTTCGTTTAAAAAAAAAACGATATCCAAAGTTAGAGATGGTCTGATTAAGCTTGTTTTAGTTTACTTTTCTATTATTTTAGATATTATCTTAAATTATTCTTTTAACTTGCAGGAAAATATTGTAGGCGTTAAACTTAGAAGAGCCGTTGAGCAATTAATTAAATTTGCATTCAAAAATATCGAGATATTGCTGCAGGGTAAACTGATCGTACTTTCTTAAGTTCTAATTTTTGTCCGCTTTTCCCCGTTTTAATTTCCTATTTCGAAACATCACATATAAATTTTTCCATACCAGAAGTAAAAGTTTATTCAATTGGTTTATGTGCTTTTCGACCTCTTGTATGTTCAAAAAAAGCGTTTCTTTTTCTTTAATTTCTTAATACCAAAAACATTTTTTTACGTGTTTGATTTTTACAATTTTTTGATATTTGTGATCAATAAAACACTAGCTCATAACACCGGTCGACATGATTTTTATTTTCTGGCTAAAATGGTTGCTTCTAAGAAAATTTGTGTATGCTGATTACGAATCTGAAGTCGCTTTTTTTCAATCACGTCAGAATTTTTCCTAATCAGCAATTTAAATTTTTTGCATTACACTAGTAATAACAGCCTGTTCCAAAAAACATCCTATATTGTTGAGTCATCTTTGTTATTGTTGTAGTTGTTGCACCTCATTATGATGTCATAATGATTATATTGTGACATCACTGAAATGCTTTACTTTAAAACGACTAAACTAGTCTTCGTTTACCTAGTTTTGCAGTTACTTGAGTTTTAAAACAGAAAATGTCATCTAAGCGAAAAGGCTGCGTCAATGACCCTGATGTACTTTGCTACATATGCGGAAGCTTTATTCCATCTGTTCAACGGTAGAATATAACACCCTTTTTTAAAAATGTCTATTATGCTTATTTTGGTGTTAAGTTAGGAGACCAAGAGAAAGCATGGGCCCCGCAAAAAGTGTGTCGTAATTGTGTGTCTTCATTGAGGCAGTTAAGCATTGGAAAGCAAAGGTCTTTAGCATTTGGTTTTTCAATGGTTTGAAGGGAGCCGAATAGACATGGCAAAGAAAGTTGCTTTTGATCATGTGTTGTTGCTGGATTCAATGTTAAAAATAAGCATAAAATTTAATATTCTAACTTGTCTTGTGCCATACGACCGATTTTTCATGGGCCAGGTGTATTAATTCCATTGCCTTTAAGAGTTTTGGGAACGGTTGAAGATTCTGTCAGTGAGGGGTCTTTGTTTGATAGCCAGTTGGCAAATTGTTCAAAGTATGACTATGGTAATGATCAGCAGCCAAAGCCGTTTAATCAAGCCAAGCTAAATGACCTTGTCAGAGATTAGAATTTTTCAAAAACTTCTGCTCTTATTTTGGGCTCGAGATTGAAAGCAAAACGTATGCTCTGCACTGATACCACTATTGCTTGGTATAAACATCGTGAGAAAAAATATATTCGTTTTTTTGCCATGGAACACTCTTTAGTCTATTGTATGGATACTCAAGGTCTTATAGAGAAATTGAGAACCGTTTATAACCCTAGCTATTGGCGACTCTTTATTGATGAATTAAAATTAAGCCTGAAAGCTGTTTTATTGCACAAAAGAAATCAGTTTGCTTTTATCCCTTTAACTCATTCGACTTGCATGAAAGAGTCTTATGAAAATATGAAAATTTTACTGTCGAAGTTACAATACAGCGCTCATACGTGGAAGATCTATGTTGATTTTAACGTCCTAAATATGCCACTGGGTCAACAGTCTGGTTACAAAATACCCTTGTTTCATGTGCGAATGGGACAGCAGGGACAGGAGTAATCATTGGATTAAACATGACTGGCCGTTGAGGGAGTCCCTTGCACTAGGCTTTAGAAATCTTTTAAATACTGCTCTTGTTGACGGATCCAATGTGATACTTCCACCACTACATATTAAACTAGGCCTCATGAAAGAGTTTGTAAAAGCTCTCAATAAAGAAGGTGCCCGTTTTAAATACATTCAGGAGAAGTTCCCTAGTTTGTGTGCTGAGAAGGTAATAGAGGTTGTATTTGTTGGACTTCAAATTAGAAAACTTACCAAAGACCCGCAATTTATATCTACCATGACGGATGTGGAAAAAAAAGCATGTCTTTCTTTTGGAGAAATAGTATTTAATTTTCTTGAAAACATTAAAGATTCTGACTATCAAAACATTGTGGAAAACATATTGGCTTGTTTGAAGCGCTTGGATGTCGCATGAGTTTGGAAGTTCATCTTTTGCATGCACATTTGGACTATTTCCCATAAAAGTTGAGTGATATGAGTGAAAAACATGGAGAAGGTTTTCTCTAGGACATCAAAAGTATGGAAACCCGGTATCAAGGGCAATGGGATGTATCCATGATGGCGGACTACTGTCGGTGCCTGAAACGCGATTGTAAGTAGTAAGGTTGCAAGAAAAGCCAAAAGAAGAAAATTCATGCCTCACATCAACGAAGAAAAAAACCAATCTACAGTAGTTTGAAAAAAATTTTATTGAGCAAATGAACAGAAATGTGTGCGTATTGGCTTACTAAATGAGTTTTTGAATAAAATTTAAATTCAACTTTGCAAAAAAGTGTGACGTGATGGGTGAATTCTGATTCCAAATTCGGAATTAGCGTAGTCAAATTAGGTAAACTCATATAATGGATTAAAAAAATAGTAAAAAAAGTTGCAAAATATTGTCTAGTGTACGAGTACTCGTAATCTATAAAAAAAAGACTTCTACCTGTTAAACTTGGCAAGATACTGTCCATGCCGTATACGTACCGCTAAGCAGAAACGTGCACACTGTAGGAGGCCTACAATGCTTCTACTTCGTTTTATCTTGCTATTGCGTAGATCTGCACAAAAATTGTCTTTTGAGTTTATACAAACGTACATTGCACAATGAGGTAAAAAAGCTTTACAATTGTATCAAACATTTTTCCAAAACCAATGAATTTTTATTTTATTTGATTTCTTATACTGGCACAAAGAAGCTAGACAAATTGCTTTTTAATTGACAGGAATTGTGCTTATATTTTTATGAAAAAAGATATGTTATATATTGCAGTCTACGCGAAGTTCAATACCAAATTTGCTTTATTGACTAAATATGCGTTTCGTACATGTGCTTTCAGCGCATCTTATAGTTTTCTTTTCAGGAGTCTCAAACTGATAATGCTTTATGTTATCCTATTGCAATTTATTTACAAATCTTTTTTTTCCACCATTCTTTGATATAAACAATTTAATAAATTTTTTAGCAGAGCGCCAAGTAGGTCTGAGAAAAAAATCTTCTTTAAAACTTGTACGAAACATTCTGCCTTTAGATTTTTTGTTGTATAATTAGGCATTTTTTCGGTAAAATTAATCCATAACGTAATAAAACCCCCATAATATTTTTTTCACAAAATACCATTTTATATTTGTTTATACATTGATCTTGTAGATCTGTTCCCCGCATTTGCACCGTCAAAAACAAATTTTATTGTTCTTTTTTGCTCTTTCTTGGTTGCTTCAAAATAATATTTTTAATGCTTGATTTTATATTTAGCTTATAACGTTATTATGACAAAAGTAAAAACACAAGAACAAGCTTGGTGGATTTTTTTAACATGTTACACCGTGTTGCGACTCAGTGAATGCCTCAATCCAATATTTTACAACTTGGGTTCAAGGTTAGTAATAATGATTGTTACAGCAAGCTTTACTTGAGTTTCGAACCGTTTTCCTTTATTTATGATTCTTAGTTATTAGTATACCTTCTCTTTGCTTTAATTAAGTCTTTTGTTTTCCGCGCCGCATTCTTTTTGTCAAATAACTATCTTTAAGCACGTTTTTATTCTTATTTATTGTAAATCGTTTTTGTAATCCACAGTGAGTTATCGAGAAGTGAAGAATTGGTTTGTGAAAGAATATTTGTTTAAAAGATTAGAAGACCGTTACGAAGTATACTGTTTCAAATTAAATTTGTTGCAGCTGTAGAAGATATTTGGAAGTAAAAACAATTTAAAATCGCAAGCATCACATCGTTCTGAACCGCACACATCGCACGCACAATTTAGCATCGTTCTGAATCCTATCGCATAATTTAGCATCGTTCTGAATCTCATCGCATAATTCGGATCACATCGCATTAAAATTATATCTAAATAAAACTGTTTTCCTCTTTTATTGTGCGCATTTTAAACGTTTCAAATTTGCCACAACAATGATGCTTAAAGTTTTGAGTAAATTTCAATATTTTGAGGAAGCCATGCTAGAAACCTATTTATTTATTTAGAAGATTACTCATTTTTGTAAAACTGAAATAGGTATCTAACTTTGTTTATTTTGCTCAAATCACGTCAGATTGACATTTGTTTATGAACCTATAATCTTTTTCTGTTTTTTCAGCAAGATTCGTGAAGAGACAAAGAAGCTTCTTCGACAAATGTTTTGTTGGAAACAAAATTAAAAAATTCTTGTAGAATGAAGTTTGAAAAACATTTGAGAATAAAAAAAATAAGGTTTTACATTGTTATATTCAAGTACAAGTTCAAATACAAGTGATATTTATATTTTGATTGGCAACGGATCTGTACTTGGCCAAATTTCTGGCTAGAACAATTATTATATTTGGAGGTTTTACCGGCAAAATGGCGCAAGACCAGATAGTATTAAAGTTTATTGCGTAACAACGAATTTAGGAAGTCGTAGTAGGACCACCTCGTCTTGTGCATAGCTTGGTCCTTTTAATAAGCGCTTCTTTATACAATATGTTTGCCAAAGTTAATTTACCTCAAGGGCTGAGAATTTGTCGTGTAACTGATTTTGTAATAGCAAAGGATTCCTAGCTGCATTGGTTAAATCAGTAGTTCGCAAATTGGTCAATTGGAACATCCAAGAATTTACTGTATTGCAAGTGGTCAAATGGGGTTGTTAAATGGCCCGGGGTCCATAAATGATCGATGAGATCTAGTATAGCAATGAAGCAACTGCACCTTATTTTTAAAAGACACTTACGAGGGACATTCAAAAAATACGCGGAATTTTATAATTGTTTATAATTTATTGATACAATCAATCTACTTTTCAACGTAGTCTCCATCAAGGTCGATGCACTTCTCCAGGCGGTGCAAGTAATCTGCTGACCCCTCATTAGTTTCATTAAAATAAACGCCTTTCAAGTGTTCTTTGAGTTTTGGGAATAAAAAAAAGTTGGATGAGGCAAGGTCTGGGCTATAAGGTGGATGTGGCAGCAATTTCCACCGAAATTCTCAAAACATCTCTTACGATCCGAGAAGAATGCGCTGTGGTGTTGTCGAGATGGAAAAGAATTCCACGATGGAGTTTTCCTGGTCGCTTTTCAGCTAATTTTGCTCTCAATTTCCTTAAAACTTCTACGTAATAGGCGCCTGTAACAGTTTTTTTACCTTCTAAAAAAACTACTAGCACCACTCTTCAGAGTCCCAGAAAAAATTTGCCATTACCTTCTTGACAAACCTCTCAGACTTGAAATTTGATTGGGCCAGATGATCCACGTGGGAGCCACTGTTTGGACTGCTGTTTTGTTTCAGTATCATACTGGTGGACCCATTTTTCATCTCCTGCGATAATTCGATCAAAAAAGCGGTCTTCATCTGCTTCAATGAGCAAAATCGCCGTTGACAATTCACTTCTGAGATTGAGCTGATTTAGGCGCAACGCTTTTGGCACCCATCGCGCCGAAAGCTTGCTGAGGCATAAACCGTCATGCAGAATTGAATGAGCTGAACCAACTGTTATTCCCACAGTCTCAGCTATCTGATAAACCGTCAATCGTCCACCATCTTTGACTAGCTCCTAACAAAATCAAATTTTTCATTGTTTTTTGAGGTTGTTGGTCTTCCACGACCCTCATCATCTTCAACAGCTTCTCTACCATCTCAATCTTTCAATCCACTTGTAAACACAAGTTTTCTTTGGAGCATCATCCTTATAAACGGTCTGCAGAGCTTAAATAATCTCCGTTCCTTTCCAACTAAGCTTTAACAAAAATTTGATGTTGGTTCTTACCTAAAAATCCTTACGCTCCAAGGGTTAAAAAACTACTTTAAATAAACTAGCTCTTGACAACTTCGTTTACAAGCGCATATTAGATCACAAAGAACATGCTTTTTATGGCTAGCATGCTAAAACACGTTTTTTCTTGCTAGCACTCTTGTCGCGGGAGAATTCCGCGTATTTTTTGAATGCCCTTTGTAATTGATACAACTGTATGATTATTAATGTGATTAATAATACATTACAATACCGTACTTATTTAATTATACGGTATGTTACACTCTATATGTTACACTCTTAATTACACTCTTTATTTACATACCGTCAGAATTTCCTAGACTAGGGTTTTTTAACCAAAAGTGCTCGCACCCCTTTTGGGGTCTGAGGCAGCGTTCCAGAGGGTGTAAGATGGCTTTTCAGTTTTTTGTCTTGTATTAAGAGCACCGTCATTCTCAGTTCATTCTGAGTTAATTGTTCAGCCATTCTGTGTTTATTCATGGAATGCCTAATATTTGGCAGCATTTGTTACAATTTTCTCCTTCGTCTTTTGACTGTTTGTGGCGCAATCATCGGATTCAGCGTAAAGCAGATTCGTAGCAGATGGTTAGTTTGCTACAGTTATGTACTGAACAAGAATTGTTAAGCTTTATAATTATTATACAGTGCTCATTTTAAATCAAGTAAGTTTAAAATCAAGTTAGAAGTAGGCTGTGGTATAGTTAAGTTTAGTTATAAGTAGGTTAGCAAACTGCTGTTGCTACCAAGTTACTCCTGTAGCTAACTGTTTCTAAAACTGTGTTCCTTTGGAATGTTTTTAAAAGACTATCCAAAATTAGCAAGTATACGAAAAGACTATCTTTACCTTAAGTATATACTGAAATGGTATATATGGTATTGTTTTTTAGTTTAGCTTATTTCTTTAGCAATACTCGATAAAAATTTTTATAACTTGTTTCAATTGGCTTTCATCAGTTTTGAATTGATGTCTAGGTGATTAAAGCTTTTAGCCTATGTGTAAATTAATTTTATACGAGAGAAAAGTAGTTAAGTTTATACGACCGTGAAAATATGAGATATTGTGCTATGTATTGAGCATGCCATGGTGCCATCATCCTGTGTTTATGCAGTGATCATTTCTCTTGTATCTCTAACAAACAGTTGTTAAATGTTCAATGAACAATTGTTATATGTTCAATGAACAAAACAAAACAGTTGTTAAACTTAATACACCACGTAGTATTTCACTTAAATTATTATTTTTGTTCTAATTGACTTTACCTATATTTTTTAAGATTTCAATTCTTAAATTAGCAATTAACCTTTTATCTTATCATGTCAAAGAAAAGGAAGTGAAACGATGATTATGTGCAGTTTGGTTTTACTTGCACTGAAACAACTGAGGATGTACAAAAACCCCAGTGCATACTTCATGATGTTGTTTTTCAAACATAAATATAAAGCCATCTAAGCAGCAGGAACACTTCAACAACTGGCATAGTGGAACAGATGTTGCTGGTCATTATGTTAAACCATTGAAACCTAAAAAGATCCGCTTTAATTCTCGAGGCATCCTTACAAAAATATGTTTTATATCTGCTGACAAATCACTGTTGATGGCTTCATACCACGTGATTTATGAAGTAACCAAATCCAAGAAGTCCCATACAATTGCAGAAGAGGTGATAAAAACATGTGAATTAGAAATGGCAAAAATTGTTCTGGGAAAAGAAACCTCCACAAGCTTAAATTGATGCCGTTATCAAATGATGTTATTCAGAAGCGAATTAGTGATTTAAGTAGGAACATTTTGGACCAAGTTATTGCAGATGTTAGAGATGGTCCCTTGAAAATCTCTCTCCAGTTGCATAAAACAACTAATGTTGAAAATTGCAGTCAACTCATCGCATTAGCAAAATATATCCATGATGGTTTCATAATTGAAGATTTTCTGTTCTGCAAAGAACTAAAGAGAACTACCAAGAGAAAAGATGTCTTCCAATGTGTGAAGAATTTTTTTGTAAAACATGACTTAGATATCCAAATTATTGGTTCTGTGTGTACCGAATGTGCCCCTGCTATGCCGGTAAATAATTCTGGATTTTTTGCTTTGTTAAAATAGGAAATTCCGCACTTGCAAGGTACCCACTTTTTTCTTCATTGCAATGCTTTGGCATCAAAAGCATTGTCTCAAAAGTTCAAAAATGTCCTTGATACTTTTGTGAAGACCATCAACCTGATTTGTGGTCGTTTTCTGAACCACCGCCTTTTCAAGCCGCTTTATCAAGATTTCGGAAGTGAGCATTTAGTTTTGCTTTTCCACACAGAAGTCCGCTCGCCGTCTCGTGGGAGAGCTTTAACGCGCTTCTTCGAATTGAAAGAAGAAATCAAAGCTTTACTAAAGGAACGTGACTATGATCTTCCCAAAGAAATGGAATCACAAGAATTCAATCAAATCCTAGCTTATTTGAGTGAGATTTTTGCTCGTATGAATGACCTGAGTGTCTATATGTAAGGGAAAAATACAAATATATTAAAATCACGCGAAAAGTTAAATGCTTTTCAAAAAAAGTTACATCTCTGGTGTCGACAAATTAAAAGAAGTAATCTTTCAAATTTTTCCTCACTCGAAGAAATGGTTAATGACGATGAGTCCATAATTTGTAGTGTGTGTGAAGAAATCGTGGATCATTTGGAAATACTATCAAATCATTTAATGGATATTTTGGAGGAGAACTGGAAACTTCTAAAAAATATATAATAAATCCATACTCCTTTAATTCGGATTTTATGTTGGATGATGAAAAGTTTAAGGACGATTTCATTGAATTGCCCACAAATCGTGTTGTTGAAATGCAGTTTGAAAGCAAAACCCTGGAACAATATTAGTGCTTGGCAATGGACATGTTTCCAAAACTTTGTAAATAAGCACTAAGTCTGCTCATCCCATTCGTGACGACTTACTTATGCGAGTCTCGATTTAGTGCCCTTTTGTCAATCACGACAAAATCTAGAAATCGCTTGAGTGCACAGGCAGACATGCGAGTTGCTATCAGCAACAAAGTGCCAGATTTTGAAAAACTGTTAAGCAATAAACAGGAGCAGAAGAGTCATTAAATTTAAAGTGCCTTTTACATTTGAATTCTTTAGCTTTTTAAAAAGCTCATGCATAGATGAAAATTTAATTTTTTGTGAAATTCATGCAACTTTTAGTTTGTTACATTTTTTTGCTTCATATATTTCATTTTTGTTGATAAGGTACATTACTAAAAATTGGTTATGCAAGTTTTTTTGGTCGCTCTCAACTTTATCCTTAAAAAAATTATTACATGTACTCTACCCAGTCAACAATGCTATGCAGGGCCCATGCGGGCCCCACAAGGGCTGCCCGTACGGGACCCGTATCGATTTGGCGGCGGGCGCTGTAGTGGCCTCGCATGGGTTAACCGCACGGGTTTAATCTGGGTTTCAATTTTAAGCCATAATCAAAAATTAAAACATGTTAATAAGCTAACCATTTTAATTATTCTAAAAAAGGAATAATTTTCATAAACAACTTGAACTCCATGAAACTTGTGCGGTAAACCTATGCGGGGCCACTGCAGCGCCCGCGGCCAAATCGGTACAGGTACCGTACGGGTAGCTTTTGCAGGGCCCGCATTGGCCATGCATAGCATTGTTGGCTGAGTAAGGGGTGCAAGAACATATTAAAATATTTTAGGGGTGCGGGCCATTAAATAGGTTGGGACCACAGTCGTAGAATTATAAACAAACAGCGAACTTTTGTAAAATTTTTATTGCAATATTGTGTCAAAAAATCACAACCAAAACTGTTTATGAGTTTTAATTTTCATATTGGAAATACTACACATATTCTATGTCAATTTTATCATCATTAATAATTTTATCAATACTGTTTATTCGTATCTAATTTTTTGTTCTTTGGAATTTTCTAAGTAACTTGTGGTAACGTTACTTATATCGATAAAAAATTAATTTACACGGCGCTTTATTAAAAGTCACACAAAAAATAAAATAAAAAAAAGTAATAGCCACGTTTTCAATTACAATATATTCCGTAGTTAAGAGTATGTACTAGATTCATGGGGGGGAGGGTCGATAGAAAAGTTTTTGCTCGAATTGTGGTCGACGTGGAGAAATATTTGAGAGCCGTTGGTTTAAATAACTGTAAAACATAAGTGCTTTTTTTAATTTTATTTTCGAAAGATTGTTAAAAAAGACTTGTATTAATTTAATTTTATTTATAAGAACCAAGGTATGGTTTCTCAATTCAAAAAGACCGTATAAATATATATGTATACAGGCTAAATAAGTTTGATTTTGTTAATCTCAATAACAAACTATTAAAGGTCAATCACTGATCAACGCTTAGAAGATTTTTAATTTGAAATTTTATTGCTGGTTATTAAAAAGATTCATTTAGAAAAAAATTAGATAACAAGTTCAAAATTTTACAATTATTTTTAAAATCAAGGTCATCTTTTCAAGCTGGAAATACAAATTTAATTTTATACTACTTTTTTTTAAGTTTCATGTTCATTAGTCCAATTATTAAATCAATTGATCAATAATAATCCCTAGAAAGAAAAGACAAAGTCGTTAATCAAAAACTTTAAATATACGCTTAAACAAAATATAATAATAGTGAAAACGCTAACTTAAGAAAAATTGCGGTTTAGTGTTTTTCAAGCTCTTAATTCTGCTTTGTGTCTGTTTATAGTGACAAGTAAATATACTAATTTTTGTTTGTCTTTCTGACTTTTAAGATCAGTCTAATTGTGTCCAAAAATTTAATATACGTATTAAGCGTTTTATAAAAAAGTAAAAGTTTTAAATTTGTATGAGAATTTATGGCCACAATGTTGAAAATTAACAGTTTAGTATTCATTTCATCTCTAAATCTATTTCCTGATTTGTAGGAAAGCAATGGAGGCGCTAAACATGGAGTAAGCAATTACTGAGCCATGCTTTTTGGAGATGCCAAGATATTTCTGTTCGGTGGAAATTTTTTATTTGTTTTTCAGTTTTATAAAGATATGACTAAAGTTTAGAAATACTTTCCAAGATCGTCAAGCAGGGGAAATTGCTGTAAAGTGTCTTTTCCAATAACATAACAGAATGGCACAAGTAGGTTTTAGACGAAGATTATATCAATCACAATTACGGCGCTCTTAACCATTAGATCACGCTGACAACAATATTTGATACTTTTGTATGTATTTTGCAATTCGCAAAGTTGTAATTTAGGCTTTGACTTCTGATATTCATGATTCTAGCTTGAACAATTTAATAACTTGTATTTCAAGAAGAGCTACTTTGCATAGGCAATGATTCAAAAATATTTTACTGACTTTAATTCAATTAAGTGTATCTAAAATTTACCCAAACCTGAACCAAGAAAAATAAACTATTTATTAAAATCTACTTTAGTGTAATAAACTTGAATAATCTTGTAACAACAAGCGCAGTTGACGTGGAAGTAAACAATTCAAGCAATATTTTTTTTAAGCACAAGTAAGTAAGCTTTATGGTAGAATTTTTTTATAAAAATATCTGTAGCAGTACTGAGATAAACTGAGTTTTAATCATTGGCTGTTATCAGTTTGAAGTAAAAAGTTTTTTTTTTATCTTTACTAGGCTTATTTTAAGTTTGCTTTGACAATGAAAAAAGTTATCTCTTGAAACGTCAGCATGTAAATATAATGTTTTCAACTGCATTGGCTCTTTGCTTTTTGTTGAAACAGTCAGAACTGCTTTTGAAAACCAAATCTTTTTATATTATATCTCTTAAAATCAAGCTAATAATTGTGAAGCAGGATTGAAGGTTTTGTTTTTTTTTGTTGTGGCCACCATATACAGAGGCGACAAAGAACTTAGATACATCTAATTGCTTTTTTTTTATTTGATCATAACTTTATTCAAAATTGGTATAGAAAATTCTAATTTAGAAATATGAATCTAGCATGAAAAATCTTTCGAAAGATATTAATTAATCATAAATCTATTTCAATATAAATATTTTAATTATTAATGAATCTAAAATTATGTATTTTGATGCGGCAAAAAGTTTAGATACACCTAATTATTTTTTCTTTATTCTATTATAACTTTATTTAATATTAATGTAGTGAGTTCTCACAAATTTGGATTCAGCATAAAAAATAGAATATATATTTACAAAAATAGACCAATTAACTTGACAATCAAAAATAATTGTCTAAACGTATTGTCACCTAATTGTTGGCAAAAACAATAATATCTTATTTTGCCAACATTTAGGTGACAATAAAATTGCTAAAATTATTAGTCATTTCAAATAAAAAAGTGATAGCTGGCAAAGATTGTAATTTGGAAAAAAGGTATTTTAATATTCTAAATACTGTACATCTAAGACATGTAAACGGCTCAGCATTTCACCAACAGGGCGTGCAAGGATTGTACAGCTTCAACTTGAAAGATTGTCCCACAGAAAAATCCAAAAGAAAATGCAGTGTAGTCTTAAAGCCGTGCAAACTGCAATTCACAACTACAAAGATACTGGAAACTTTAAAGATAAAAGGTTCGGTAGACCAAGAATAACTACGCTAAAGTAAGAAAGAATTGCTCATTGTTTTTCTTCAAGTGATAAAAAATCAACAGCTGTTGACATTAAAAAACGTATTGAAAGCCATTATGAAGCCAAATTGTCTGTTTCTACTGTGAAAAACATTTTGAAACGTTATGGCTTGAATGGTCGAGGGGCAAGAAAGAAAGCTTTCATTTCTTTAAAAAACAGATTGTCCAAACTCATAGAAACGTTTGCGATTCGCCAAAACTCATATCAATTGGTCCATCAAAGATTGGTCCAGGATCTTTTGGAGCGATGAATCGAAGTTCTTTAAGCTAAGATCTAAAGTCAGAATTTGTATCAGACTGTCACAGACTTTGTTTGGGAATCCTAAAGGACCAGTTGAACTAGGTAGCCCGAATACCTGCGCGGTAACAAAGCTGTGTCTAAATTTTATTTTATTCCGGCTCAAAAAGTAGTTCGCTATGAGTCTGAAGCTTTTATACAGTTGGTTTGAAACGAGCTCGGATTGATTCGTTGAAGACACTTCTCCAAAAACAAACAGAGACAACTGTCTCTAACAAGAACGAATGTATTACAAAATTCCAACTCACAATCGACGAAAAGCCTCTCCACGCTCTGCCAAACTGCAAAGCGAAATCGGCGCACAATTAACTGGAAAATAATCAATCAAGTTATCCCCTATAAACCAGGACAAAAATGCTGCAACCTGTGCTTAACCGAAAAATTAGAAATACTGGAGGCAAACCAACTAAAAATCCTCAACAAACGATCGGAACTTACAGGAAAATGTCGCCACAAAAAGAAATTTAAACTAAGTAAATTACCCACTTGATTTTGTATGCTTAAATTGTCATTATTTTTGTGCAAGTATGCTTTCTTGTCCGTCATTAAATCCGCTTATATTTTCCATTATTGTTCACACCATTTTTTATCCACTTTACTTTTTCATCTTATGCGATTTTTCTTGTTACTTCTTTTATTGCTTTGTAGATTATTTTCTTTCCTTTTATATCTTTCACTACACACCCAACTCTCCTTCCCTCACCTTCAAATGAATGCAAGCTTCTGTACTTGCATTTACTATATTTTAGTTGTTTTTTCTTGTATGACGTCATAGGATTCGTATTGTTTGCTTAATTTAGCTGCGTATCATTTGTTCCATACGCGTTTTTTTACCATTGATAACTGTATTTTTGGTTTTCTAGTGGCCACCTGGCAATTCTAAGGATGAAACAGACTGTTGTGGTTTTTAAACAGTGATTAATTAAATTTTGTTTTATGTATGTATATGTATATATATATATTGCAGGAGTGAATAGATCTTCCCCGCAGAGTGCTCAATGAAAAAAATCTGAGCAATTTAATACAAAATTTATTTAATCACAGTTTAAAAACCACAACAGTCTGTTTTATCCTAAGATTCGTGAGGTGGTTACTAGAAAAATAAAAAAAATAAAAAATATAGTTATTAGTGGTAAAAAAATCATTTTTATAATAACATAAGGTAAAAAAATCACATAAAGTCTAATAACCAAAAAATGTATCTTTTCTTATGATAAATCAGTTTTTTGTTCGTTAGTAAACTAAACGTTTCAGTTGGTAACAAAAAAAATTGTAAGAAAAGCTATGGTTTTTAAGAACGGACGCAATCTTTTCTTCTCTCTAAAGATTAAAACGTTAGTTTTCTTGTTGGTTTTGGGAAAAGATTATAAAACTTATTTAATAAAAACAACTGTTTTGTTTAAACAATCAACTTATAAAATATTCACCAAAAAGTAGGTTATGCAGCGTACTCGAGTTAAAAGTAGAGTAAAGGTTTTGCCTGAACTCAAACCACTTTGTTGTCGTCTTTATCACTATAAAATTACTTGTGAGCAAGCAATAGTTAAAAACTGTGTTTATTTCACTCTAAAACACAATTCTTTTGTAAATCTAAAGTAAAAACATCCTAAAGCTTATCTTCAATATTTTCGATCACTTCTACTTTTATGCAATTTCACGAATGCTTAGTGTAAGTTTTTACAACATTAATCTTTTTAAAACAAAAAATCAAGACATAATTGAAAACTTTTTCTCAATACTTCAACTTGGTGTATTCAATAAAGCACAAAAAGCTTAATACTGTACAGTATGTTTATTCACAAGTCAGAAAAATACAGCTGATTTACTTTTCGCTACACAAAGAGTGATCATTCAAATCAGGCATTACATCGTTCTTACTATTGGTAAAAACAGATGCAAAAAATTGGCTGATTTCTTCTTTTTAACATCACTTGCATTTTCAAGGCGAATGTATTCATAAGCGATAAGAGATCTCTTCATGGTTTCCACATACAAAAGAGGAGAAAAATAATCTAACTTCATTTCATCAGCCAATACTTCTTTTTGCGCTCTTTCAAACATAGCACGAACTGAACACTTGTTAGGGTTGGTTCTAGCAAGAAAAATTATATAAACTTTTCGAATTCCTTTGCTGTTTGTTTTTCGAAGAGTAGCAGACATGTTTGAAAAGGTAGCAGTTTCAATAAAGCTTCGCGTAACCTAAGATGATCGAAATGCTGTTGCCCTTCCCTTCAACAAAGAAAAAAATCATTATCAAGTCGCTGTCTGCTGAGGTTTTTTTTTGTACAACTATTTTCGCTTGGCCTTCACTGCACAAAATATATTTCGAATCGAAGTGGTGTCTGTTGCGTTGTTTGTCGGAGAAGAAAGCGATTTCTTATTTCATGCTTTAACTCTCGCAGACATCGGTGCACTGTATGTTAAGAAAATGACTAGTTCGACTCTGACGAATAATTGTAAGGAATTTTTTTTTTATTTAACTTATTGCCCAATAGCAACTCTATTAAGTTTCTTTGTCGTCGATTAGTAGCTGTTCACTTAAAGCGTCTTGACAAGTCTAAACACACCCGAAGATGTCAAAAACTCGTAAATTGTTTTCAAACGTGCTTTTATTATTGACAAAATGTAAATGAGTGTTTTAGTTTGTTGAAACAACCAATTATTCCTTTAAAAAACAGATACACTCTATGGTTTGAAATAATATTTTTTAGTAACCAAAACTTATGTTTTTGAAATAATTAAACGTATATGCTAAACATTTGAAAAAACTTGATTTTACAAGCTTTTTAAGCTATGTAAAAATGATAAACAATGTCATATTTAAAAAAAAACGAAAGAATTGAAAGACTTTTTAACAGAAAATAAAGGTAACTATAGTTAAATACTCTATCACATTAATTTTATTTGCCTTCATATCGTTATAACAAAATGGTTACATTTTTGGTTACAATTTGCAAAAAAATATTGGCAGCCCTGGAACAAATTTGTTCTTTTTGTATTAAAACCAGGGTTGTGGAGTTATAGAAGTTTTTTTCTCGATTCCAACTCCGACTCCACTTACCTAAAGTTTTTCGAATCCCGTACATCAAATAAAAAACGCCTCTGACTTCAGCATGTCTGAAAAAACAACTCCATCCCGACTTTGACTCCCCCGATTTTTAATAAGCGACTCTGACTCCACCAAATCTAAACACATGTACGACTCCTACTCCTTTCTAAAACATGCCACTCTGGCAATTTCGACTCCACAACCCTGATTAAAATTCGATTTTGTCGTGATCGAACAAACCGACAAAATGCAAAATTGAGAAGTTTCCGGCAGTCATTCTTAACCAAAACAGTGAATTAGAACTGAAAAAAAATGCAATAATTCAATCAACTGGAGAAGTGTATGACGCAAGTAACTGTTTTTCAACTGCCGCTGGGGTGCGCCACAGCGAAGGTCCTGACAAAAAACTACAAAAATTTACTTTTTTGTAAACCTTTGATGTCTTGAGAAATAGTTTTATGATTATACAAAGAAAAGGTAGACAACTATGGAGTCGTTTTAAATGTGGTCAGCAGCAAACTTTTCAAAGATTTGGCATAAACAATGAAGATTTTTGCTTCCAAATACAACTATCTTATAAAAATAGTAAAATTTGCTACAAAAAGTAGTTCAGATAATTTGTGCTTTTTTTGTAAATTACAACTTTTAATATTTTATCTAAAGACAAAATTGTATTTATAAATCTTGATATAAGAAAGTTTTTCGAGTTCAATTTTTTGGTCTAAAAAGATGATAAGACAAGATAATAATTAATTGAAATATACGTTGCAGTTGGAATTACACTTCTAAGTTAATAGGACTGCATCTTTTAAAAACCAGAATCGTAGTTTTGGAATAATAAACCGTCGTTTTTTTTTTCAAAATAAGACTCAAGTTTACTGATGCATGTGCTGAAAACAAAATGGGTGATACCCTGTATTTTTTTATCACAGACGTTGCCGAAAAGTTTGCCTGATATAAACTGAAAATCGTTTGAGAAACGTATTATTTTTTCTGGTAATTGAGGTACAAAGTTTCTATTTTTTAGGTAATGCAGTTTTAACTCGAGAAGAAACGTTTTTTTTTTCAAAATTTGTACGGTTGATTATTTTCATTATCAAGAAACTGAAAAAAATTCCATAGGTCACAAACTGAAAAAATATTGTTTTGCAATTGATTGATTTTTTGTTATTTTCCGATCAAGAAGGTTTCAACTTTAAGAAATCTTTGCAATATTTGTAATGTTGCCTGTTTTTCTGTTGCAGCAAAACGCAAAATTAGATGTGAAATTGCGTATTAAACCAGTACAATATCAGACATAATTCAACTTCCCAAAAATAGGGTTTGAAATGATTAAAAGATTTTCGTAACAAATACTACTTTTATTAAAAGTTTCAACCATTATTTCTTGCTTTCAATGTGACAAAAATTTTAAAATTTTACGCTTTATTAAAGAGCGAGTTTTTGACTTTTAACTAAATTTTTACTTGAAAAAAGCCACAATCAAACCGCTTTGAGGTTAGAAAAACTTAAAGAATTTGTGTCAGTCATTCAGCAACATAAAAAACATGCAAGTTTTTTATATCAACAGGTCAGCCGGTTTAAAACATTGTGATAGACGCAATAACTTTTATGAGACGAACCTAATTTATCTTGAGTCGTGAATTTTCTGGAGGTATTTTTCAAAAATAATCTTGGAATAAAAAATGCCTTTACTTTGTTTGGCGAAGAGATCATTTAAAAACAGATTAATCAATATTAAGAAAAACTGCATTGTTTTCAAACGACTAATCTGTTGTATCGCTTTAAAAAAAATTGAGTGAGATGCAAACAAAGAAATCTCAAACCGTGCAAAATAATGTTTAAAAGTTTTAGTCCCTGTTTAAAATGTTTGTGCTGTTTTAATTATAAGCACGTGTCGATTGAATTACGAGCACGTGACCATTAAAAGCCTGCTTTTTATTTCCTTGGAATTATTGAGAAACTGGCGAATAAAATTTTTTAGCTAACACGAGATTTCTAATTTGGTTATTCGTTGGCCATTGCAATTTAGTGATTGGCTGGTTTTCGGTAACGCGAACTATAACTGATGGTAAACTTTATTTTGATCCTTAAATAAGAAAGTTTTTCACATTTGCGTATGTTCTATCATAATTGAGCGTCACGTGAAATAGTCTTATATAAGTGCGCATTCTGTTTTAATTTTATTCCAGTCATTCCAGTCAGTAATTCTAATTAAAATTCCAGTGAGAAATGCTGGAACCGTTTTGGGCCTGTGTGGCCGCAGTTGTTTTACAGAGAAATGAAAATGTTTTTGTGTAGCGGACAAACTATTAAGATTAATATTATGCATCGGGGTGCTAATTCATTCTTATAGCTTGCTAGTACAAGGTTGTTGTGAGTGATTATTCACAGTTGTTGGCGTTGAAATTGTTTCGAAGTTTGGTGAAGCTTGGGAGCCAAGTTTTTGTGAATAACTTTTGTAAATTTTGTAAATATATTCTTAATAGCGATACTCAGCTGCACGACTAAATTTATAAAGCTTTTTTATTTTTAAACGTTTTTGGCTTCTTAAGCCCTTTTTAAGTAAAACCAAAAATTAATGAAATTAACAATAATGCGTCAAAACAAAAAAATTAATTATTTATGCATAAATGATTTACATTGTGACGAATAAGTTAAAGCAAATGGAATTATAAAGCCAATTTTTAGTTTTATTAAATTATTTAAAAGTGAAAGTAAATTTAAAATTTTTATTATAAAAGAAATCAAAAAAATGAAAATTAAAAAACATTTAATAAAAATAAACCAAATGCTCCCTAGCTATTTATGAATTTACATGTTCGTGTGACGCAAACTTGACATACATCAATATGTCAACCCGACATTTGAGCACTAGAGCTAGGAAACATTTGGACTTCAACTCTCAAGTATCAAGTGCAATAAAACATCACATAATGTGTTGTAATGTTTATTCTTCTGTCAAATTAAATTTAAACTCCTTTAAAATAATTAAAAAGTGTAAGTTGGAATTTCACACTAAAATACACGAAGCAGTATTTATTAAAAAGTGTAATCCTGGTTTAAATCAAGTTTATGCAAATGGTTCTTAATTTTTATTAAATGTTTTTTAATTTTTATTTTTTTGATTTCTTTTATTATGAAAATTTTAAATTTACTTTCACTTTTAAATAATTAAATGAAAATAAAAATTGGCTTTATAATTTTATTTCCTTTAACTTATTCGCCACAATGTAAATCATTCATGCATAAATAATTAATTTTCTTGGTTTTGACGCATTATAGTTAATTTTATTTAATTTTTGGTTTTTCTTGAAAAGGGCTTAAGAAGCCGAAAACGTTTGAAAATAAAAAGTTTTATGAATTTAGTTGTGCTGCTGAGTATCGCTACAATATGGTTAAAGAAAATTTATTCCTTACCAAAATTATATTCTTAATAGTTGAAGACAATGGTTTCTTTCTATCCTTAAAGAGAAATTTCTAGTAAATTAATCAGTAGTTAGCTAGAACCTACTCTTTAAAAAACTTGTCTCACGGTAAATTATTTCTTGACCCGGCATAAATAAAAAATAGACACAGTTTTACTTCAGCGCAGGTATTCGGTTATCTACAGTAGTCAACTAGTTCTTTTGGATTCCCGATTAAATTTGTGACACTGCGATAAAAACTAAAAAACCAAGCAAAAAACTCAACCGAACAGAAATATCTTGACATCTCTTAAATTAGATCACGGTAATTGCTTGACAGTTGTTCCATGTATAGCGCGTCCGACTTTTTCCTGGTATTCACAAGGATAAATATAGAGAAAAATAAAGTAAGTACGTAAAGAGTTGAGAACTAAAATCATCTGAGGAAAAGATAGATCTTGCATAGCAAGATTTTCCTGGTTTTTCTATTTAGTCCGTCAGCCATGCGGCCAGCTAAAAGATCGTTTAAATTTTTTAATTTTCAGCGTAACAGTATAAGTTATCATGCTTGTTTAATTTTTCATTTACGGGTTACTATATAAAAATATAAAATCATAAAAGAAATTTATATTCACTGGCTTTTTCTTGATTAATCTTATGGCTTGTAATCCAACTCTGTAAGACGCACACCTAAAGAAAAATAATTTTTTCATGAAAGGTTATAGCGAATGTACAAGTTAATAGGAGGTTTCACAACAAATTGTCAAATCTAATGTTTAAAAGCAATTATCGAAGCTCAACAGATTTATCATTTGTAATTTTGAAAGTTATCATTATTAATTGAGCAAAGCTCTGTCGTTGAAAATTTGATAATTAAGCAGAAAGTTTTATAATTATATAAATCATAATCGAATTATGGTCAACTCTTAAAAAGATTTTTTTGCCAAACTTAACGCTATTTTTTAAATTTTACGTTAAGCTTCCTATTCTATTATTAAATCAATTAATTGATACTAATATTAGTAAACTGCGAATTTCTTGAAATTTAGAAACTGTTACTGTTTCTGGTGTAATTTGTACTGATTTCAAAAATGCAAGCAGCTTTGCTGTATTAAGTCTAGTTTTCCGCAAAATCTTTTTTTTTTGAGCGAAATAAAAAAATTAGTTACATTATTTGTCGTATTTAAACGTCGGCGGGTGGGTTATGATATCATAATTTTAGTTTATCATGAGTGTTAGATTCATTAGGTAATTTAATTGAAGACATGCATCTTCTTAATTCAGTATTCAGTGATTTTTGTCAGTTAGTATTTATTAATGTACGCATTTATTCTATGTTCTATATTTTATACTCGTGTTTCTCAACTCTTTTGCTACCACGTACCATTTAGATATTTTTTGTTACACTACGTGCCAAAAATTTCATTAAAAAATATTTATTGATATTTAATTAAATGAAAATAGCAACATTATTCAGTGTGATGGGTGTAGTTGTTTTTTCACCACAAGGTGTTTTATGCGCCGACCCACAACACAAATTGCACCGCGGAAGCCATGAAAGAGAGATGCAAGGTCATTCTGACTTTTAGTTTTAATTTTTATCATTGCAGAGAAGCCCTGCTTACACTCCCAAGTGTTGGAGAATACTAGCAATTGTGAGATTGCTTTTTGAGTCAGAGTTGAATAAGTAGAGTTCATCGTTAGCCAGGAATCGATAGGCAAGCATTCTTTACGCTTAATTTTAGCCTCCACATCAAATTGCATGCCAATAATTTTTTTTTGTTCTGCTAATCTACAAGTAGAATGCAATAAAATTCATTTTACAATGCTCAGAAACTAATGCGCTTCTATGCTCAAAAAATAATGTATCAACAACGTTTTAAGCATTTTGGATGGCAGTCAAGTTCTTGAAATAATTTTTCGTTAATTTGTTTTAGAACAAGAAACGATGTATTAATTGTAAACTATCGATATTTTTTGGCTTTTTTGCTCATTGCCAAGAAGTCTAGCTTTCTTACAAAAGCTTGCAATTTAGAAGTTTAGAATTTAGAAACAATAGACGCAGCAGAGTTATTTAGACCTTTGAAAAAACAAATTCATAAGATTGAAATATTAAAAATATTCGATAAGTAGCTAGTCTCGAAAGAAAATCGCGATTAATCAAATTGTGATTTCTTTGTTTGTAAAATTCAAATAATTATTTAATTCAAAAATTTTACTTACCATATTTTCTTGGGAAAAAGCCCTTTGTTCTTTAAAACAACCCAAATATTGAAACGCAGCAACTTTATGACAAAAATTTTTTAAAAGTTCTTAAATATGCCACATTAAACTTGTGCTTGCGCTTTGGAAAATGGCTGAAACAATTGCGGCGCTTTCGCAAACCTTTTTTAAATTTTGCACGCAAGTACTCATTTTGATTTTTGCATTAAAGTTTACAGAAAGAAAAAAACTAAACCAAATGTATTTAATACAAATGAGAGAAACAAAACATTCCATTGTACCTGACGAAGTGAGCAGTAGCCCACGGAAGCTTGTGCCCTTATAAAAAATAGTCAACTTTAGTGCACAATTTCTTGTTTCTCTCATTTGATTTGTAAAGTTGACACGGCTCCCCGAATTTTATTCCTTCCAATCCTTCGTGTTTAATACAATAACAGCAATGAATATCTAGAAACTATTGTTTTATTCGAGTGTTGGATTCCATTGGAATATAAAAAAATCTGCTCGTGTACTACATATAAAAAACTGTCGCGTACCATTAGTGGTGCGCGTACTACAGATTGAGAACCACTGTACTAGATAATTATTTTAGCATAAATACTAAAAAACTAAAAATATTTACTTGACTTAATTGGAAAAAAAAGATTGCATATTTGAATTCTGCATAAATAAATGATCTAAAATTAGTTAAACAATTTTTAACCTCTGAAAAAAGTTTTAAATCCAGACCTATGCAATTCAAAGAAATAATAAGCCTTTAATTTTAAAATAATTTAAAAAAGATATTAAAGGTTACACTGACAAAAATGATAAGTTTTTTAATCTTTAAGAGACAGTCATAAAACAGTCTGATTTGGAATTTTTTGTTAACACATTAAGCGTTTTATAATAAAAAGAAATATCAAACTATACAGAATGTGTTTGTGAAATAAAAAAAGCAAAAGCATTGATAAATTCTATGCAGTGGTTGTTGTTGAAATTGATTACGGTCATTTTTTTGTGCTTGTGCAAAGAATCGATAAGATTAGCTTTGTTTTAATTTTAAAAAATTTGTAATTCAAATTTCCTCTATTTGAAGTTGCTATTGTTGAAAAAAAAGCTTGGTTCAATCAATCATGACTACACATTATCTTAAGGAATCCAACTCTATCTACTATAACTCATCCAAAACTGAACCAAGTATATTTCAATATTTTTTGGACTCGAGTTTCCCCTTAGATGATCACTCGACAATAACAACAGTTGATTTTGAAGTAATCAAATCAACCGATACCTTGCTTACATATGAGTGAGTTCATATTGCTGTAAACAAAATTTTATTATTAGCCTTCATAAACTCTTATTTTGAAGGCTACGGTAAAGATCATTAGTTACCAGTCAGTTTTATTTCTCTGTATTCATGTTTAAAAAAAAATTTAAAATCTTAACAAATATTGCAAATTTTAACTTTTAAAATTCATTAGAGTACCTATATCTGATAAGTCTCAATAAAGTAAGCAATTTAGATTATCTAATTAACCAACAACTTGAGCGCATTATCAACAAGCAATACTTCTGCTGATAGAAAATCAATTTTAATTTTCCTAATTTTTAAATATCAAAGTAAAAAAACAATCGGCTATAGCTTAGCATTACAATACGCTCCTAACTACTACAGTACGAAAAAGCATTTCTCAAATGTCATTTCACATTTAATAACTTTTTGTTAAATTAATTCTTCTCCACCAAATGTTTTTCAACTTTATCCTTCAGCTTCAAAGTTTTGGTGTGTTTTGTTTGTATATTTTAAATAATTTTCGATTTTTTGAATTACTCATAGACCTCCTGTCAATGATGTTGGTGTTATTGTGGCTGCAGTTCTTCTTCTTCCTATGGCACTCTTTGGATCAATTACCAATCTTATCACCATAGTAGCAATTACTCGAGCTAATCAACTAAAGTATGGTTTTCCAAAAGATAAAACATTAATTGATTCGTTTTTTTTTAATTCTTTTCAAAAATCGTTTTTGTTTTCAGATCAATTTTCAATTTATACATTGTCAGCCTAGCATTTTCCGATTTGATCTCATCTGTGATTAGTCCATTGTTGTTGTACAAATTAACTTGGGGATTCGACGACACGAACTTGCCTTCTTTTCTTTGTAAGGTAGACTCAAGTTTAAGAATTATTTTTACAAAAAACTACAGTATAATAAATAATATTTCATAAATGTCAATAAATTATACAGGGTGATCCAAACGTAGGTGGACACTATGGGGAATAGGTTTGTGTATGAGATGGAAAATAGTTTGAGCACCTGCTTTAATAAGATTTAAGAGCTCTTGTATTATTGTTCACAATAAAATTTAATTGTCAATGTACTGTAATAATTGTGTTAGTAAATATAATTGCATGTAAATGTAATTTCAAAATGAATGTTACCATTTGCTGTCCACCTACATTTGGACCATCCTATATACTAAAAAGGTCACTACATCGGTCCTCCTTTAATATAACAACAAAACTCTAGCCAAAATTTCGAGTTTAATAAACAATGCATATCTGCATGGTCAGGATCATGATTGTGACGTTTAGTCAAAAAATAGCACTATTATAGTTAATTAAACTCAGCTGGCTGCATGCAGTAATGGACTCGGCGTCGTTCAAGACATCAACTACTAGGCGAGCATGTGCGCTGTAACATAAGTACAAGATTTTATAGCTAACAGGTAAATTGTACGGAATGTTCTAGTGCAAGTACCCCATCCTAACCCAGAAATTTGCAGCAGCAGCGTGACTGGCGATAATATTTTTTTGCAAAACCCCAAAAGATGGTAACAGAACGTAAATAATCTGCCAAGTTAATCAAAAGATAAGCCGGGATTAAACGGAAGAGCAAAAGTTTATCATAGGTGTAAACTTTAAGCTTGGTTTGGCCTCTTGGTTTATTGATGTTGGATGCTGTGATTGTTTCAAAATGATTGAGCTTCAACCTCCAAATTTAAAAAATTAGATTCCCTTCAAGGTCTTATTTTTAATAGTGAAGTAGAGTCAGATTGTAAATAAAGAAAAAATTTCTGTAGATTGTAATTTATAAGAATAAATGGTAAATGTGAGGGCAGCTCAGCCCGATCTCAGAAAAATATCGTTGCTTACACATCAGAGTTTATTCTATTTGATGTCACTTATAGTAGGAATAAAACTTTGTAACGGATAAGCTCCATTATTATTCGACAAAGTGTTTTCTTGGAAGAAGTTGGTCTCAGCAGCTTGTAGGTAAGGTTACAGTGCCAACCAGCGTCGTATGTTGCTTTTTTGCGGAACGAATCGCCAGAAACCTTGAACTTGTAAAGTATAAAAACTTCTTTTCTTCTTCTCCTTTCAGCCTTTCCCTTTAGTCAGGAGTGGCCACAGCCTATCATCATTCTCCACATCTTTCTGCCTTTAACATCCGTCTCCTTTACACCAACTTCCTGCATATCTTTCTTCACTACATTTAAAAATCTTCTGTTTGGTCTCCCTCTTCTCTTTCCCGGTAACTCCATTTCTATCATCTTTCTTTCTACATACTCTTGGTCTCTCCTCATGACATGTCCATACTACCTCAGCTTGCCCTCCCTCATCTTCATTCCTAACTTTTCTACCTTAACGGTACTCCTGATGTGCTCGTTTCTAATCTTGTCTTTTCTCGTCACTCCCATAGCAAACCTCAACATTTTCATCTCTGCGACTTCCATCTCTTCCACTTGTTTCTTTGTGACTGCCACTGTCTCAAGTCCATACAACATTGCTGGTCTTACCACTGAACTGTACAATTTTCCTTTTACTCTAGCTGGTAACCTCTTGTCGCAGATTACTCCCGATACTCTTCTTCATCCGTTCCATCCTGCCTGTACTCTCTTCTTTACCTCCCTCTCACAACCACCACTTTCTTGCACCGTTGATCCCAAATACTTAAATTCCTTTACTCTTGGCACTTTTGCATTTTCCATCTTTACTGTTTCGTCATCATTTCCTCCATTTATGCAAAGATATTCGATCTTTGACCTACTTACTTTTATACCTCTTCTTTCCAATGCATACTTCCAGAATTCTAATCTCCACTCCACTTCTTCCCTGGTCTCTTCACAAATTACAATATCATCAGCAAACAGCATCGTCCATGGTGTCTTTCTCCTCACTTTGATCTCCTTACTTGATCCGTTAGCCTGTCGAATATCAATGCAAACAGGAATGGACTTAACGCTGATCCCTGGTGCAGTCCAACCTTAACCTTGAAGCTTTCTGTAGTTCCTATTGCACACCTCACCACTGTTTCGCTTTCCTTATACATATTCTGTACTAGTTGTACATACTTTTCCGCTATTCCTGATTTTCTCATACAGTACCACAGCTCTTCCCATGGAACCCTGTTGTAAGTTTTCTCTAGGTCCACGAATACACAATGTACCTCTCTTTGACTTTCCCTGTACTTTTCCATTAACATTCTTAGAGCAAACATGGCATCGGTGGTTGCCTTTTCTGGCATAAACCATATTGCTGTTTGCTGATCTCCACTCTATCTCTTAACCTGGCTTCAATAATTCTTTCCCATACCTTCATTTTGTGGCTCATCAACTTTATTCCTCTGTAGTTTCTACAGCACTGTGCGTCCCCTTTGTTTTTATAGATTGGGATAAGCACACTCCTTCTCCATTCTTCTGGCATCCGTTCACCCATTAATAGTCTGTTGAACAGTATGATCAAAAACTCTATCCCCAGTTTTCCCATGCATTTCCAAACTTCTACTGGCAACTGTTCTGGCCCAACTGCTTTACCTTTTTTCATCCTTCTTAGTGCGTTTTTTACTTCTTCTCTACTGACACAATTACCTCTTCATTAACCACTTCTGCTTCCTCTGTCCTAGGGTCTCTGTTATTTTTCTCGTTCATCAGTTTCTCAAAGTACTCCCTTCCATCTCTTTAACACTGCTTCCGAATTTACCATCACATTACCATTTTCATCCTTTATAGTCCTCACGTGTTGTACATCTTTTCCTGCTCTGTCTCTCTGCCTAGCCAATCTGTACAACTCCTTTTCACCTTCTTTTGTTTTCAATCTAGCATACAAATTGTCATAGGCACGTCCCTTTGCCGTTGCAACTGCCTTCTTTGCCTTACTTTTCTTTTCTTCGTATATCTTTTTAGTATTTTCATTTCTTATTTTGTCCCATGTTTTCTTTGCCTTTAATGATTCTTGACATAAGAACAGTAAAAACAAATCAATCGGTTGAAGGTGATCGCGACTTTTATTGGTTTGTTGAAGATTTTCCAAAATTTCACGAAATATAGAGTATGAATAAGCTTAAGCAACATTAAGTTTTTTTTTTTCAGTTTTCCTATTCTGCTGACTTTATAACATCAATTACGACGTCATTGCACATAGTTATTTTTTGTGCCTTGCGACTTTTGTCGATTTCAAAACCCCATGTATTCAGCCGTATCAAAATAATTCATGCTAAAGTAAGTGTAAATAATTTTGAACAATTATTTGTAAAATTTCTCTGTCGTAAAAAATCTTGTGTTTTTGTGTTAAAAAATCTTTAGAAAAAATTAACTTTTTTTTGTTTGTAAAAAACAATCTATTTAGTTTAAACATAACTGCAGTAAATCATTCATCACCAATTTTTTAATACCATGATTATACAATGGTGCTTAATTTGGGTTTAGCATGCAGAAAAAATGTTTTCTGAAGCAAAAATTGCGATTATAGCGGTAAAAGACTTTTTTTCAATCATCACATCAGTTTTCAAAAATAATTATACGAGCGTAAGTGAAAATGATCAAGATGCTGCAATTTTACATTCTGCAAATAATTTTCGTGAGAATTCAAAGGCAATGACAGCAACGGAAATCGAAACAACGAGTGACCTCTTGGAGGTTCCTTGGGGACCACGAAGAGGTCACTCAGTAGTTGAAATTATTGGCTATTTGCGATTGTTGCTTACTCATTCACTCTCAATGTCATTTAAACTTAATTGACAGCTCTGTCACACTTTATTCATAACTCTAATTAAGAAATCCGAATCATATTCAAGGTGAAAACTTTTATAGAGATCACTCGATTTTGAGACGAAAATTAATTGCGGCTAATTTTAAAAAGTCCGCAAACCATCTAAAAGATTATAAAAAACGGCCATGCAAAAAAATTTTAATAATTTGAAAATAACTGTTTTATACAATTTTGGATATCTTAAATGCAATCAAAAAATTATTCCATTAAAAAAATTAAAAAACTGATACATAGTAGCATATAAAAGCAAATAAAAAAATTACTACATACAACATATACTTTTTACATTGTAACGATGTTGGTAAATAGCAACCTGGACTTGTTGGTAGTAAGCCTCTAGCTAGATGCTCATTCTATGCTTAAATTACCAAATTACCGCGTTGTTTTTGGGAAGGCTTCATGACAAATTTTCTGCAAGATGTCATGCTGCACATTTGCATTGATGATTTTTATTATCTTTTTAAAAAATGCATTTGGCGACAAATCAAATGATCTTTAAATGTATCAGAAAGCCCAATTTCCAACCAAATTAATTTTTTGCTTTTTTGTTTTTTCGAAATATTTTAAATACAAAAAAATGTTTAGTTTAGTTAAGAAAAGTGGCAAAATTTATTTTAAATTTTGTATAATCGCCCTTGTTGCGGGTTTCTGTATTTTAATCCTCTGCAATGCTATCTATGTTTAAAAAACATAAAAATATTTTGTTTCAACAATTATTTGGTTTCTTAATGGTGCAGAGAAATATTTTCTGTTTAAGCACAGATATTTCTTATTAACCATAGGTTGGCCCAACAGCAATTTTTTTACTGTTGTAGCCTGCTTTTTAATTCTATCTCTATTTCTCAATAACAGTGGCGTATCAAGGATTTTTGAAAGAGGGAGGGGCATACACAGCCACAATCAAATATGCTTTGTGGAGAATTTTATTCAAGTGGTAGCTAAAAAAAAGGACTTGACTTTCAATCAGTCTCGAATTTCATGATTTTTGTCTCTGGAGACTAATGATCTCTGAAAAAAACAAAAAAGGGGTCTTGCACATGGAATCTATCTTTGTTTTCTGGCGGGATTTCTGCTCAAATGGGCGGGAAAAAGCATTAAAGTATTATAGATCTCCAAGAGAGAGGTCTAACATTTAAAATACACTAATATTTAAAATTTTTTTGGAGGTTTATCTTTGCTTTTAAGGCGGTTGCCAAAGTGATGTAGTTGTTCTAATTTTAATTTGCTATAAGCATAAGCTAATACTGAATGTGTATATTTAAAAGTTTACGGAGCAGAAAGTTCAAAAAACGAACACAGAATACAAAAAAAATCTAAATTCTAACAAAAATGAAGTTTATGAAACAAAACATAAATCAAATTTTGATCCTTATCAAAACTGTTTTTACGATTATCACAAAATAATTGCGGTGCTATATTAGAAAGTATGTTTAAATATGAAACAGGCTAAAAAAAATATTTTGCCGTTATGTAGTGATATTTTGTCTGTTTAAAGATACAAAAAATAAATACTATTTTCAAATGATTGTATTTGTGGTAATAGTAATGTCATTCTATCGTCAAAAGTACAAAAAAACTAACTTCAATAAGCTGTTCAAACCTTGCCCCATAAAGGGTTAAAAATTTTAGAATACTTTATAAAATTGTATTGCATAACTTGATGCCTAATTAGATCAATTACATTTTAGATCAGCATTCTAATAATTTGGGTTTTTCCAACTTTATGTGCTCTTTTTACTTATGGCGTCTGGATGGAAAATGGAAAGATAGATCGGACCAAAAAAACAATCAACAGAAGATGGCCTCAGTGCTCAATTCAAGCAAAATGGTACAAAGCAGAATTGTGATCGGACTTTATATATTACGTCAAAATCCGACCTGATGCATCCGAACCCGAAATTCCATTAGCAGTTTAAATTAGGCCCGAATGTTAAATTATGAAATAAATTAAATATAAAAACATGTTTTAAAAACTACAAAGTGAACAACCGTATACAGGGTGCTTCATTTCAATATATCACTTTACAAAATCTTGTATCTTGGTAAGTGGCAAAAGTAAAAATAAAACTGGTTTTGTTGAAAAGGCAAAATCTAAAAGTTGTTTGCTGTGGTGATCTAGTCAGACCATTGTTACGTTGCAATCAAGGCTTTAGCTTTGTGCAAAATGTCATTCGCGGTAATTTCTCTCTTATTTGCTTAACCCTGCGGAGCGCGCGCTAATAAAATTAAGCGGATGCGCGCATTGTGTCTCACAGACCCAAGATTGTTTTTTTAGGATTTTCTACTCTTATACATAACAAATATGATACCGTAAAGTGGGCAAAATAAAGCAATATCAAATGGAGAGCTTTTACATTAAAAATATTCACTTTATCAACATCTCACACAAAGCAAAGAACTACACAAAGAACACAAAATCAATGAAAGAACTATTTCACACCAAGCAAAAAACTTTTGCTTACTCTAAGAACACATAATGCTAATAAATATTCCAAATGAACAAAAGAAATATTCATTACACAAACAACGCACAAAGAAAAGAACTATGCAATATGAAGCAAAGAACTAATGATCATCACGAAGACATTGTTCGCAAATGAACTTAGCGTGTTCTAAGCACAAATACTTGTAGCAGATGGTACAGAAGTATTGAGCTTTTCTGTCTCTACCCTGACAATCATGACAACGTGCTAGTTTACCACTTCTGGGGGGCTCATTTTGTACTTCTGTGTTCGACAATTTGGTCAATTTCTGTCGCAGTTACTTTGGCAAGGTGACAATCGTAACTCTTTTCTTGACGTGATCGTCAACTAATTCTAAACATAATTTCTTTAGGAATTTTTTTCTTTGCATTGATTCGTTTCCATTTTTGCAATAAATAATAAACTTATTGGTACCTGCGATATTTAGTAAGCAATAAAATATGACCATCGGCCATCGTCTGGTATTTCTAGCACAATTGTAAAGTGAAGACTACTGTGTCCACTCCTCCTTTTGTAGCGTTATAGAAAATTACTATTTCCGGCTTACGAGCTGTTCCTGTCTCCTCGTCAATCTTATCATCATTGTGGAGCGTAGAAAGTATCAAAGCATTCTTCTTCTTCTTAGTAATATAAGAGACTAAAGTGCAGTTATCCCTGAAGCCAAATAAACTTGTATTTTCGTCTCTGTTTTGAAAGTCCAGTAATTCAGGAGGAATATGTCGTTTGTTCTTCCTCAAAGTACCAACAAGTGTTATTTGATGCCTAAGCATTTTTTCAGCTAAAACATAGCTAGTGAACCAGTTATCCAGGGTTATGTTTCTACCTGTTCCAAATATACCACTGCACAACCGTTCAACAACATCACCAGGACTATTACTAACTTTATAGGATCCATCCGGTTGAGTTCCGACATAGACTTCAATCTTATTAGTAAAGAAAGTTTGCGCGTCCACTAAAGCAAAAATCTTGATCCCATAGTTATCAGGCTTAGATGGAATGTACTGTCGAAAATTACATCTTCCTCGAAAAGCAACTAACATTCATCAACGGTGGTATATTCAGAAATAGAATAGGATTTATGACAGTTATTTGCAAATATTGAAATATCTCTCTGATTGAGGGTAGTTTATCACTCTTCAGTCTTCAATTCTTGTGGTTTTATTGTCATACCTGATGCATTGGAGAAGAAATTTGAATCGTCGTAATGACATAGTAGTATGAAATAAATCAACTCCTGTACCATCTTGCGCCCATAGATTGTCCAAATTTTGTCTTCCACTCTTGTATACCCCAGGGAGATAAATAAGTCAAATCAAGGCGGACACGTCTTTTTTTGAGATGTTTTTTGCATGTGGATCTCTTGAACAGCTTGCTTTATTTTCATTGATATACGATTATACCTCGTACTTATTCGTTCATTCCATCAAGATATTCATTATACTTTCATCAAAAAAACAGCTCCAACAATCCTTTGGAATTTTAGCATTTCACACCCGTCGGCTCCGTAATAATGTTGTGAGCGCGAGTTCTTACATTTACTCTGGGGTTTGCTTTTTTTCCAAACGGTCTCACCATTTTTACCAGTGTAGCAGTCTAAATCATCTGTATCCAACTCATTCTCAGAAGCGACATCACTCATTTCTAGTTCAGTATCAGTAGATTTATGTCTCACTTCCGAATTGTCTTCCTCCCCTGAGTCATCATCATCATCAGGTTCATCAGAACTCACATCACATGTTTCTAGTAATCTTCGGATTATTTCGTTTTCTTTTTCGACTGGATCCATTGTTATTTTGTAATCAAAATTGGTATAGAATGTTAATATTACTGTCTGAAAAGATAACAAACACTTTAGTAGCAAATAATTAATAATGAGAGGTCAATAATGCTCAAGAAATAACAATACACCTTTAGAACAAAAATGCGCGCATTGGGTCTGACAGACCCAGATAGCAATTTCTCATATAACCGCTGCTAATATATTGATGTTTTTGGTCGAATATTGATGTTTTTGGTAAAGCCGAAATGAATCAGCTACAGAATGTTCTGAATTGATGCTACGCCACAAACATATTATTTTATGAAAAAAAAAATTGTCTGGGTCTGTGAGACCCAACGCGCGCTCTGCAGGGCTTTCACTGAAAAAAAGATAGTGGTTTGTGTTCTCCAATTTGGTAAAAATAACTCGTGGACCAGTGTTTATCGTTAATTTGCCTCATCAATACAGCTAGAGTCAGCAATGATAAATCTTGAGATGGCTGGTTTTGATGATTTGTGATGAGGCTGTATAGTTCCCAGTTGGACTTACGGAACTTCAAACGCTTGTGCGGCTCACTTGGATTTGGGACCAGATTTTTTGAGGTCTTGCTTAGCGATGGTCGATGTTGGGACCTAGGAAGCTTCTCTAACGTAGGGGAGATGTGGGATCTATCGGACACGGAGACAGATTGGATAGAAGCTGTTTTGTATTATGATGTAGTTGTTTTTCTCTCTAACTCTTAATGTGGAACCGAGATTTTTTTCTTTACCATACCAAATATTTTAGTTGTGATTGGGCGTTCATTATTGTTATAGAGACAAGAAATGTGTTTTTATTGGTTCAAAGTAAATAAAAGTCAGACAGAAAATTTGAGTTTGTAAATTGCCCAAAAATATTTTCACATTATTTTTTATTTTGATAAATTAAGTTTTTATTTAATTCATCTGAGGCAAAGTGCTTAGATTTAAAATAAATTCAAGTTCTAAATTTTAAAAAAAATTTTAAAAATGGCTACCTGGGGGACAATCGGACATACTACTGTGACTCCGTCGGAAAGGTACTTACAATGTCAAATTACAGTTGCAGGTATAGTTTTTATGTAAGAATAATCTAAAAACTATATATAAATTATGGAAATGCTTACTTTTAAAAAAGTCAAAGGAACTAAAGATTGTTCACCCACAATCAGATTAGCTTATGAAAGCACCTAAAGATTACTCTATTCTTCAATCAACTCTTGTAAATTACGTTGAACGCAAAAAACTGTGTTGCTCAAGAACCGTTTCAAAGCTTTCTATGAAAACAAAATAGATACTAAAACTACCCTAGTGTAAAATTTAAAAGAGTTCAAAAAGTTATGTATTTTAAATTTTAAACCTGTCAATGACAAAAATTATGCGACAAAATGAAAATTAATATGGTGCATGTAGTCATTAATATTAGAATAAAAATTTGCTTTTTTTTTGAAAAATCATAATTTTTAACTTTTAGATATTTTGTGTTTTTGTTTTATAGGTTTTTAACACGGATGAGGAAAAGGCTTTGGAGCATTATATTCTTCAAACATCAAAATGTTTTACGGTTTAACGAAGCTTCAAAAGAAACAACTAGCTGATAAATTTCCTAAAACTAAAAATATTTGCATGCCCAAAAACTGGATAAAAACAAAGCAACAGCAGAAGACTGACTTAGAGGATTTTGCAAAAGATCAGGAAACGTATTTCTTTGCAGTCTCAAATCAGCTAGCCTGGCACGAGCAACCGGATTTAATTAAAACATGGTCAAGGCTTTCGTTTGCAATTTAACAATATTTTTCATGACAGAGAAGTTAATAAACCTTCCCAAAACATTTGGAACCTGGACGAGACTGATATATCTACAGCAGTTAAGCAAGCAAAATCTTGGCGGAGAAGAGAATAAAATAAACACAACAAATTTGTTTAGCTGAAAGAGTTGTGGCAGTGACAATGTGTTGTTGTGTAAATGCTATTGGCCATACACTTCTTCCAGCTTACATTTTTCCACGCGTTCATTTTAAAAACTGTATGTTAAAAGGTGATCCTTCAGAAAGCTTAAGTTTAGCGCATCTGTCTGTGAGGATGAATGGTGATCTTTTTACTGAAGAATTGAATTATTTTATTCGATTCATGAAGGTGAGCCAAAACAACTCTGCTTTACTACTAATGATAATCACATCAGTCATCTCTCTATTACTGCAATTAAAATAGCCAAAGAAAACTGATTGTGCCTATTTACCTTTCCACCGCATTGTAGCCACAAGTTATAACCTCTTGATATCGGGATGTATGAACCATTTAAATGTCATTACTTTTTCTCTATGTAATTCCTTTATCACATTAAACCCTGGAAAAGCACCTTTAATCCATGATGTAGCAGAATTGTCAGGCCAGGCATTCTTTAGGTCATTCAGTGTTGAAATATCACTTTTTTTTTACGTCCAGAGAAATTCACCATTACAATCCCGACGTTTTTCCTGATGATGCATTTCTACCTTCTCTTGTTACAGATAGACTTGGTCCATTTTAGTACCATGACAATGATTAGCCTCCCAATGTTCAGTCGTCAAGCGGTTTGTCTGCAATATCTATGAGCCCTGCTGTAACTAAAGAATTGGAAAATGAAGCACTTCTGACCAGGTTCTCTCCTTTTCCCAAAGCTAATGATAAGCAATAACGCCAAATCAAAAACACTTGCAGATCTTTTATAACAATTGCAGACACACCAGAAAAAGAAAAAATCATTTCCCGTTGTAGAAAACCGCGAGCACAATACCCAAGAAAATTTGTTTCTTCCAGCAGTGACAGCGATATTTTACTACATTTCGTATCAGGCAGTTCGAGTGGAGGTGAATTCAATATGAGTGAGGTCGAGATTCAAGAAACTCCAGTCTCTACCGCACATCAACCAAAATCGGGGAATTTGCTGTTATTAAAGTTTTCTCAGAACAGGAAAAGTATAACATTTTATTGCGAAAATATTTTATGAATCTGACAAAGATGGCAACTACGAGGTAAATTTTTTGAGTCAGTCACGAAAAATCAAATACGGTTTTCAGTTTTCCCGAAAGGTGGATGCAGCAACTGTTAGATCAGACGTCATTGTTCATATTCTCCCAAAACCATCCTCAGTTGCAGCAACGAAACAACTTTGCTTAGTTTTTTTTAAAGTTGAAGCCGATCTTTTTCCATATGCTCTATGGTTTTGATTTACGATGCAATACAAGCAATACCGTCACGTTGATGTGTTTCAAATTCATACAAAACAACAAGAAAGCTTGATTATTTTTTAGTTTGAGATTGCATAATGTTTTGTAAATGAAGTTTACAAATGCGTGTACAGAAGCAAATAAAAAATTTGTTTGCAATATGACCCTTTTATTTGGGGAGGCTTAAGTTTTTCATAGAACAAAATTTAAAAAGATCTTCTTTACATTTAAATTCTATATCAAGTTAGACTAGAAATGAAGTTAAGTAAATTTCGTCCGATATGCCCCACATCTCCCCTTCGTCTGTCTTGTTTGGAGCTATTTAAATTTTTACTCGCAAAAGTCAGGTCAGGTTTGGTTCCAGTGTTCCAGCAACAAGAGAAAAGCTAGGGAAATCTTTAAGGTTGTACAAAAGGAAAAGATTTTTTTTGGCTGCGCAGTCATCCAGGCAGTCTCCATCTGGGCTGGTGTAATTATAGCCCATTTAATGTGCTGGTAGTCAAAATCAAGTGCATAAAAAAAGGGTATAAATGGCTGTTCATGTGAATTACGAGGTTGTTGATTAGTAGACATTGACAATCTTGCAATCATCAAGGTCCACACACAACTACTCAATTGCTGATCTCTCCGAGGATTGATCTACAAGGTCCGACTAAGTTTCTCGTGGACAAACGTAGCAAGGCCATAGTTCCTGCTTGAGACCCAACCAATCACTGTGAAATGTGGTATTACTAGCTATTCTGCATTAGTGTAATGGGTCTCTTGTAAAAAGATGACAAGAACCTAGTGTCTGGTGGCTAATGGCTAATAACGCAGATCTATTGTCGTTTAGATCTTCATAGTTTAAATGCAGTATTATGGGAACAAATAACCCGCATCTAGCGCTTGTACACTTATCGAGTTTCTTTTGCTAAGTCCACAAAGAAGAAAAAGTTTTATTGATGAGACAAACCAAGACTTCTGTAATACCAACCTTTCAACAGCAAAAGTGACATTCCACACCGTTGCAGAAAAGCTATAGGCCGTATTATGATACGGAATGTAAACACCTTTACCAGGTCTTTTTACGGGCTCGGCAGGGTGAACCAAGTAGTTCAGTTGCTTCCGCCTTGCTGTCTCATCTTCATGAAAAACGAAAAGATAGCTGTCAATAATATTGACTTCACGCACTTCAATTATTTGGCATGGTATATAATTATAAAAACTTGACCGGCAGAACCAGACACACACGTCGCCTCTGCCCCATTACCGCCAAACCGATTTCCTTGCAGTTGGTTAAAAATGGAATTACAAAACAGCAAACGGTGAGTCAGCTAGACTCGTTGTTAAAGTGGTGTCCCAATTTTGGAGATTCCAACACCGCCTGAGAAACGTATCTCCGAAGATTTTTTTTGGAAGAATTTGTCAATGCCCTCCAGCTACAAAAGTCGAGAAAAGCTCCGGGCTCTAACTCTCTATGCCCAGAGCTACCACTCCATGCCGGCTTTGCTTTGAAGTCCTGGTGAAACAAGTTCCTTCTTTTTTCACGTTCCAACTCAAGCTTCCAAAACATAGTGGGAAGAGAATTAGCGGTTGCCTTCCCAAAGCCAAATAAGCCATTAGAGAACCAAGAAGCTATAAACCCATTTCTTGATTTTTTGTCCATTTCAAGATCTCGGAGAGACTTATTTATCCTGTGTCGAACCAATTAATTATTGACCCACTGCTACCTAAAAAGCAAGAGGGTTTTGATGCGGAAGGTCGACCGTAGATTAAGTCATACTGGTAACTCAAGAAATTAAGAATAATTTTTCGGCCTAAAAGAAGGCCAAAGGTATGATTGTTGATCTCACAGCAGCCTACGATATTGTATGGCACTGCGGCCTCACCTCCAAGCTACTCATCTTTTTCCAGACGTGCAGATGGTCTCATTGACTATGTAACTTGTTTGCAATCAAAGTTTTACCCTCACCACCAGTACCCGAATGCAAAGCAGGTTATAACGCCTTAAGAATGGCGTGCCACAAGGATCAGTCCTGGCTTTCCTTTTGTATGATATCTATATATCTACATATACATGTTCTGATCCTCATTATTGAGCACTGTCACAGCTATATTAAAAACACTTATCTTTGTATCTACATACATTTATATACATGGAAGCTGTTTAAAACCTTTAAAGCTGATGATCTTATATACAGGGTGTCCATAAATTCCGTGTGCACTTTTATAAGATTATAACTTTGTAAGTATTTGTGATAAAAAGAATCTGTAAAAAGTATTTTAAAAAATCTATATTTTTTAGTTTCCACATGGCCTCCCTCATTAGCAATACAAAGGGTAACATGAATTCAGTTTGATTTAGAATTCACGATGTAGAAATTTCCGATTAAGAAACTGTCAACACGTAGAGGAAAGTGCCAAGGAGCTTCATCTTGTTGAAATACTGCATCATGTTTCAGATTTAATTGTTCAAGCTGTGAAATAAAGTAATTCTGAAGTATATCTAAGTAGCTGTCAGCGTTCTTCAAACAAGAATGGCTCTACGATGTGATTTTTTCTCAAATCACATCCCATAATAACTTTGGGTGAGTCTCTTTCATGTTGGACAGTTTTATTTGAGTTTTCAGTTTCCCAAAACTAGAAAAAGGAAGCTTTAAAGCACTTTCTGCTAATTCCTTCTATCACTAATACTTTTAAAGTTATAATTTTTTAAAAGTGCACACGGACTTTATAGACATCCTATATAGCCTACATATATAAATATATTGCAGTAAATTGATCTTCCTAGCAGAGTGCTTAATGAAAAAATCAGAGCAATTTAATACAAAATTTATTTAATCACTGTTTAAAAACCACAGCAGTCTGTTTCATTCTTAGAATCGTCAGGTGGTTCGATGGTCACCTAGAAAATCAAAAATATAGTTATTTGTATAAAAAAATACGCGTGGAATAAATAATACGCAGTTAAATTAATTAAGTAAATAATACAATTTCTATGCAGCAATCCAGTGACACAATGCAGCGAAACAAGTTTAAATCCCGATATTATAACCACATGCAATCATTTAAAAATATAAAAAAGAAAATGCCACAGAACTTTCCAAAACATTCTGGAATGCCTAAGAATCAGGTTTCAATTCCACAATTAACTGGAAAATAATCAATCAACTTACCCCCTATAAACCAGGACAAAAATGCTGCAACCTGTGCTTAACCGAAAAGTTAGAAATACTATTAGCAAACCAACCAACAACACTCAACAAACAATTGGAACTTACAGGAAAATGTTGCCACAAAAACAAATTTAAACTAAATAAACTACCTACTTGATTTTGTATGCTTAAATTGCCATTATTTTTGTGCCTGTTTGTTTTCTTGTCCGTCATTAAATCCGCTCATACTTTCCACTATCGTTCGCACCATTTTTTGCTCACTCTACTTTTTCATCTTATATAATTTTCTCGTTACCTTTTTATTGCTTAGTAGATTATTTTCTTTTCTTTTATATTTTTTACCACACACCCAACTCTCCTTCCCACACCTTCAATTGAATGCAAACCTCTATGCTAGCATTTACTATATTTTGAGTCATTTTTTTCTTCTATAACGTCATAGGAATCATATTATTCACTTAATTAATTTAACTACGTATTATTTTTTCCACACGTATTTTTTTTACCACAAATAACTATATTTTTAATTTTTTAGTAACCACCTGACGATTCTATGGATGAAACAGACTGTTATGGTTTTTAAACAGTAATTGAATAAATTTTGTATTTTATGTAAATATATATATATATATATTTATTAATGAAAACACTAAAATAGAATAAAAATTTAAAAAAAAAAATCTACAAAAGCCTGTTTCGCCAAAGACGGCACATTAGGTGGAGTCTGTGAAGTAATAAAAAAACGTAGAATATAAGAATATTAAAAAAATATTAAAGAAAATCAAAAAAAAATGAAAACTGAAAATATTATTACATTAACTGACAGTTGTATTATCTACTAAAACAAAGAATCTTTGAGAAATTGCTAACAGTTACAAACGCAAGTCGGCTAAGTCTGTGCTGAGCGTAAAAAATCTGGTCTGATTAAAAACAACAAGAAAACATAATAATACTGCAGAAAAATGCCATACAGTAAAAATAACAAAGAAATAAAAAGATAGAAGTAACGTTTGATTAGGTGACACAGAAAAGAAGCGGGAAGAGTAAGTCAAAGAGATTTAACAAAAATAGTGTAATTTAAATTTTGTTCGCATGACGATATTTTCCGTTAAGTTCCGTTGTTTTGTTGAGGGTTGAGTTTGTATCCTTTTCTGTGAGGCATAGATTGCAAGATTTTTGCGACTGTTCGCTAAACACTTTCCTCCCCATCACCGACTGCACAAGACCTCCAACGAATTCAACGTCAAACTGAGCTATAGCTGTATGCCAAGCATAGCAGCTATTATATCCAGGAATAACAAAATCGTACAATTCAACAGGACTATTGTAAATAGCACCATACCACCGTGCAATTGTAGAAACAAAGTCAGTTGTCTGTTAGAGGGAAAAATGCCGCGAAAGCTCTGTTGTCTATAAAGCATGCTTAATATCAGGCAACGCCGCCAACAATTATTATGGTTGTTGTGAAACGAAGTTCAAAGCCCGTTTCTACAACCATAACCAAAGCTTTGAATACCGAAGGAAGAGTAACGCCACTGAACTCTCCAAAGCTTTTTGGCAGGCCAAGGACGCAAGAAAAAATCCCTGTATAAAATGGAGCATCGTGGCCCACACAACCCCATACCAACTGGGGGCAAGATCTTGCAATTTATGCCTCATAGAAAAAACTTACAATCTTGCAGGCGGATGCAAACTTAATCCTCAACAAAAGAACAGAACTTAACGGAAAATGTCGTCATGCGAACAAATTTAAATTACAAAATTTTTGTTAAGTATCTTTGACTTATTCTTCCCGCTTCTTTTCTGTGTCACCTAACCAAACCTTACTTTTATCTCTTTGTATCCAAAAAATTCAATTTTGTTTGCTATTCTTAAAAAATTCCAAGTACTTTTTTGAGCAAACCTTTAAATCAAAATAAGCTTCAAATATAAAAAATTGCCCATGTTCAAACCAAATTTTTGGAATGTTGTTAAATTATGATAAAAAGTAATAAGATGGCCCCACTTCAGGTTTGTACCAGAGGTGGGCACAGTGCCGATAGCCCCTAAAATTTCACAGATCCGGATTTAATTAAATTAAATCGAGTTTTAACATATTTAAAACAAATCTTTCTACGCGCTTTGGATGATATAGTTGTAAAGTTTTGTCTTCATGTTTACCTAACGAGACCTCATAACTGCTAAGCCCCACTGACGTCGCTCCTAAATTGTGCTTTTTTTGGTTGAATATGGTTTTTCTTCATTAGTGTAGGCTACAGAATTAAAATTATAAATTAACTTAGTATATTAATAGATCATATCTACTTTGCACATAAGTATTTGTTGAATTTTCATTAAACATTTTTGATACATCTTTTTCGTAGTTCAATTCAGTAAAACTAGTATATTTAAAAAAACACAAAATATAAACACTTTCATTTATTTTGATTGCTTTCTTTAAGTCCAAAGAATAAGCTAGCAAATTCGAAGTGTGCCCCCTGAACCAGATAGTTAAATGACTTTGTAATTCTTAATAAGTCATGTTAAAATGTTAATTTGTAACAAGTCGTGTCAAAATGTTAATTAAATAGTCCCGTCCCAAATAGCAATCTTAATGCTGCCCAGTATTTTTTGAGAGCGACTTTTAAAATTTACAAACTGTCTTGAAATTACATGATGTTTAACCAACATTCTTTTTTTTTGTATATTAACAAGTTTTTGGCTAAATTTATTTTTATTAATTGTTTGTTGGTTTCAGGCTTCGCCAATTCAGAAGTTTTAGCATATATGGAAATTCGGTTTTTTACTACGTGACATTGTCTGTCATTGTTTTCTTATCACTTACAATTGCATGGACTTTTGTCCGTCAACGTTCTCAAAGAAAGAAAAGTAAGATTACACGGTTTCGAAAATGTTTATTACTAGACTAATGGCAGTTCCAACTACAAGACTTGGTGGGAGTATTCTTTGATTATTTTATTGCTTCTCTTCGCACTTAAGAGCGAAAGAATTAAAAAATATTAATAAACAAACAAAGAATAATCCCGCCAACAATCGTAGTGAAAAAGCCGTAAAAATCAAAAAAAAATTTTAAAAACTTTCATAAAGTACGAGTACATTAGTTTTAAAAGATATATAGATCTAGTAATCACACAAACCTAGTTTATAATATTCACAAAATCCAAAGAATTTAATCAATTTTCGTAAAACTTCACTCTCAAGCTTCACCCAACTTTAAAATAATTCACAGCGTCAACAACTGCAAATAATCACTCAACAACTTTGTACTGACTAATTATAAAAATAAATTTGCACCCTAATGGCTACTATTAAACTTAATATTTCGTTCTCAATTCAGGTTAAAATAATTTTATCTTACTATTGAATTAGTTTCCAACGTGTCAACACTGATCCTTAAACATATGTACAAGTAGCACAAAATGATTTCTAAACATTTTTTCTACTCGAATAAGTGATAAACTTTACAACATTAATTATATAATTGATCCAACGTTAGAAGACAACAATCAAAGCTACCAGATCGGGCCAGATTTTTAAATTAATTATTGTATTAATTTTAGCAATCGGCCAAAGCAGTCTATGACATCACAATACAACCAGAAGACACAATAGTAAACAAATTACACAATTAGAAAGATAAAATCAGCTTAACAGTTGCAAAAGATTCCAGTCAATCGTTTGTGAACGTTCAAGAGGAAAAAAAAGAGAAAAGAATAAAATACATTAAAATTTAGCGAAACATCACGACTTTTAAAACTATCAATGCAATATGAATGAAAACAGTAAAAAGAGTCTTTATAATACACTTAAGAACAACTTGCAGACAAAGTAAATTAAGTGGGGTGGTGGTGCATCGATTACGCAGTCACTACTTAACAATGAAAGAGTTTACATCATAACCAAAAGTTTAAAAATTACTGTAAAAGACTGAAAATCAACAACACAGTTAAAAGATTAAGATTAAAATTATGAATAAAGCGTGGCAGTGAACCCGTCCAAAACACAAATGTACATATTTTTACCCTTATTTAAGCATATGCTTTATTGCTGAACAAAAAACAAAACGAGTGACTTGTAAAATTTAATCCGTTGGAGCCAATTTTAATTAAAAAGATTACCATTGAAATACGCAGCAGCAACGTATTATTTTTTTTGTAACTTAAACTATGAATAAACTATATTTAGTATTTACTATGTTTTTACTTCTTAAGCATGGTTTGTGTGCATTGACATAGATTAAGCTATGCTTAAAGGTGTTGGTAAATTTTCAGTCTTAAAATAATTTTTAATCACATGATATGTCCGATAATTGCTTTTACAGCTTTCAAAAACCAAAACGTCCCAGCAGCACGACAGAAAACAAAGCGTCAACAAAAGGAAAATCAAGCTATGGTCCAACTTCTATTAATTGTTATTTCTTATCTTTTTGGTTATCTTTACCTTACAAGTAAACACGTTTGTAATATTAATATATACTGTACTGTGCAAATTAATTGGGACGCTTACGGTAAATTAAAAAAACACAATTTTTTTATTATTCGACTTTATTAGCACAGAAATAAACACTAAATTAACTAATTAATATTTGATATGTCCTTCCTTCGATTTTATAGTCATTGACACTATTTTTGGCATTGAACAAGCATTAATGAACAAAAATTATTGAACAAACAAACATTGAAGAAACATTGAACAAGATTACAGCACATCTTCTTCAGCTCTTCATCATGATACTAGATCCTTATTATAGCTTCAATCTGCGATGTTTTTGTATAACAGTTATATTTAGAAACTTTTGTTTTGATTATTGCCCAAAGATTTTTGTTTGGGTTTAACTCTGGAGAATTCCCGGGCCAATCTAATTTCTGGGTTTATACCAGTCTGCGCAAAAAAGATTTGCATTTTCTTTAAGATATGGCCAGGTGCGAGATCCTGCTGAAAAACTCTTCCTGCTCGGGAATCACTATCGGATAAGATAGGAACCAAATAATTTGCCAAAATGTCCTTGTATTTATCCGAATTCATCATTCCTTCAATGGGTATAAGGCTTTCTGGTGCAAACACAGTAAAGAAACCTCAAAAATCTTCTTTGATAGATGCTTACGTGCTTGCTGAATGTGTGCTGAGTGGTTCACGGATGCTTCTCCTGACATACCATGAACGGTAGCCACAGACTTCAAAATTGTTTTCAACAGAAAGTGGAAAATATTACTTTTTCCCACTGGTTTGTACCCCAACTTTTATATTTCTTTTTTCACTGATATCTTTTCTTCTTCATTTTAGTAGTTAACTATTGCTTTTTGGTGGGTTTTCTTGCAATCCTCCCTGAGGCAAGGAGTCTTCTGCGGATGATTGAGAGATCAACAAGCACTCCTGATGTTGCTAAATCACTTTGCAACTCTCTACTTGTTTTCCAAGGACTTTTGATGCTATTTCTGATAATCATTTTATTATCATGGGACGTAGTTTTTCTTTTTCTCCCACATCTTCCACGACGATGGATGCTAATATCACCATCCTCATCTGTTTCCTTCATTATCCTCCCTACAGTTGATTTGGATGTGCCCAATCGATCCACTATTTGTCTTATCGATAAGCCACTTTGCTGTCTCAGTGCAACAATCTTGGGTTCCCAACCTTTTTACGATCTCGTACCACTTGGACAAAACGTATTGCAACGCTTACCATTTCTTGCTGGTTCCGATAACTTTGAGTTATGTCACCTTAAATCTTGCCTTGGCTGCACTGTCATTGCAGCTTATAATCAGTTATAGCCTGACAAACTAAATTTAAAGCTTCACAAAACAAATATTAAGCTATGTTTTGAAGAACTTATTGATATTTTATTAAAACCAAACTTTATTCCAAATAGGCGCAACTTTACAACCAAATTTGACTTTTACTTTTTAATAAAATTAGGCCAAACTAATAAAAAACTATGCTTGATCCCGGTTTCTTTGACAAATTAGCAATGAAAAACTTATATTTGCTGTTCTTACCCAAGATGGCACTGACTCAATGCCTTTATCCCTTGAGAATTCAAGAACTCAATTGCGAAACAATTTACAACTGTCCCGGCAACGACATCAAAATACAACATCTCATTCAAATTAAAAGGAAGCCAGTATAGAACATCGTTCTTACCACTTGCAGAACAACTGATTTGATCAAATATTAGTTGATTTGGCAGAACAATAATATACATTAAAATAACAATAAAAGACCACAACTAAAATTAATTATATTTAAAGAATTACTCCAGTACCATCTGGAACACCTTCGCTTACCTCTAGTGGTACGCGTACCACAGGTTTGGAACCCTTGCACTAATGAATCATGTAATAAAAACCTAACTTTTTTTTCGCAAAATACTATTCCATATTTGTTTGTGCTTTGATCTTGCAGATCTGTTCCCCGCATGTGCACTGTCAAAAACAAATTTCATTGTTCCTCTTGAGTTTTTCCCAGACGTCGGTTGCCATACGTTTGCAGGTTTTTTCCGGACATGTCCGGAATTTTAGTGGAAAATTGTTAATAAGAGCTTAGATGTCCGGAATTGTAGCGTCAACTAAAAACAATGTGTAATTTTTTAAGAAATACGTTGATTTTGGGACGAAAATAGGAAAATCCGAGATCGATTGGAAGTTAAGATCTTTTTTTTTTGGTCTTCGTCCTAGATTTCGAAACAAATTTATTTTGTCCGCCTCTTCAAAAATTATTTTGTTGGTGCGCCTATATCCGTCCGGAATTCTGCCTATTCAGATATAGCAACCCTACTCTTGACTCCTTCTTCGTTGCTTTTAAAAGATATTATTTAAAAATGACTTGGTCAGCAAATGTTTGCCACCAATCTTAAAACAAAGCTTCAGCTGGTTTCTGTTTAAGTTTTCGATCATTTTACCAAAGCTTCGTCTGCAAAATCTTTATCTGATGTCAACCATCTTTTGGTTTAATAAAACAAAACGCTGCACTTTCATCTTTATCTTTGATAGTAGACAATTTTTGTGGGAAGTTAAATTTCAAAAAATATATAGAAAATGTACTCAAATCTTCCCAGTAGCTTATAAATTTGTATGTTTTCAATAAGTATCCATATCCGTCTGCCTAATGACATGACGCAAAAGTCTGAAAAAGTCTAAAAAAAATTTAAATTAGCAATAATAGCTGGAATTAAATATTAGTTTTTTGAAAATATTTAAAAAAAACTTTTTGAAATTTATTTAAAAGCTGCTTGGAAAAGCTTTTAACAAAAATATATCTTTTCGAACAGACATATTAAAAATTTTACTGTTCTCTAATTTTTCTTTACTGTTTTCTGGCAAGTCTTTGAATAACGGACTAAAACAACTCATATCCAACAGATATATGTATACAAACTACCTTAACAAAAATTTTTAGATATTTTAAATAGCAAATTATAGACGCTTTAATTAAATTACTTGTAGTGTGTCATTTTTTGTTCTGGGCTGATTAGAATTAATGAGAAGAGTTACTTTTTTGATAAATTTTATTAGTTACAGGTGGGCCTGTCAATTTAATGGTTTGCCAATCCGTCATTTTTTGATATTTAAACGTAGCTATCTTAAAACTTTTGTTGTTTAAAGTACAAGCTGGTAGGAAAGTTTGCTAAAAAATGTTGTTAACTTTAGATTTATTTATACCGCTATGCTACATAATAAGTGTGTAGAAAAAGTATGCATGAGATTTAGTGACATATTTAAAAACAAGAATTCGATAATTAGGGTAGAAACTATATAAAGACAGCCTGTTTTATTTAAAGAAAAAAAGTTTTTTTTTTACTTAAACTTACCTTTTAAAGAGAAAAAGTCATTCTCCTACAATTTAAAAAGAAAATATTTTTTAGTCCTTAATTGAATTTAAGAAAATACAAAGGTGCTTTTCAACGTAAAACATAACTTTCTTATTTCGGCTGAAAATTGAAAATTCGGGCACAAATTTTTTGCAAAGCCAATATGTAGTCTACACTTCAATTCACATGTAGTTAATCTGTGCTTAAGATAATGGATCAAGATTCATGATTTTACTTTCAATGAAATAAGTTGATTTTTTTTAAATATTTTTCAATTCTTTGCTATTCCTCATTAATAGATTCAAAAAAACTTCTCAGATATCAATATGACAAAGATCGTTTAACTTTGCTACTTTTAAAAATAAAAAAACAAAATTGCGGCCCAGCGATTCGAATACGGAAAATTCATAGTTACAAAGTGACTTTTTTATATTTGATAAGCGATTAAACTGTTCTTATTTCAAGCAGTACAAGAAAACTGTTAATGAAATGGCAGAAAATAATCTTTATTTAACTTATTTATTACTTGCTGTCAATCATAATGAATGTGTCACAAGTCATGAGATTAGATCTAGAAAAATAATTAAAGCATTATTGACAAAACAAAAATCGTTCCTATTTAAGATTAAAAATTTCAATAATGCAAAGTTTGAACAACTGTCCGATAATGACCGATTGGCAAAATATCAAATTAAAAACACTTTAAAATAAACTTATCAGTAAAATATTGGGTCTTACGAAAGCGAAAAGAAAATACATTTTCCAAAACACAGAACCAATAGAAAGAAATATAAAATACTGCTATAGCTTTTCCAATGCTTTGGAGAATCTGCTAATGATAGATATAAAAAGACTGAATTGATAATGAAAAACCAATAAATTTTATTTTGAAAAAAGGAACGTTATGTCGAAATCTGATAAAACCAACTATAGATTCTACGTAATCACATTGCTAAAAAAAACTTGTGAACAAGTTGTTCACTTTTTGAATTTTAAACTTCTGCCTGAGCCCTTTTAGAATTTATGATTAAGCACAGCCTATGCAATTTACTGAAAATGTTGTGGCTCAAAAATGATTTTATGATTTAATCTGTTAAAAATAAAAGAAACGACATAATTACTACATCAACAACTAAACGTACAGAGCAATTGCGTTGATATTATTAAGAAATTGACTAAATTTACTCAAAATTATAAATGTACTTATATCATTAAATGTTCTCATTTAATTACATTACTGTTTCAAAAATCATGGTAAAGACTAAATAACACTTGTATGCCTAATTTCTTGTCCTTTATTTTGCCATAAACTGTTAATAATCATCACTATAATTAACAGTTTATGGCAAAATGTTAATTTTAATTTTAATCCGTAATATTAAAGTACTCTGAAACCAAATTTTCCACTTTAATTTATTTTTACGATTTTACTTATTATTCATTTGGCCAAATGACCTTTTGAGGTAAGTTTGGCAACTAATATAAAAGTAGCATTTTTGTGCAGTAATACTTTAGTTTAAATTGCTTTTTACAACATAGGCTAGGGTTAAATTAATGCAGTTAATAAACATGATTTTATTAATGCTTGATTTTATTTTTAGTTAATAACGTTATTACGACGAAAGTACAAACACAGGAACAAACATGGTGGATTTTTTTAACTAGTTACATTGTGTTGCGACTCAGTGAATGCCTAAACCCAATATTTTATAACTTGGGTTCAAGGTTGGTACTATTAATGCTTGAAAAAGGCTTAAAAAAATTTCAGTATTTTTAGGAAGTTATACTAAAAATCAATTTATTTGTTTAGAAAAATGATTGCTTATTTTTGTAAAACTAAAATAGATATTTAACTTTTGAACAAAAAATTTACTTTGCTCAAATCACATCAGAATGAGATTTGTTTATAGACTTATAATCTCTTTTTCTTTGTATTTTTAGCAAAATTCGTGAAGAGACAATAAAGCTTCTTCGACAGATATTTTGCTGGAAATAAAATTTTAAAAATTTAGTTGAAGAATGAAGTCTGAAAAATATTTGGGAATTAAAAATGCTGGACTTTGTTTTACATTTTATGTAGCTGGTTTTAAGTTTTGGCTGGTAAAATAGTACTTGAACTTTTTTTGTAAATTGCTGAACAGTATAAAGTTTACGCATTTTAACAAATATTAGTTGTGGTTTTCTATTGTAACACTTGCATTCAAATTTTGATTGGCAAAGGTTGGGTGCAAGGTAAATTTTTGGAATAAAACAATTATTATATTTGGAGTTTTTACCGGCAAAATGGCGCTAGGCCAGTTCGTCCGTTAGAAAACATATTAAGATTGATATAGAAAAATAATTTAGCAACTACTACATATTAATAAAGAAAATTTTTTATATGATATATTCATTAACTGATAAAAAAAAAATCATCTATGTACTTTTTAAAAAAATTAACGAAAATTTAGTATACAAAAAATTAAGAAGTATTTTTGTTAGTATTAAATTTGATATAAATCTTCTGTAATTGGTAAAAAGTTTCTTTTAATCGTTTTCAATTTCGCGTTCATATTTAAACTGTAGGGTTCGAGTGGTTAAGAGCGCCGTGATTGTAATCGACATGGTCTCGGTTCAAATCCTACTCGCGCCATTCTATTGTGTCCTTGGGAAAGATACTTTATGGTACTTTTCCCTGCTTGGTGGTCTTATCAAGCAGTTCTAAATTTCATTCATAGTTCTATAAAACTAAAAAACTAAAATATAAAATTTTAAACAATATCTTGGCATTTTTGGAAGCAGTTTGAGGTAATTGCTCGCCCTATGTATGGCGCCTCCGTCACTTTCCTGCTAGTTAGGAGGATAAATATAAAGATAAAAGAAAAAAAAAAAAATTGTGTCAGCAACATGTTTTTGATACAAGAAATTCTTACTGTTCCAAAGTTAACTTTGATTTAGACTTTTAGATAAAAAAACAAAAGTAGTATTATAAATTTCTTAAACCAATAAAGGGTTTGTACAAATGTGATTTCATTTTTGTAACTTTTTTGAATAGTTTAAAATTTAAAGAATGTTTTTTACCATTTCATACGAACTGAGCACTGAGACATCTTCTATTACTAGCTGGTTTTATTCGGTCTATATCAAGAGTGTCTGTCCAGAAGCCATAAGTAAAAATGCCACACATGGCAGGAACAAACCATATTATAAGAATACTGATGTAAAAAATATTTGATATGCTGTAAACGTCTTACATACAACTCAATTAGCGATATATTACATTTAACAACAAAAATGAAAAGCCAAACACGTTCGCTTGATTAATGTAAGCTACTCAAGCCAAGGACAAAGTATATTAAATGCTTTCTTATTTTAGCCTCGTGCCTAGCGAAACAAACAGAAATCTATTAACTAAAATAAAGAAAAAATAAACTTGGCGAAGAAGCAGAATCTATCAATAGTTTTTGGTAAGTGCTTTTAAATTTAAAAGAAAAGTAGAACAATAAAACAAAGGTAAAAATCTATAATGCTCGGCCATTAATTCATACTGCCGTCATCAGTTTCAGACTTTCAAGTCGAATAACTAAAATAAAAATAACAATAGTTGTTTGCAATATCATTGTTGAAGTTCAATAGAAAAATCACAAAAAACAAAACCAATATTAACCTTGCCGCGTTTATAGAAAAAATATTTAGTTTGTTGTAAAATCATTTAACTTAAATTCAAAAATTCATCAGATCTTTAATTTTAGAATTAATATTGTTAATTTTAGAATTAATATTGTATGAAAATTCTACGAACAAGTAAAAATGACATGAACAATTTTTTGAGTTGCTTCAAAGCCATTATATACAAGCAAGCCAATAACTCGTAAGATTCTATTTAAACAAGAGACGGGGACAAGCCTAATGCGTGTTAAAACTTACCAAACAAAGATACTAATTAAGCGTACAAGATACATATTAATATTATCCAGTAGCCGATAGAGGTGGGCAGTACCGTGTACAAAAGTACTGCGGTACTGTATCGCGGTACTTTTTTAGTACCGGTACCGCGGTACTATTTTTTATAAAGTAACGCGGTACTCCGTCAAATTTTAGGGTCATTGAAAGTTTTTTTTGCAAGCATTGCGACATGTTTCTCGTGTTCTCGTGACATGGTCTCGGTTCAAAACCCACTTGCGCCATTCTGTTGTGTCCTTGGGAAAGACACTTTACGGCACTTTCCCCTGCTTGGTGGTCTTGTCAAGCAGTTCTAAATTACAGTAATATCTTTACTAAATTACTAGCGGACAGCAATATCTTGGCATCTCCGGAAGCAAGTCGGGGTAATTGCTTACCCTATGTATAGCGCCTCCGTCGCTTTCCTGCGAGTCAGGAGGATAAATATAGAGATAAAAATATTTAAAAAAAAATATATATATATGTATAAATATGTTTTTGTTTTTCGTATCGATTGCAGCTTCAAAGGAGTTTCTTGATTTACAGTAGTATTATCATAAATTGAAATTTATCAAACTTAAGTGTTTACCAGTACTTTCCCTATCCTTCCGGTAGTAGTTACTAGTTAATTTTAAGTAATGTCAGGTTTAAGAACGTTTTACGCACTTCATAGCCAGTAGCCCTTTTGCAACTTTTTATTTAGGCTAAGCTTACTCAGGCTAGTAGGGTAGTCTGGGTAGACTAGTATTTTAGTTATGTCTCAAATAAAAACTAAAAAACTAAATTAAAAATTCCAATTTACTACAATATTTTGCATCTCTGAAAGCAATTATCTGCTAGATCTTCTGGTTGCTTGCGGATATGTATATATAGCATTAAATAAGCAGGTACGGTATTGCTTAAAAGTTTCCCTTAGTATAACGCCTTAAACGTTTTTGTATCAGTCTGAAGAATAAATGGAGTTGAAATACGATAAGAATAAATAAAAGTTTTAAATCTTGAAAACGAATGATGAATTTGTGTATGAAGCTTATTTTGTCTTGTATTTTTTCATCAATCTTAATCATGTTATTAATGTGCATAGAAAAAGAAACAATTTTAAAATTGGTTGAAAAAATATTGTTTTAACTTATTCGTTTAAATATCAGGTTTTGTTTTGACTAAATTAAAGAAAGATTATTAATTGCTTATGCGCTTGAAGTTTCACATTATATAATTAATTGTGTCGTTTTTTTATACGCCAGCGTCAGTCTGTACCATTCGACTCTGTGTTTTTCTTGAAACTTTATTCAAACTCCATTTTTTTGACCAATTTTAACAGAAAAAAGAAGATGATACTGAAATGAAATCAACCAATAAAATTCTAATTACCACAAAAAATGACACAATTATTTTTAAGTGTTAATATCGAACAGAATGAAAAACGCACCAACACAGGTGGTTTTCCTCAAGCACATGACACATCAAATGTAGCAGAGTTAAAAAGATCCCTGCTCCAGCTTTTTTCTTATATTTTTGTTTGCAACAAGAACAGGCAGTGGAAAATGTTTTACAACACTACGCACCGGTATTAAAATTTAGCATAAATGACTTGGCGTGAATAGCTATTTTATTTTTATATGTTACTTTCTGTACAGTACAATATCTAGATATTCAAATAGCATACATATTGTGTTACGCTTGAGTGCAATATCATTAATTGGTTGCATAGGCGTACCAGCCAAAAAAATATGGGGTCCAATGAAGTTTTGCCCAAATTTTGTGACGTTTTCCCAAATCATAATTTTCTAGCACATTACAGATAGACCAAAAAATTGTCTGAGATTCGCAAACCAAGAACAAATTTTGTCCTAAAATCATGGTAATCTCTAAAAAAAAAGAAAATTCTTCACTTGAATTCAGTCTCATATTTTTTAATTTTCGACCCAAAAGCAAGGTGTTCTCTACAAAAAAAAAGTCTTCACCGAAATTTGGTAACTATTTTTTGCAGTTTGATCATTGTCACTGTCCTAAAATTTTTGACTTTGCCCAAATATTTTCTTGTCACTGCCCGAAAAATTTCAATTTTGCCCAAATATTAGAAACTTGGGTAAGCATTTGCCCTCCCTGCCCCCTCCCGGCAGGTACGGCTATGATTGGTTGTGCCGATGTTATGATGATGCAAAATCATCCGTTTTGCTTGATTTTATGCAAAATGGAAATATTTTGCATAAAATCAAAAATCTACTAAACACCAGATTTCATATTCATACCAATGCAAAAGGGACTTGATGAAATTTTAATTTTGTTGCTTTGCAAGCAAAAATATAAAAAATTATCATAACAGTTAACGGCCAGCGAAGGTTGAAAAATTTTACGTAATTACCAAAACCAGAGTTTCCCAAAATGAGGACCATGATGAGCGCACAAGGGGTCCGCGACGATATGACAAAATTTGCCAACATATATACCTGGTAAAGTAATCCATACCATGAAATCCGAGACAGATTCAAAGTGAAGACATTTTTTTAGAGAACACTTTTTTTTAGATTGAATTTTTGTTTATCAACGAGCGTCCCGGTTTGCCACACGGAAATATGGTATGCCTGTTTATAAGCATTTATTTTTTAACGGATTTTGTGTTATTTATTTTTGGGTTTGTTTTATCTTTCCTCGTTGGTTGAGCAGAAAATTGATGTGATATAAGATTGGGGTCCATAATAAAAAAAGATTTGCAAAAAGAGGTTTGTGACCCAAAAAGTTTGAGAATAACGTTGACTAAATCACTGTAATAGGTTATATGGAATTAGTACGATTTTTGACAAAATTTTTTTTATATAAAAAACAAAGCAGAAGATAACGTATTTATTAGGCTTTTCATATATCTAAGGCATATCTTATTCAAAAAATCAAGTTAAAAACATATTCACGCATGTTTTTTTACATTCAAAGCATAATTGATTTTTGAAAGTGGACAGTTGGACACGTACGATATTGTTTTCGCTTTGTTAAATACAATTTTTAAACGTCAAATGAAATCCAATGTATGGCGGAGTTTTAGTTATTATCATTAATTGGTATTATTCAAAAGTACCGAGTACCGGTACCGAGGTAATTTTTTGTACCGTACCGGTACCGCGGTACAATTTTAGCAAGGTACCGAGTACCGGTACCGTGGTACTTTTAAAAAGTACCGTGCCCACCTATGGTAGCCAAACAGTTGCACATAGCACGTTCAATTAACACAATTTGAAATAAAGATTTTTAGTAATTTCTCTAAACAAAAAAATAAACAATTAAATGAAAACTATTACCTCGACTTTGGTGGATAAGATTTTTTTCTACCAAATAACTGGCTTGCAGAAATAAATTAGGTTAGCTAGTATAACATGAGACCAAAGCCTGGCAACATCCGGAATGCGTTTAGAATTACAAAAAAGAAAGGGACAAGATTAGCCGTTACAGCAACATTGTCTTGCGTTTTTTAATTTAATTTTTATTTGTATGTTTTTTTTAAATATTCTGAATAGACTAAAATAGCAAATAAATCATGCTATTCAAGCAAAAAAGAATACATTTTTTTGTAACTTCCAGTTATATTGAATAGAAGTATTTAAATTTTATTAATGTGAGGACGACAACAATTACATAATTTAAGATTTGACAAAAACCGTTAAGACAAATTCAGCTTCACCAATGGTTTTAATAGTTGTATAATTAAATAAAGATAAGTCGGAAATCATTCCTAACTCTGCCACTACTTTAATTGCATAATTTTAAATTAGGAAGACTGTATAATTTTGTTTTTTTAAAGAAAGTATCATACAAGATGAAAGTTAAAATTTTATAGACACTTTATCTTAGCATGAATTTTTTTAATTCGACTGAATACGTATGATTTTAAAATCGATAAAAGTCTCAGACCACAAAAATAAGTATATGCCATGACATCATGATTGATGTCACGAAGTTACCTTACATTAAGAGAGCTAAACAATAAATATAAAAATGTACCTAATTTTACTATATGTTATATTCGTTCTATACTTTATGTGTTTATTATTTAAAACTTATACTTATATTTCATTTAATTAATTTTACCATATTGTCTATTCTTGACAAAGATTGAACAAAAAATATTCTACCCGATTAAACTCCACAACCACTTTAAAACATTCAAGCATTTTATATAGCATATGTAATTTTAATGCGACACTTATTTCTGCAATAAATCCAAAGCCGTTTCTAACAAAAAACACTTCAAAGATTTTTTCTAATAAGAAGTTTAAATTTCGTTTAATAATTGTCAAATTCGTTTAGGTCTATACAGGGTGTCCAAAAGGTTTCGCCTGATTTTATATTAATAACAATTGTAAGTTTTAAAACAGTGCCATAGGAAGAAGAAGAGCAGCAGCAACTATAACGCCAACATCGCCAATAGGAGGCCTTTAAGTTATTAAAAATGATTAAAAAATATAGTAAGTGTGTGGTAATGTCAACCGCACACCTTATGCGGCCATGCAATGCAATGCAGTGCAGTGCAGTAATCTTTTTAGATAAATCTCGCCGCATACCGCACCGCGCAACGTGCAACAAATAAAAGTTTACATTCAAATTTATAACAACTTGAATTTTGCACATGCTTGGGTATTTCGTTTCTCACCTTTAATAGCAAAAAACATATGAGAAATCACGTGCATTCAATGATTACAAAGTAGTAGTTAAATAAATGGCGGGAAAAGCAATCGAAAAGAAAAAAGAGGCATGAGAGAAATCGAAATCATATAGTTAAAAGTAAAGTGCTCCAAAAAAATTGAGTACCGGGAAAAGACTTGCATAGCATACTACTGTATTATAAAGAGAAATTAAGTTAAATGAATTTGCATTACTTTTTGAACACAATATTTTTAGGATGGTAATTGGCCTATTATTTTTTGGCATCTTCTAGCTAACTATAAACACCAAAACAAAGTCTTATCATTTACTGATTTATTGTTGCTTATGGTAATTTTTCGGCACTTTTGTTTAGTTTTTTTTTTTTTCAACAAACTTTTTTTACAAATTAGCTTACTGTATAACGTAATGAAAAATTTCAGAAAACTTAAAACACCATTGTTTTTTAGGTAAGAAATGATAGTTTAAGCAATACAGAAAGAGCAAGTTATAAAATCAGACACAAAAAAGTTTTTAGAGGACCTTTTAAACATAGAATTGAAGTCGCTAACTATTGTTTTATTTTTCATAATTAATTTTAGCAACTCATGTAGACTGCTTTCTTCTTTTGTCTTTACCTGAAATTTAACTAAAAGATATAGTAAGCATTTTTTTAAAGTGAATAACTTTTTTATCTTCATTTTCATACCACTAAGCTTTTTCTCTTAAATGCAAAGAAATACAAGTAAAACAAAAGATCTTCAATAAAAAACAATAAAAACAAAAGATATTCATATATTTTTTTAGTTTAGTATCTTGTTGCTTCACTGCTGGAATAGACCTCATCAATCATTCATGAATCCCTGGTCATTTATCGACTCCTTTTATTTTTTATTTTATTTCTTTTATCTCTATATTTATCCTCCTGACTCGCAGGAAAGCGACGGAAGTGCTAATACATAGAGCAAGCAATTACCCCGACCTGCTTCCGGAGATGCCAAAATATTGCTGTCCGCTTTTAATTTAAGAAATATGATTGAAATTTGGAACTGCTTGCCACGACCACCAAGCAGGGGAAAGTGCCGTAAAGCGTCTTTCCCGAGGACACATTAAATGGCCCGAGTAGGTTTTGAACCAAAACCATGTTGATTATAAGCGCGGCACTTTAACCACTCAACCACGTTGCCGACTTTTATGTTTCAATCCATCGCTTTGAAAACTATTGATTTAACCAGCATAGTAAATCATCCTTTGCTTTTATAAAATCAAACTTTGAGGTAAATTAACTTTTCTCAAAGGGTAAACTTATTCAATCATTCAATCATAAATTCGATCATAAATTATAGCAAACGTATAAAGAAGCGCTCACCAAAAAAAAACAATCTTTCTACCAGACGAGGTAATCCCGCTACGACTTCCTAAATATAGCAAAATATTGCAAACAGTTTCATAAGAAGCAGAAGGCAAAAAGATTGCATCATTCTTAGATTTTTAAAATCTTTTGTTGCGCAATAAACTTTAATTTTATATTGCTTAATTACGTATATTTAGCAATTATTGGTGATATAAAAATTATTGGTTTATTAAGGTTCATTACCTCAAAACTTTTAATTTGTATGGAAATTCAATTTTAATTTAAAAAATTGACTATGATCTCATCCGAATTATTTTTTTACATATAGCAATTTGATTACCAAAATATGGGTGACATCGTAAGTCAGAAGAAAGCAGTTTATCTAATTTGAAAATTATGATATAAAACGCATTACATTTAAGCAATAAATAATTAATTTTTTAGAAGGAAACAGACTTTTATCAATCCTCATATATTGACCTTCAGTGTAAACCGATGCAGTATATTTGAAGATGTTGTGTTTTACGCGGAGATTGTTATGCGATTGATTTAATAACTTAACAAGTACTTTGGCAACGTCGTAGGTGAGGATGTTGAAACGAGTGGGAGACGAAACTCGGTCTTGGGGTATTGGTGAGGATGAGTTTAAGTTTTTAAATAGTGGGGTTGTGTTGAATTCATTCTCGTTGTCCTTTCATGCGGTTTGCTGAATTGTCACGGAAATCTTTGTTTATTTAAATTTATGCGGGAATATGATAGCTGGGGTTTAAATAGGCTTGGATATGCCTTGCATTGTTAAAACTTCCTGCAATGGTCGTAAATGTTGTGCCTATTTGTTTGTGGAGAATATTCGTAGTTATAATAATTTTGAGAAGTATCTGAAATATTTACTCTAATGTAAAACAATCTTTTCTTAAAGAGTTTTGTTGGGTAAGGGAAGTGATACGGGTTAGCAGTTTTTGCTATTTTTTTGATAGTTTTTAAACTTTGCAATGCAATGATTGTAGTGCTTTTTTAAAGTTGTGATATTGTAGTAGTGTCGAAGAGAACTTTGTACTTATTCTCGAGATAGGTTTATCTGATTGTTATTGATCCAAGATTTTTTGGTTTTTACTGTTTAGGTCATTAGCTTTAAATTTTTTTAAAGTGAACCGTTGCAGAAACCGCATGCTGATAAAGCAGTAATATTTAGTTATTTTTTTAGCCTGTGATTTTAAAGTAATACCCGTTTTTGGTCGTTTGTTAGTTTTACGTCTCAAATCTTGATATAGGAATATGCCGAAATCTAAAAAGACAAAAGCTAAGAAAACAGTTATTAATACATCGCTGGTTTGTTAGCAAAAGGGACACAACTTTTTATTAACTTTTAAAAGGAATTCATGAGATTTATAAGATAAGGTCTTTGGACTAGAGTGACTTTGAGACTCAAGATTATTTATTAATGAATTTGAAAATAAAACGGATTTTCTGCCCAACATCAATCCCAACATTTTTAAAATCGTTCCGCAAACTACCATATGAAAGCACAGTGGTTTTAATTTATTTATTAATTGGACACTTAAAATAAAAAAACTGCAATAAAAGGATAGTAAGGAATTTAAAGAAAGAATGCATTAAGTAAAGCTTTATATAAAAAACCAAAAACATCAAGTTGCATTTGTTTGTTACAAAAACAACTATGATAAATGATTTATTAAACAATTTTCAGATTAAGGCTAACGAGCTAAGTACCCATTCACCAAATTTCAAGTATATATCAGCAATTATCTTTGATTATTTTTCTTGATATACACATGGATCAAAGAAAATATAAATGATAAAAAAGAAAAATATATTTGTTCTATTCTCGACATGAAATCGGCCATTGGTAAATAGAAGATAATTGCAACTTTATTTTAAATATAAAACCATGATTATTTGAGTTATTTTAGCGCTATTTCAAAGATATATCTATCAATCTTTGCTACGTGTGTGTGCTATTGCGGACGAAGAAAATTAAGGATAGAATTAGGAAATATTATAGCTATTACAATGAAATTTAATTTAACTTTTGCATTTTTCAAAGTTTATTATGCCTATGTACATTATTATGCATCTTTTACTAACCTGTTGATTTTAACAGCGTGGTCGAGTGATTAAAAGCGTCGTGATTGTAATCGACAAGGTTTCGGTTCAAAGACCATTTACTGTTTCTATTCTATCCTAGGGAAAGACACTTTAAGAATTTTCTCCTCCTTGGCGGTCTTAGCAAGCAGTTTTAAATTTCAGTCATAACTCCCGAAACTAAAAATAAAAATAAAAAATTAATAAATTTCAATCGGATAGCAGTATCTTGGCATCTCTGGTAGCAGGTCGGGGTAGTTGCTTGCCCATGAATAGTGCCTTCATCGCTATTTTGTGATACAGAGATATTAATAAAATAAATATGAAAAAAAATTTTACTAATACTTGTTCAAACCTTTTTTTTATGTAGGCCTAAACAACAGCTACAAAAAAATGCAGAACTTAACAAATTAATTAGTTTTCAAATCACACGTTTAAAACAATTCCAGTAGTTGGCTTTTCAAATGCGTTAGAATCACGTTAATTTTAGAAATATTTTTATCGAAGTCATCGTAAATCTATAGGCCATAGCCTATAGGCCATAATTTATAAACATGCCAAGGGCAATGAAATTGAGTTGAAAATGCCCTGTTATTGTATAGGCTATTTTTTTTACTAAATTTACCTTCATAACACGTAAAAAAAGCAGATTTATTTATTTATTTCGGAGAATTAAAGAAAGCACTGCAAAACCGGACATTTTTTTTACTATGTACCAAACCATACATTCAAGAATAAACATACGAACAATTAAAGAATGCATAATTAATGAACAATAACATAAGCACAAAAGAATGCATAACTATTGATTTTAGGCATTTTAGGCCAAACATTTTTTTCACAATCTTGGAATTTTTTCCTTTTTTTCCTCGGTCATGGTCCGATTTATCGGATTTCCGAGTTATCCGGGTCCGATTTAACGAGTGTAAACTGTATATTTTTTTATACATATTTATAATCCGAATTTTCCCGCTTTACAACTGTAGCAGGATGTCTTTTTTCAATATCATAAACATTATTTCACGTTATGACTTACAAGCGTTGGCTATGCTGCTTGTTACTTAAAATTTATATTACTTCTACTTAGGGAGTGTGCTCGTTGGTTTGCTGTAATTCGTTTGATTGCTATATTTTGCTATTTTGATTTGCTATAATTTGTTGGTTTGCTATAATTGATATGTATTCGTTTAAACTGCATAAATAAATTTGTTTATTTTAAAGAAATATAACATTCAGTCTTTTATATATTCAAATAAGGTGATTTTTATGTACATCTTACTACTCTGGATAAGGTCTGGCTTGAAAATATAGCCTTCGGATAATTCGGATCTTCGCAAATACGGATTAATTTGTGCTTTAATTTGTGCAAAATTTTCAAAGAGTAGACAAATTCTTTTTGTTTACACAGAAGGAAATTAAGAGATTTAATGAAGGTCGCTTCAAGAGCACAATGGTGAAAAGAAAAGCGACCTCGAGCGAGAATAGAAAATTTGTCGTTGTTGTAGTGAAGAACGCATTGGACATTGTCAAGAAGATGTTGACCAATGGCGGATTCGTGAAATTATTGTGGGCAAATTTTGGCCTTGCAAGAGCGGGAAAGACTTTGGCGGTTGTGCAAGGCAAGAGCGTTGGCGATAAATCTTCTAAAGTGTTGTTTGATTCGCTCTTCTAAGCGTTAAGAAGTGCGACCAACGTACCGACTATCGCAGTGGCACACAAACTGGTAAATGACATTTCTGTGATGAAGGGAAGGTAACACGTCTTTCTTAGTTGCTGGTAAGAGCTGTCGGGTTTAAAAATAACACGTGGTTCAACGGATAAAAAGCAACGTTTCACAGCAGACGTAATCTGTTTTTCGAACTTCATTGAAATATTTTTAATCCATGGGATATTTAGGTAGACAGGGCACTTTCCACTGCGTGAACTAGGTTAGAATTTTTTTGTTGAAGTTTTCGTTTGAAAGCCAAAATGGTTGCATGTTCCGGGTAGCCATTTTCTAATAGAATTGAACGTATTTTGCCAAGCTCTGGTTCCAGTTTGCTTTTTGAACAGATCATAAAAGTTCTGTGAACAAGAGTACCAATTAGGTTGATTGTCCGTTTCTGAGGTCTAAAGGAGTTTGAACGTAGATACTGGCTGGTAAAGGTGGGTTTCCTGTACACTGAGTTTAGAAATTCCTAATTGTGCCTTTCTACCAACACGTCCAGGAAGGGGAGAGAGTGATTGGATTACTTTTTGTAGGTCGTCGTTTGAAGGGTATCCACTGCAGGTCAGACACAAACAGGATTGGGACCGAGGGTTTATCCTTTTACTACACCAGACTGCTGCATTGCCTGAATCAGATGCTGGCAGTGGTGTTATTAAGCCAGTATCGAGTTTCATTATCCAAAACCGTCAGACCTCGTGCTCCATGTATAGGGCACGCTGTTAGAACATAGTCTGCGGTTTGCTCAGAGGCGCCACACTCGCAATTCGGTGAAGGAGCGAGACCCCATTTGTGCATGGACGAATGGAATCGCCCAACACCAGTCCGCAGGCGGTTGAGCTTAACCGAAGCTGCTCGGGGTAAGCCCATCCCAACAGACCTGGCACCGGTCCCGGGCACAAAAGCACGGAGCCTGGAAGCATTTTCACAATACTTCGTTTTCCATTTTTGATTTGTCCATTCAGAGGCGCGGATGCCAAATCGGGCAAGGTTGTCCAAAAGATTCCGCGCACCTGGCACAAACGGGCGTCTGGATCTTAGTCTCACTTGGCGAGTATCTGAGGACCCACTTAAAAGACCATACATGATATGATCGGGGTCCAGAGATCCACGGTGAGCCAAGGAGGTGTTGCTCCCATTCGGTGAAGCTCAGCTGGCTGGATGCCTGAGAATGCAGGTAGGTGGTCCGTTGGAGTGGGACGCAGGCATCCAGTAACTATGCGCAAGGCGTCATTCAAGACACTGTCAATGAGGCGAGTGTGAGCACTGCAACACCAGACTGGTGCACAGTACTCAGCTGTTGAGTAGACTAGAGATAAGGTGGCTATGCGTAGTGTTTTAGCACCAGCACCCCATCCCGAGCCCACGAGTCGCCTCAGCAGTGTGACGCGCGAGGATAGTTTTTTGCGCAATGCCACTAAATGGTGACGAAACGTGAGCGATCTGTCCAGTTTTATGCCAAGATAAGTAGGGGTTGGACAGAACGGTAAAAGTCTACCGTTGTTGTAGACCTTTAGCTCACGTTTGGCTTCTCGGTTATTTTAGTGAAAGGCTGCTGTCACCGACTTAGTGTGACTGAGCTTCAACCTCCAAGTTTGGAGATACGCTGAAAGTGTAGACATGTCTTGGCTTAAAGTCCCCTCCAAGTCCTTTTAGTTTCACAAGAGTGCAACAATGCTAAATCATCAGCATAAGCAAACTTTCTGGAAATCATGGAAGGAAGATCGTACATATAGATGTTAAATAGGAGGGGAGTCAAGACCGATACCTGAGGAACGCCATTTTTAAGACGGCGTAGCCTGGTTTGCTTGCTGTCACCGGTGGTAAGGATGAAACTTCGATTTTGGACAAGCTCTATGATCATTCTGACCATGTGCTTATCCGGAAGTAGTCTCAGCAGCTTGAAGGTTAGGCAACGGTGCCAGACAGTGTCATAAGCAGCTGTCAGATCGATAAATACGGCACCGGCCTTCTTTTAAGCCTCAAAAGAATCCTGGATATTCTGGGTTAGCAGAACAACTTGATCTACAGTTGATGTCCTGCGTCGGAACCCAACCTGCTCTTTAGGGAGCAGTGGATCGATTAATGGTTCAACGCGGGCGTAGATAACCTCTCGAGAATCTTGTAGGGTACACAGAGCAGAGATATCGGTCGATAACTCTTTGGGTCCCCCACGGGCTTTGTTGGTTTTGGGATCGCGACCACAAGCGCTCTTCTCCAGATCTTGGGAATTTTGAGTCGATGTAAACAGGAAGAAAGGAAGTCACGTAACCAGGACTTGTCATTGTAATCCTTTTTTTGAGAATAAAAACGCCAGCAGCTTTTTCAGGGTTTGTTATAAGAATCTCTTCATTCGTCCGAAGGGACTTGATGGCCTGAAAACACTCTTTTGTCATAAGAAAGTCACCCAAGTCTACGGGGCTTCCACAATAAGCGTGAGCCAAGTCACTCAACTTGGCCTTTAAAGCAGTAAGCTGCTCTTCAGACCGAGGTTTGTGATGGACTAGTTGAGCATATAGTACTTCAAAATCAGCTAGTACTTCTTCACGTTTGACACTAGTGGGCAGTAGACAAAACGGGACAAAACAAACTGTTCAGTGTCTGATAGTTTGTAGTTAGACAAGTTTGCGATGTTGTTCTGCTTAAAACTTGTCTGATTGCCAAAAGGATGTTGGAAAAAAAGACGTAGGTTGTTGCTGTTCTTCTTTTGGTTGACGAAATCTTTTTGTTCATCTATGACCGACAGGTAGCGACAGAATTGCACCAGGTCAAAGAAAAACAGAAACTGTCTAGCTTCTTGCCACACTGAACGACATTTAGTTCTAAGAAAAGCAGCCATTGACTTGTTTTTTTCAATTTCATCGTGCGTGAAGGCTCGCTCGATGTTCGGCTTACGGTAGCGAGCGACTTACAGTAGTGAGCGAATTCGTCAACTCTTTGAAAATTTCTTAATCTTTTCTCTCATTGACTAACTTCCTTTTTTCAGCTAATGAGAACTCTGCTTTTCTCTTTTTAATCCAGTTTGGTTTTATTTGTGCTTTATTCTGACGATTTCCCTGAAGAGTGTCAGATGAAAAGCTTTGCGAAAAAAATCTCTTACTTCACGCCATCTGCAAATTCTGTACCACCAAACGTCTTCTCTCAAGTTTTGGAACGGTTGTAAGGACTCCTTCTAAATCTCTCTTTTAAGCTTAACCCCTACAATTTTAGTTACTTAATCACGAATCGGCAAAAACAACTTTATAACCAATGCTTAGTAAACTGAACAACGTCGCTACTTTAAAGTTTTTTTAACTCAAGTTTTAAAATCTCGTTAAAAAATTTTATCTCTTTACGACGTAAGATTAAGTAGAATTCCGATTGTGCTGAAATTGCCACAATGATCAAGTGAATCTTAATATTGTTTAACACAGCCACAATGTTATGATATTTATGAGGATGATATTTTATTTTTTGTCATGAGCCGGGCACAATTTTCAAAATATTCCGTACCAGCCATTGTTAAATTTCAAATAACAAGGAGGCAGTGAAATAAGCTTAATGTTATAAACTGATATATTAATTTGTAATTTATGAATTAGTTTTTGCCTGCCGAAATTATAATTTATCTTCTTTTTTGGGTTCATTTGGGAATTTCATAAATAATATTGTAAGAAACACTTCACTTTAATAAACACTAAATGTTACGGCAAGTACTCTGAGTTTCGAACCCGGGTTTATTTTCTGGCTGTAATTTACTTAATTTTTGTTTTTGACATTTAATTTGATTCACTTCATTTTTTCACGGCGCTCGCTTGCTAATTGATTGTTGCTTTGAGCCGACATTTTCCATTATCTCAGCGCGCTCGATTGCTAATTGATTGTTACCTGAGCTGACTTCTTTTTTCCATAAGTTGGGTGTAATTTGTGTAGAAACGCTTAGTTTTGCTACTTCAGCCTTTGTGGAGCGGTCGTAGATTTACTGTTTGAAATACTGTTAGACGCCGTTGGGAGTGCTGTTGAGGCTTTTGAGCTGTTTATAATACTGTTGAAGATACTGTTTGATATTGTTAGTTTTGTCGGTCTGCTCCGTGTCAGTCTACAGTTGGTGAGTGTTTATAAGTCTTTCTTTTGCATTAGTTATTTATGTTTACGTTTATTTATAGAAAACCGTCCGACTGTATTATTTCGTCCGACCAGATTATTACGTCCGATTTCGTCCAATTCTTCTTATTTTCGTCCGACTGTATTATTTCGTCCAATCATCCAAATCGTCCGACCGTCTTATTTTCGTCCATAACGTCCGTACATCTTAATTTCGTCCGACCTTATTATTTTCGTCTATCTTATTTACCCGTCCAATTTAGTTCGTCTTATTTCGCATTGTTTTTATATCTTAATACAAATTTAATTTAAATCAAATCAAGGACGCGTACATTTCCGGAGACAGACACACGGAGTTTAAGACCGCGAAGAACTTACTGTAACATAAAGTTTTCAACTTCGGCTGCATTTAATTAAGTTTTTCTGTCTCAATGGAGGTTGAAGGTAAGAGTTTTGTTACTTTACAAGCTAATTTGAAAGAGCTTTACGAAAAGGTCGAAGTGCTTATTAAAGAAGATTCCGACCCTGAATCAGTCAGAGAACTGTTAGATAATGTTAACGAGGCCTCTTCACAATTAGAAAAGGCAATTAGGTTGCACGACGACTCGTCAAAAGGGGAGTTTCTGATTACCCAGTTATACAACCTGCACTCCGAAAAGGCATCCTTTGATAAGACAGTTTCGGAATGGCTTCAGAAAAAGTTACCCCTCGATCCCGAAACGTCGGCAACTGCGGCAAGTGTTGTATCTGCCTCTCATGGTTCGCAACTCAGAACTGCTAGCGGTAGCTCACGGAGTTCGCGTAGTTCGCGTAGTTCATGCAGTAGTTTGCGTTTAGCTAAAGCAGTTGCAAAGCAAGAGGTTGCGCGATTACATATTCGTCAATTACAGGAACAACGCCTTCTCGAGCAGCAACGTGAGCAGGAACAACGCCTTCTCGAAGAAAAGGAGTTCGAGCTCAAGCAGCAACGTGAGCAGGAACAACGCCTTCTCGAGCAGCAACGTGAGCGGAAAGCTCGCGAGATCGAACACCAACGTGAGGTACTTAAAGCATCTCACCAGTTGCAGAAAGCCGCCGTTGAAAGACAGGTTTTCGAAGAGGAACTGGAACGTGGTGGTTATATTCCTTTTGACGATCAGAAGCCCACAACTAGTGCTGACGTCACTGTGGTAACATCGCAAACGGAGCAGGTACACTTACCTTTTACAGGTGTCGACTCCGCGGCCCAAACCGTTGCATTGCCGGATCATAGTCTTCCTTTGGAAACGAAACCAAAGGTTACATTTCAAGGTTCTACTCAGTTAGACTCGTCGAGGCGGGAAGACATGAAACCTCAGACCGAGTTGCGTTTACGAAAGCCAGCCTTGGAACTGCTGAAGTTTGATGGAAACCCCCTTACGTATCTGAAGTTTATATCTGCATTTGAATCTACAATTGAGGCGGTCGAACATGATGATAAGGTAAAACTGCTTTATTTAATTCAATATTGTTCTGGTAAGGCCAAATCAATTATTGAATATTGCTTGCTGCTAGATCCTCATCAGGGATTTGTTAAAGCTAAACAAATTTTGTATGAAACATATGGCAAAAGAAACGTAATCGCTAGATCGTATATTGCTAATTTGCTTGAAGGTCCTTCCGTTAAAAAGAATGATTCTGAAGCCCTGATCGAGCTAGCACGAAAGGTTGAAGAGTGTTATACTACTTTAGGTCATTTAAACTATTTTTCGGATTTGAACTGTTTTGAGAACATTTCCAAAATCGTTAGGCGGTTACCATTCGACCTGCAATCGCGATGGCTGCGGATTTCTGCTGGTGTTGAACGAGAGGGTCGCGAACCAGACAGTTAAGTCTTCTTATGCGAATTCTCTTAATTTTAAATCGAAGCCTGGCTCGGTATTTGGGGTGAACACGCATTATACCGTTGCCTCAAATTCTACTAAAGCTATTAACACTTATGAATGTAAATTTTGCCGTTCCCTGAAGCATGTACTCTGGAAATGTCCAGAGTTTTCGGAAATTTCTGTGAAAGAACGTTTGCGTTTTATGCACCAGCGCCACCTGTGCTATAAATGCGGAAAGGCTGGCCATATTTCTAAATATTGTTATTCAGAAGCAGCTTGTACTAAAAATGGTTGCAAGCAAAAACATCACTTGCTTCTTCACCAAGAACGTCGTGACGTTTCTCCTTCCAAAGATAAACCTTGTCCTTCGTCAATAGAACAGGCTCGAAATTTGCCGACCAACACCAAACCGCATTCTACAAATTTCCTAGCAGCTTCTAACATTACTGTTGGCAGCAACGTTTTTCTCAATGTTGTTCCCGTGTATGTAGAAACAGGATCAAAGTCTGTGTTAACCTGTGCCTTCTTAGATCAGGGTTTCACGACTTCTCTCTGTGCTAATCGTCTTCTAAACCTTCTAGATATTTCAGGAGAACCAACCAAATTTTCTGTCACTACTGTTACTGATTGTTCGACGCTTCGCAAGGGAGAAAAGGTAAATCTTACTGTACGTTCTTTAACTGGTGATGAGATAAATTTGCAGAACGTACTCTCGGTCGACCAGTTACCGGTGGTTCCTAACCCAGCTCTTACACGTCATGAGTTTGAAGCGTGGCCACATCTACAAGATCTTGATCTTCCAGCGGCGCACGGGGAAGTTCTTTTGTTAATAGGTTTAGACACTCCAGAAGCATTTTGGGTCAAGGAAGAGCGTCGTGGAAGTGCTAAAGAGCCCTACGCCGTCCGAGGCGTTTTGGGGTGGTCCGTGGTTGGTCCAAGAACAACTGCACAAGGCAATTTGTCGGAAGGTGATGATTCGATATCTGTTAATTTTCTAAATACGTCTGACGATTTACTAGACTCTCAAATTCAATGCTTATGGCGCTTAGATGATGTTCCCAAATGTAATGATAATGTTACCTCTATGTCCAGGGAGGATAGATATGCTTTGCAGCAAATGCAGCAAACCAAAAATGTGGTTCGAGGCCACTACCAAGTTGGACTTCCGTGGAGGCCGGGAACACCGTGTCTCCCAGACAACTACAGTCAAACGCGTACGCGATTGTCGCAACTGAAAGGAAGACTCTTAAAAGATCCTGCATTAAAGGAAAAATATTCTAACTTTATTACTTCATATTTGTCACAGGGTCACTGCCAACTTGTTAAACCAGAGGAATCTGCTTGTGAAGGTTGGTACTTACCTCATCATGCAGTTTTGCACCCACATAAACCGGAAAAAGTTCGTGTTGTCTTTGATTGCGCGGCAAAATATGCAGGATATTCTTTAAACGACCAATTACTTAGCGGTCCTGACTTTTTAAATAACCTTATAGGTGTACTAACTAGATTCCGTTTTGAGAAAATTGCAGTGGCTGGCGATATTGAACAGATGTTCCACCAAGTTTTTGTGGATCCGAAAGATCGGAATTATCTTCGTTTTCTGTGGTGGCCAGAAGGAGATTTGACCAAGCAACCTGAAGTTTATCACATGAATGTTCATCTCTTCAGAGCTCTCTCTTCACCCAGCTGTGCGCAATTCAGCTTACTACAATCAGCCGAAGATCAGCAGGACGATTTTGACAAAGACGTAAGATCTTTAATTGTGAATAATTTTTATATGGACGACTGCTTGTTCACAGCACCTACGGTACAGCAGGCAATTTATTTGAGAACACAAGTCTCGTCTCTCTTAAAAAACCGAGGCTTCAGACTTACAAAATTTCTTTCAAATAATAAAGATCTACTCCAATCCATTCCAGAAGAAGACCGTGCCAAGTCTAAGACAACAGAGAATGACGGCATCCTTTCATCATCGTGTCGACGAATTATAGGCGTGTTATGGGACAACGAAGAAGACAGTTTTAAATTTCATGTAAAGTTAAAGGATGGTCCCTTTACTCGTAGAGGTTTGCTATCTGCTTTAAGTTCAGTTTTTGATCCTTTGGGATTTCTAGCTCCGTTGATTTTAGCAGCTAAGCTTTTGCTTCAAGATCTTTGTCGCAGGAAGTACGACTGGGATGATCGTTTAAGCGAGGAAGATGTCAAAGTTTGGAAGCGGTGGTCGGAGGGCTTAAGGAACTTGTCAGCGGTGTCCGTCCCGCGTTGCTTGATACGGTCAGATATGGGAGAATTCGATACTTTGTTTCAAACTCAACTCCACCATTTCGCCGATGCCTCGTCAGTTGCGTACAGCACGGTTTCTTACTTGAGAGATCGCTTCAAACGGAACAATATTTTGCAATTTTTTAATGGGTAAGTCAAGGCTCGCACCTTTAAAGACCGTCTCCATTCCTAGACTGGAACTAGTTGCTGCTACTATGGCCACTAAAGTTGATGTATTATTAAGAAATAATTTTGGCAGCTCTTTGTCGGAGTCTGTTTTTTGGACTGATTCTATGACTGTGTTGTACATGATACGAAATTCAGCAAAACGCTTTCCAGTTTTTGTATCTAATCGTTTAGCGCAGATAGAAGGTAGAAGTACCTCTTCCCAATGGCGTTTCGTTCCCAGCTCAGAAAATCCAGCTGATGATGGTACTCGCCCTTCTTGTTCAGTGAATCGTTGGCTAACTGGTCCTTCTTTTTTACAGGAGCCAGAATCGCTGTGGCCACAGCCACCTTATTCTCTTCCTGACCTCCCAGCTGAATTCGAAATTGTGAAGCAGACGGTGGCCGGTACCGAGGTCGCCGTGTCAGATGGTGACATGGAAGAACGTTTTGCTCGATTTTCGTCCTTTTACAGCTTGAAACGCACTGTGGCACGGATATTACGACTCAAAGGTAAGCTTTTGCGTAGGCCCGTGCCTACTGGTCCTCTGACAGTTGACGAGATGCTCCAAGCAGAAATGACTGTTATTGCTGCTGTTCAGAGGGAGGCCTTTCCAAAGGATTACAGAAGACTTGAAACGCAAAATTCACCTGGTAAAATTGTTAAACTTTCTTTACAGAAACTCAATCCTATACACGTCGCAGGTGTGCTTCGAGTCGGAGGTAGGCTACGCAATGCTCCTTTAGACTTCGATGCCAAGCACCCAATCATCATGCCCGCCAACTCGCAGGTAACACGTCTGTTGATTGAACAATGCCATAAAGATGTGGGACATAGTGGGTCCTCACATACTTGGAGCGTATTGAGAGAACGCTTCTGGATATTAAAAGGTGCTGCTACTGTGCGTAAGATCTTGGGTAAGTGTATCTTTTGCCAACGTCGCAACAGTGCATTTGGTAAACAATATATGGCTGACTTGCCATCATGCCGAGTAACTCCCGGTAATCCGCCGTTTTTCTTTACAGGTATTGATTATTTTGGGCCTATCATGGTGAAGCAAGGACGGAACCGGTTGAAAAGGTATGGGTGCGTCTTTACCTGCTTAACAATGAGGGCTGTTCATTTAGAAATGAGCTATTCTTTGAATACGGATGCATTCATCAATGCACTTCGTAGATTCATCAGTCGCAGGGGTAATCCACATACAATTTATAGTGATAACGGTACAAATTTAGTTGGAGGTTACCTGGAGCTAAAACGTTCATTGAAGGATCTTGATCAATCAACTATTTCCGACCACTTGAACCGCAAGGAGATTCGATGGAGGTTTAATCCACCATACGCTAGCCATATGGGTGGCATTTGGGAGAGAGTTATCCGCTCCATCAAACGAGTTTTGTCTGCTATTTGCTCTGAACAGGCCCTGACTGACGACGTACTTTTAACTTTGTTTGCAGAAGCAGAACATATCGTCAACTCCCGACCTTTAACTCCGGTAGTCCTGGATCACGAGGGTGGTGTGCCGTTGTCACCTAACCATCTCTTGCTCCTTCGCGCAGAAGATCATTCGATAGGAACGTTCAATCATCGAGACAATTACGTGCGCAGAAGGTGGCGTCAAGTCCAGTACCTCACCGATCAATTTTGGTTACGCTGGAGAAAGGAGTATCTGCAGACTCTCCAAACTCGCCAAAAGTGGCAAGACGTAGAGCCGAACTTTGCTGTCGACGACTTGGTAGTAGTGAGCGATGAAAATTCTACTCGTGGCAAATGGCCTTTAGGCCGCGTTGTACAAACTTTTCCAGACAAGTTTGGTCATGTGCGACAGGTCCTCGTTTGCACTCAAAACAAAACTTTGAAACGATCGATTACGAAACTGTGCAAACTCGACAGATGAATGAAGACTGTATCTGTGTAGTGTTTATTTGTGTGTGTGTTTACTTGCCGTATTTTGTGTTTAAATTTCCTTTCTGCGTTCGTAAATTGCGGGGGGGTATGTTACGGCAAGTACTCTGAGTTTCGAACCCGGGTTTATTTTCTGGCTGTAATTTACTTAATTTTTGTTTTTGACATTTAATTTGATTCACTTCATTTTTTCACGGCGCTCGCTTGCTAATTGATTGTTGCTTTGAGCCGACATTTTCCATTATCTCAGCGCGCTCGATTGCTAATTGATTGTTACCTCGAGCTGACTTCTTTTTTCCATAAGTTGGAAACGCTTAGTTTTGCTACTTCAGCCTTTGTGGAGCGGTCGTAGATTTACTGTTTGAAATACTGTTAGACGCCGTTGGGAGTGCTGTTGAGGCTTTTGAGCTGTTTATAATACTGTTGAAGATACTGTTTGATATTGTTAGTTTTGTCGGTCTGCTCCGTGTCAGTCTACAGTTGTTGAGTGTTTATAAGTCTTTCTTTTGCATTAGTTATTTATGTTTACGTTTATTTATAGAAAACCGTCCGACTGTATTATTTCGTCCGACCAGATTATTACGTCCGATTTCGTCCAATTCTTCTTATTTTCGTCCGACTGTATTATTTCGTCCAATCATCCAAATCGTCCGACCATCTTATTTACCCGTCCAATTTAGTTTGTCTTATTTCGCATTGTTTTTATATCTTAATACAAATTTAATTTAAATCAAATCAAGGACGCGTACATTTCCGGAGACAGACACACGGAGTTTAAGACCGCGAAGAACTTACTGTAACACTAAATATATTGATACAATGTTTTATTTACAAAATATTTACTTGTAAGGTATACATAGCCAAAAAGATAAAAAAAAACAATCAATAAAAGTTGCAGCATAGCTTGGTTTTCTTTTTTTTGTCGAATTATTTCTTTTCGTGCTGTTAGGATGTTTTTGTTTTTAAAAACTGTAAAAAATTTGCAAAATAGAAATATTTAACGACTAACTGTAAAAGAAATGTAAAAAATCTATAATTACATATGTCTTTACCTTTATAACGCTGTACTTACTGGGGTGGTACGTAGTTTTGACAGTTTTTGAATTTTAATAGCCTATATTTTTTCTTAGATAAGTGCTATTGCTTTGAAATTTTCTGAATTTTTATAAATTTTGGCCGACTTTTAGCATGCTAATTTTTGATGCATTAAAATAACCACAGTGGATTGTGGAAAGCTGTTTACTACCTTAAGTTACCGCGAATGGTTCTTTTGACTATAACGAGATTTCTTATTTCCCTTAAGAGAGGTGTCGTGATTCGTGTATGCCAAATGCGTGGTTGCAGCGTGCTTGCCTTATGTTCGAGTCTATGCTTTTATTTTATCAATCGTGTCCGCTTCCCATAATGATTATCGTGTGAAATTTTGCAACAGTGTTCCTGTGTCCCACGGTAAATGATTAGGATTTCGGTGAGGCTTGCTATATATACGGACGTGGCTATATACCATTTGGAGACAGACAATAAACTATAAGGAACGTTACGCTGCTGTTTTGGGACGGAGATGTGTAATTAATTAATAAATTCTGTTAAAATAAGTTGTGCATGTGATATTGTGTTAGGGTTAGTTCAAAACCAAACTCCTAATCCTAACAGAGGTTAATCTTTAGAACAAATTTTTGTTTTTTTTTCATTTACAACAATCAGGAAAATTACTGTAGTAACCGAAAATTAGTTACTAGTCATGCTAGTTTAAAAATTTAGATTGTCTTTGCAGAATCTCGCGCCCAAGACGTTATAGCAGTGTCCAGGCTTTTGCTTGGCTAAAAGTAATGGCAAAAGCGGGGCCGTAACTACGTCAGGTGGGGACCCAGTGCAAATATCTATTATGGAGCCCCCATTTTTTTCTGTACATAATATTCAATTGAATTACTTTTCTCAACACAGGAATTATTGACGTCTCCGCGTTATAGAAAGATTTTTAATTGAAATGATGAATCAAAAAAGCATTGAGCTAAACAGGTAAAAGGGGCTAAAGCTGAGTTTACTGCGCCTGCAAACAAAAGGTTATAATCGGAATAAAATTTCACCAAGGTTGCACGGTTCAACGTAATTTTTGTAATTGTAGTGTATTCAAATCGAAATAATGGCATAGCAAAGATTTCGTTGGGGGCAGGCTGTAACAACAATTTTTTGGAGCATAAAATTTGGAACGCTTAACTAATTTCAAAATATATTGGCTATACTTTTTATTCTGAAACAATTTTTTGATTGTTTAATAAAAGTTTAATTAGATGAACGTCGCAAACCAAAATCGCTTTATAAAAACAAAAAATTATGTACAACATTTTGAGGTAAAGTGCTTTGTGAGCACTATTAACAATATTTTGGAAAAATGGATATGTGCTATGCAATGCGATAAATTGTTTAACCCAAAAAGAATTAAGGTAGCTACAGTACACTGACATCATCACAAAAGATACCAACTAATAAAACATAACACGTTGAGGCCAATTAAGTAAGCTACCGTAATTTACTTGCGGTGGTTGGAAACTTGAAAATTTTTCGTCTTGCTTTTGCACTAGCGAACTGCTAGATAACTTTTCTAAAATCTAAATTTTTAGCTCGTTTATTTTCTATTGATAGCAGAGCCAAACCGCTAAGTCTCTCATGGGACATGGAGCTTCGAAGAAAGTTTTTGATCAGTTTGAGTTTAGAAAAAGACCTCTCTGCTGTAGCAACTGCTACCAGTACTGTCATATACATCATGTACGTGCCGTACAAACGTCAAGATAAGTTGTGGCAAGTGATACATTTTCAACAATCAAAAAAGAAGCCATTTCTTTAGCAGATTTTAAAAGGGCAATCTTTTCTCTAAACGACGTTTTGATGGGCAGTATTTGGCTCGGAAACAACAGAGAGACGTTATCAGAAAACTTTTTAAAAAATGTTCTTGCTTCAACCTCAAGATCCATGGTTGAAGCAAGAACATTTTCTAAAAAATTTTGGTATAAAGTCAAAGCTTTCTATCTGTTTCTTTATTGCCATATTTTCATCTCTAAGTATTATGTAGTCAAGTATTTCATAATGTCACAATATCTTTTCTTAAGCTTAATTTGTTAAAAAACCCAGTGGATCTGTTCAACCCTATTGGATGAAGATTTTAGGACGATTCTCGTGAAACGCATCTCAATTAAAATTTTTCAATAAGGGAGACAAGAATCAGTCCAAATTTATTAAAAACTTATTTATTTTAATTTAAAATCGATTTCGATCAAAAGATCATCATCAGTTAACGATTCTATTAAGTCTGTAAAATTTTAAGAATAAAAATTAATAGAAAATTATTGAAAATTATTGATTAATGATTAAATTTAGTAAATGTCATAGAATAAAATAAAATGTACTCACTTAACAAAACAATTCTTTTCAAATAGTAAAGTAAAAACTTACTGTCAAAATTGTAAACTGCTAGTGCCAATTAAATTAAATGAATTATACAATAGTAAACATCAAGAAAAATTATTAATATGCAATCAGCTGTTTTTCTTGATGTTTACTATTGTATAATTCATTTAATTTAATTGGCACTAGCAGTTTACAATTTTGACAGTAAGTTTTTACTTTACTATTTGAAAAGAATTGTTTTGTTAAGTGAGTACATTTTATTTTATTCTATGACATTTACTAAATTTAATCATTAATCAATAATTTTCAATAATTTTCTATTAATTTTTATTCTTAAAATTTCACAGACTTAATAGAATCGTTAATTGATGATGATCTTTTGATCGAAATCGATTTTAAATTTAAAATAAATAAGTTTTTAATAAATTTGGACTGATTCTTGTCTCCCTTATTGAAAAATTTTAATATCTTTTCTTCAAAGCATAAACAGCATCATATCGACCAGACCATCGATTTGGATTAAACGCTTTTAATATACGATTTGAGCAATAACGATCATGGACATTCTGAAGCTTTTGCCACAGCACAATACTATGAAAAAATTATATACCGAATCCATGGTGTCGTAAAATTGACGGGTTTCAGTCATGGCTTCCATGGCATCTTTTAACACCAAATTTAAATTGTGCAAAACACAATGCACGTGCTAAGCACGTGGAACCACATTTTGAATTATCTTATGCAAGTCATAGTACTTTCTGCTTATCGCTGCAGCGCCATCATATCCTTGTCCACGGCAGTTTTTTATGTCAAACCCCTTCTGCTGAATGGAATTCGTAACCAGTTTGTGCAATCCAATAGCAGATAAATCCTCAACTTCAATAAATAAGGTAAAGACTTCAACAACTTTCAGTTCGGATGGCGTTCCATCATCGTGAATCGAACTTGACATAACTTTTGTCTGTACAGTCCCGATTTTTAGGCTTTGTCCCGGTGTACCACCCGATTAATCATAATGTCACGGAATTTACAATTTTAAGTAGACTTTTGTTTTAGAGATCACTACTTATTGGGGACAATTTTTTTAGCGATGAGCTTGAACCACCTTGAAATAGACACGCTTAATAAACTGGTCTTAAAGCTTGGTATTTATAAAATTTTAATAATCATTGGTTTGCATATTCCCAACTATTAAAAATAAGTTTTATAGTATCACACTTAAATTGTTAAAAAAGCAAGCTGTCTCAACTGTTGCAAATTTGACCAAAACATTTCAGCGCACGTTCATTCGTAATTTTGCTTTATACGAGCCATCCTCAATTTGCCAACTATCCAAATCAAAATTGGAACTTTTTAAAAACTTCGTAATTTATTTTAAGTCTCACGCGAATTACAGGGTGGTCCTTATAAAACCGGGAAATTTACGTGAAAAATGTATTTATTGAATGTATATATTGAAACAATGAGATAACTTATCTTACCTATTCATAAATGCCCAAAATGGCTTCCTTTCGCTACATGACAACGTCTAAACCTTTTAATCCAGGCTTGTGTAAAATTTTATGCAAAATCGCTCTACGTATAATTGGTTTCCAAGGTCATTTTAATCAAAAAAAAATTCCCATTAAATTTTCCCGTTTTATAAGGACCACCCTGTATTTATTGAAATTCAAATTTTGTTCTATCGCAACACGGACTAATGCACTTCCAAATCATTGTTTAAAGTATTTAAATTAATCGCTTTTTATTTTTATAAGAGATTAATTATATCATAATTTTAAAGCATGTTTTTGTGCTTTTTTATCAATTATGTAGTTTTTATCTATTTAATTTTTGTTGATAGAAAAATTTGTTTTATTTTTTTATTTCATCAGTAGCCTTTGAATATGCATGCTGTGCTCGAACAAATGTAGGCCTAATACATTATATGTACAATATTTTAATGATTGAAATGAATTCACTTACGGATTATGAATGTGCAGTAATGCAGTTCATAATTAATAATTTAAAGGACCACACCTTATGCTTATGTATGTTATTTGGTAGTTTTTACGGTTTTTTTGAATCGCAACTGTTATACATTATAATATTTCAATAATTGAAAAGACTTTACTTACGAATTATAGATATAATGTAGTTCATAACTGATAATTTAAAGGCCACACCTTATGCTTCATGATGGTTTTTACAGTATGCTTCTTGGTGGCTTTTACGGTTTTTTTAATCACAAATGAAAAAAATCTTAAACTTTCATGAACCTTGTCAAACGTGAATAAAAGTATACTATTAAGCTGTTGTGACTCTATGACCGACGTAACCTTCAAAGTAATTGGTCATTAATCAGAAAATAATTGCTGCATAAAAAAATAAAATGTCTTTGATGATATGCTTTAAAAAGTAGTGTAATTACATTTGGTTGTAATTTTTGTCAGTTGATATATATGTTTGTTATAAACAGTCGAATTCGGCCAGCAGAAAAGTATAAGTGTTTTTTTACGTTGATACACCATGGGTATAAAGTTTAAGAATTTTATAAGAGCAAACCAAACTCGAAGCTTCTTTAGTAGAGATTTACATGCTGTAAATTATTCTTTTTTGTCGATTCAAATCTATAATCATTCTTATATAACTGATGCAACTACTATTTATTCACAAGAAGTTGATTTAAACAAGTAAAAAATAAATCAAGTTATATTCATTTATGTTAATTTAATAAGATAGAATAATTTTGTTTTTTAAGATAAAATTTTTGAAATTGTTTAAAAGCAAAAAACATAAAATACAATTAATGAGTCATTATTCACGCATCTTAATCTTAAAATGTCTACTCAAAAGTTTTTTATGCCAGTCGAAATAATAAATTATTAATAAAAGCAAAATTTAATTTGACAAAAGTTTAACTAAAATTAACTTGCTGATAAGTTTTATTCTTAAAACTTTATGAACAAAATACGTTTTCTGTAACGCAGTGGTGATAAGAGTTATTATTTATTTGTAGAGTTCCGTACGACCCTGCTGGAGTGGCAGCAGCTGCTGGGCTTATTCTTTCCTTAGCGGTTTTAGGAATAACTAGCAACTTAATCAACATCATTGTTATCACTCGCTCTCACTTGCTGAAGTATGCGTTTGTTTTATCAGTTGGCCATTTTTTTGTAATTTTTTCACTTTTTTTGTTCGTCTATTAGGTTAGATAAATAAAAGTGTTTTTATTTTAGATCAATTTTCAATATTTTTATTGTAAGTTTATCGGCGTCGGACTTATTTTCGGCTATCATAAGCCCACTTATGCTTTACCTTATGACATGGGGATACAAACAATGGAAATTGCCTCATTTTCTTTGCAAGGTGCAATAATCTTAAAAAATAAAGTTGCGTTCGATACAGAAACATACAATTTTTTATTTAATTGTTTGCATATCTTAATAAACGCCCAATTTTAGTATTTATTGTGAATTTATGGTTATAAAATTTAACCATTACTTTTTACTTTAAGTTGTATTTCCTAAAAGCTATCTTAATATTTGATTTAAGATTTAATCAATCACTGGTCTTTTCAGTTTATCCTGCTGGCTTGCAGAAAACCTTGGATTTGAGTGAAGATTATCTTTTGTGTAAATCATCTGTTTATAGTGGCTTTGGCAGTTACGCGCGTAGTTAAAATCTTGGTTTTCAATTGTTGTAAATCACAATTGGTTGACGCAGCGCCACTTTAAATGATTAAAACTAATGTTCATTCACTTGCGTAAGTCTACATTCTGCAACATTGCGACAACTAAAAATATTTTACTTAAATTTGATTTCTTCGAAATTAACAAGTAAAAACCATTACGACAACGTTTTTTTTGTTTTTGTTTAAAAAATTTTTAATGAATTACGTATGCAACCAATTTAAGTTTATTTAGTAAAACATTCAACTTTATTTTTTATCCTGTTGTAGTCTTGATTGAAGTAAATTTATAAATCAAAATATTGAAAATTACTGTAAAAGTTATCTCATCTAAAGATTTTATTCTGAAGCAAAAGCGCGGAAAGTGAAGAAGGCTATACTCCATTGTTTTAATTAACTTTTTATTTTTGTTTTGCTTGCTTAAAAAGATGTTGCTTTATATTTTGCTTTTTTTCAATCAGGTATACTGGGGAGGAGCTTTAATCTCTTCAATCGCAACAACACTACACATACTTGTGCTTTGTAGTTTGAGACTGCTGTCGATTGCAAAACCGCATGTTTATAGTCGCATCAAAGTGCTTCATGCTAAAGTAAGTTTGCAATATCAGTAGACCATTTATAATCTTTGAATGGCTGAGGTTGGTTTGAATACAGTGAGTTTGTTTATGAAAGCGTTTTGTTGGGAACACGGTTTATAAAAACAGCATAATTTTGGTGTGTGTGTAAGTCTAAAATTACGAAAGCGTTTATAATGATAGTCTGCATTGTCAAAGTAGCTACTTGAAAAAGAGGCCAATGTTGTTTTTGCTTTAAATATTAGAATAAATCTAAAATTCTTTGCAGCAGAAGCACGTTCTGTTTTAACTGTATAGCCCCACACTCACCAGTAGACTGCATTGTTTCTAGAATGAATTCAATATGTTAAAATTTCTAAAGTAATCTTAATTTGAAGATCAGCATTTTTCTTCTTTGGATTGTTTCCGGTTTAACTGGCAGTTGTACTTACGGTTTGTGGACAGATGTACTTGATGAAAACCAAATGAAAGTTGCAGCCAAACGGAGTCTACCGAACTGCACGTCTCAACCAAAATGGTACAATTTACAAACCAGTTTCATCGTACAGAAATTACTTTTAAAAGTGCGACGTTAACTGAAAGTAGATGCAATTATTTAATTTAACTGATTTTTCTTACTTTCTAATTTTTTAATTTTATCTAATTACTAATTTTTTAGTAAGAATGGTCAAGTCAATCAACAAGCAAGTGCCGACAGACCTGTTTCGTCCTTATTAGGACTCGTCAGGACACTACAGCTTGTTGTTGACCCCAACTGAAAAAGTTGAACTTAAACAGCTGGCACAACTTTCTGTTTTTGGTTTTTACACCCCAAACAAGCTGTAGTGTCCTGACGAGTCCTAATAAGGACGAAACAGGTCTTTTGGCACTTGCTTGTTGATTGACTTGACCATTCTTACTATATGTTTGTAATGGGAACTGCAGGGTTTTGCTTGTCTTAACCCGTATCCGTGTTAGCTAACTCGTTGTGGTTAGCATATCGGAACCGCCGCCAGTATGCCCTTGCGGCTTAGCGGTGTCTTTTGCAGTTGCGCTGGTGGAACATTGCTTTCATTGTACTAATTTTTTGTCGGTATAGTTTTATGTGAACAACATTATTTTGTAAATACCTTGGCATTATATCAATTATCTTTAAAAGCTTTGTGCGAAAAATAATGTATAAAAATGTTCCTTTTTGATTGTAAGTTGAAATGAAAATCTTAAACAAGTGTCGGTATTTATGATTTTAAGTTTAAAGTAACATAATTTGAATAACAATAACTCCAAGTGTGACGTCTTTGCACAGTGCTGCGTTATTTTGGAGCTACAAGGGCGCCGCAATTGTTACTATAGATATACTTATAATGATACTTTATTGACAAACCATTGTCTGATGGCATGTATTTTTTCAGTTAGTACCATTTGTGCCTCTTTGCACAGCATTTTAGATTTAGCCAGCCGGAAAATCGAATCCAGACCTACAGCGCCGAAAGCTAAATTGCCATTTTCTTTACCAGCACTTCTCAAATTGTGTTCTTCAGAACACATTTCTCAAATTGTTCCGGTGAACCAATAAACACGATAAGACTTGGAGTTCCGTGACTAAAAAAGTTTGAAAAAAATGCTAAAAACCTGATACGGGCAAACTAGCGCTCGTCGGCGGAATCCGGTTTATTTCACTTTTGAATGCGCCCCGACGAAGAATTTATCTTCAATTTTGACGTCATTTTATGGCATTGTTTTCTAATGAAATTTAAGCAATTTATCAAAATTAAATGCGTTTTTAGTTTCTCTGGTTTGTAGGTCGAAATCAAAAAAAAAAAAAGAAGGTCCTAGACATAGCAAATGTTGCCCAATTTTACAGTGGATTAACCGGTGCTATCGTTTACTTTAGTGCTTCTCAACCTTTTATTTGTCGCGAGCCAAATCTTAGCCGAAAATAGACAAGAAAACTTTGTCGACCTATTCATTTTAATGATTTTATTACAAGCATAAAAATCTCTATTTTCGTCAGCAAACCGTGATGATCTCTGAAAAGAAAAAAAAGTTTTTACTTTGAATCTGTCTTGGATTTTTTTGATTTTTAATCGAAAACTTTAGCGATCATTTAAAAAAAGAAAGGTCTTCATTTAAAATCTGTTTCGGATTTCTCGAATTTCTTTCCTAAAAAATGTTTATTTATCTTTTACACAACTACAGCTTTTAGTGACCCAATCAAATTAAAAGTAACCCAATTTTGGGTTGCGACCCAGGGTTCGAAATCCATTGACTTACTTGATAAAGTTTTTGATGATATCTTTTAATAGTTTTAATAAGTCATATGTTCTTTCATATTTAGGACTTCTAATTTTATGAAATTCAGCTCTCTATTTGGAAACACTATTTTCTTTTTTTTGCCTTTGGTAGCTGTGGTCATTTTATCGAGTGCAATTGCATGGAATTTAATTTCTCGTCGATATAAACAAAACAAAGGTAGACACAATTGCTTTGTTCAATTTGAGTGTATTGCGTTGACAACTTTAGAAAAAATAAAAAAATTGCTAACACCACAAACCTGTTATAGTTTTTTTTCCAAAGATCTGCTGAATTTATCCTCCAAATCTTAAATCAAGACTTGATTAAATAATAATAGAAATTACAATTACTTCTTTTTTACACATATATTTCACAATTTTTATTGTTTTATTAATATAGATTAAACCTTGACTAACCCATTTAAAATTTTATTGAACTCGGTGACAGTTTTTAGTTAAAATTACATTTAAAAAAATCTATTTCAGTTGTTTTGCTTGTTGTTTCAAGTTTAGTTAAAGAACTTAAGCATTCGAGTAACAAAGTTTAAACATAAAAAATAAAAATTTTTGTTTCGAAAAAAAATTTAATAAAACTAATTTTTAAGAAAATTGTCTTTAGTTTCTAGAAAGACTAAATCTTCACTAGACGATGCAGAAATAAAACGTCGAAGAAAAGAAAATCAAGCTGTCCTTCAAATTGTCTTAATTGTGGTTTCTTACTTGTTTGGCTATATCCCAATTTCAGGTATGAATTGATACAGGGCGAAAGCTATAAACATGCGCGACCGTGTAGTTGCAAGGGACCCCTATCCCCACACTTCCATTAAAAAATTACCCATTCCCGAACTTTGTAATCAATTATTTTTATGTTTCCCGCCAATTTACAAAACAAGAAAACCTATTTTAATAAGGAATTAATGAGTTAGGTCACACGCTAGTGTTTCTCAACTCATGGGTCTCCGTTTAAGTTGCTTGGGTTGCGGATTTTTAACAAGTTGTTTAAAAGTTTTAAGAAAAGAAAATTCTTAAGCAAATCTGAAAAACGCATCTCTGCTTTCATCTTCGAGTCTTTTTTAGTAATCAATTGAAAGGTTGGCACAGTTTACGTGGAAATGCAATATTGTTGCATTTGAATGATAAGCAATGTGTTTGACGAGATGAAAATTTAGTGACAATGGGGGTCCCGTAAAATAAGTCTACATTTGGCCTCGAAAAACCTAGCTTCGGCTCTTAATTGATATCAGCTAGAACAAAAGTTTCTATTGATAATTATTTTGTAAATATTTTCCTTTTTTTTACAAACTCAATTATTTTATTTTCTAATAATTTTTTTTTTTCGATCAATAAATTTTGTAAAATAAAACTCAAATTTCTTAATTATTGAATAAAAAGTAATAATGAGTTTCGCAAATTTACCAGTAAAGTTCAAGGTTTAATTTATTTAATTTTCATTCCCTTTTAAAAACAATTGCTGTAAGTACACAAAAAACAACAGAGATTGAGAATAAAGAATAGCAACCAATCGCTGCAGCTTTGAATAGCATTTTTTTTATAATTTTTCTTACAAAAGGGACTCGATTGAAAAAAGCAAGTTGTTATCATCACATGGTTTTACAAAAGCTCTTTTATTGCTGCTTGATGTCTTCATTTATTTTATTAGCGATACCTTATAATTTCTTAAAAGGCCGTGATATACATCAAATAAATTAAAGATACAACATTGGTATCCCAATGCAGTTTTTATTTGATGTAAATGCAAATATAATTTTCAATTCTTACGGTTATAATTATCTTTTTTTAAAAATTCTTATTTGACAACCACTTACTTCATATCTATTAAATTGTTATTAAATACTTTATCATGCTAGTTACAATTAAAAGGTTAAGCAAAAATAATGATTTTTTCAAGTATTTTCTTTTTTAAGTAATTCAAGTATTTTTGCAATTTTTCACTCGTTTTTGTTTTGAATAATTTTTGAAAAACGTTTTTTGGAAATAAAAATTTTTACATTTTTTTAGTGTTTTTTATTGTGTTACCTAAAATAAAACGGCCAGAGGACGCATGGTGGGGAACTGTTATCTGCTACGTTTGCATGAGACTCTGTGAGTGTCTTAATCCTGCCTTCTACAACTTTGGCTCAAGGTTAATATTTCTTACCGTTTTTTTTTGTTTTTTTGCATCAAAAAGAAGTTAGGTTAAGTGTTTCAATAATTAACCCACATAAAGCCAGCGTTCATATAAAACTAACATGCAGAAATTTCCGCTAGACTTTTAAAAATTACCTGTTCTGTTTCCTTTTTCCGCTTCCGCTTTAAAAAATTTTCTCAAATTTGCAGGAAGTTGTAAAATCCCTTTAACAATAAATAGTATTCAATTGAGAAAAAAATCAATAAAAATTATTCATAAAAAATTCCTTGAAATACAAATCAATCGAAGTAAAAACTTTAAACAAAATCATGAATTAACTTTAATCGTACACTTAACCTAACTTTAACCCTAATGATTAGCTTTTACCATTACAAAAAACGGTGTTGGCGACTAATCAGTGGTTTGCAACCAATGTCTAGTTCAGAGGTGGGGAACCTTTTTATTATTAAAAGCCACATTAGATTAGGCGGTGACAAAGGAGCCCGCATAAATTAAATTATTAAAGAAAATAGCGTTATCACTTTAAATCTGAACTAGTTTTCTTGATTTTCGTTTCCAAAAAAGCAGTGATCTCGAAAAACAGATCTTCACCTTGATTTTGTCCTAGTTTTCTTTATTTCTGTTCCTAAAATACAGTGATCTCTAAAAGTTAAAACAATTTTCTTGTGATTAGCAGCAGTTATTGACACATTATTCTATTATTTTTTAAATTGCCGTGGAAGCTGCACAAAGAACTCATGGAGGCTGCAGGTTTGCCACTTTTGTGATAAGTTGTAATAAGGTAACTGTTGAGAAATCAGATGAAATAAATTGCTTCCATTTTTAGATTTACAAACAATTGCAACTACCTGCTCTTGCTTTAAGTTTTCTGATTTTAACGTATTTCATATGCTTTTGTTTTACATTTTTTAAGCCTTAGTTGGGTAAAAATTTTTCTGAAAATACTTCTTTATCACAGTCATATTTATCGACTTTCTTGTCTATTGTAGCTTTTTCATGCAGTTATTTTAATTGGTGGATGATGAGGTGTTTCATTTCAAACCAATTTCATACTCCTATTCGTAATCTTCTTTATTTACATTAGGTAAATGAACACCTATTAGATGGACTTAACTAACTAAATCAGAGAATTCTATATCACTCTCTCCGAGTAATTTTTGTTTTTGTTTTTGTTACTCGTGACTTAATAAAACAGTATTAAACGCTTTTTTTGGACAAATCCAACTACCATTATTTATTTTTTTGAAAAGTAGTTGGGGGATATAACTGTACTTCACACTGCTTAGTAATAAGGCCACAAATGAGTAAAACGGGCTTTCTCAAAGTACAAGGACATGACGTGAATAAACATTGATTTAGACAGAAACCTTTAGCAAACAAAGAAACGGAAAGCGTAATTTTTAAAAGTTTAGCGGAAATTTCAACCTTTCGCTCACTTTTCCGCGACCGCTTTCAGTCTAAACCAAGCTAAAAAATAAAAAAATATTTATCTTTAATCTTTTTATATTAGGCACAACAAATTTTTCGCTTCTGCCAAATTTTTTTTTATTCTTTCCATCTTGTTTTTTGCTCTTTCCGCTATACCTTTTGATTTAAACCGACCTTAAGAGTTTTTCAAATAACATTATTACAAACACGGCGCTCTTACCACTTGGTCACATTGCAAACAAAATGGATCTTTATGCCTTTGTAGGTTATGTGAAAACTAAAACCTTGTTTTATGGAGAAGTTTTAGGATAAATAAGTGGCAAAGGTTGCTTGCCTTGAGATGGATCTAATTAAAAAAGTGGAATTATTTTAATTAAGTTTCTTGTTGCAATTATGCACACATTAGCTTGAAAACGTTTTTATGAAGAAGTTAAAAAAATTTTTTTGTCATAAACATATTTTAATCATCTGTTTTATTTTGGTATTTTTACAGCAAGATTCGAACGGAAACTTTAAAATTTTTCCGATCAATTCCTTGCAATCGAGATCAAATGTGATAGTCGATTTGAAAATGAAACTGCCGAGACGAATCTAAAAATTTTATTTCTATTTGTTTTTAAATAGGCCTGATTTTTTTAATGGAACTCTGTTTTAGCATGCAAAGATGAAGTTTTTGTTGTTTACAGCTCTCGCTGTTAAGATGGCAACTGTACATTGTGCAATTATTGGCTTCCGATACGTTTTCACTTATCGGTATCATGTGGACAAAACTAATTAAATTGATTTCGTTTCTTATAATTAGATTTGAAAAAGGCTTTTACTTGGTTTAAACTATTTGTTAAATAAATGCATAAACTGTAGAAAAGGAATAAAACAGTGTGAAAAACCAAAAACATAAATATTGTAAAAATAAGGAAGAGCAATTACAAAATATAGTTTTGATTAGTTCGTTGTGTTGTAGATAATAACAGATTTTGTTTCCGGAATTTTTTATTGAAATTTTTCTTGATATGCAGTGAATTTTACCGATTTTATTATTTGATCAGTGTTTTACATTGTTTTTAGCGCTTCCAGCTTGACTTTTGTCCTAATGTTTTGTAGGATTGTTTTTTATAGTAAGTTTAAGTGAATCCTCACATTTGCACAGTAAAGCGTGTTTTTGTATTTTTTATTGAAATGCAAGATTTGAAACTCTGAAAAGTTTACAGACGACCTGTAGAGCAAATTAAATTGTAGGGAACATTCTTCGGTCTTCAAACCATCGAAATTTAAAAAATTTCATAACTTTATATTTTGATGAATTTTTAGAAGCTTATTAAAGTTTATGTCACTCATCTATGCTAATTCAAAATCTTTTTTACAAATTGTTTTTATTTCTATTCATTTATCTTTCTGACAAGTAAGAAAATGTCGAGGGCGTTATACTTAGGCAACTGTCTCGCAATTTTAATATTACTCGAATAAAAGCAAATTTTCTCGTTGTCGTATCAATGTAAAAAAACTAATACCCTAAATCAGGGGTCTCCAAACATTTCGAGCATGTAGATTTTTTTGGATCTCTTCGGGCCAAAGCCAAAATCACAATTTGCGAAAAACACTTAATATTGAATTCATTCTCATATTTTTCAATTTTCATCCCAAAATCATCGTCATCTCTAAAAAAAAAAAAAAAACAGGTCTTCACCTAAAATTGGTAACTACTTTTTGCAGTTGATCTCTGTCACTGCCCTAAAACTCCTGATTTTTCCCCCTGCAAGGTACGGCTATGGGCATTTCCGGCATAGTTTTATCCAACTGTGGTTCAAAGTGAATGTATATATGCTTTTTACAAAGAGCTCCGCGGGCCGTACTTTGGAGAACCCTGCCCTAAATTTTACAAATAAAATTTAAATTGTTTCATTGCGTGAAATCTTTTTTAATTTAAAATTTCTCCTGTTTTTGAATTCCCTAAACATTGCCAGAATTTTGGTTAGGTATAATTTGTTTGCTATAAATAGTGCTGGCTCTAAAATACTAAGTACTGCGCACAAAGTAATCTCGTAGGCATTGTTCATAACGACGCCCCAGACATGTTTATTAGATTTCTGCGTCAATCTATCAATCCTCTCCGCGAGTTTAGCTTTAGCTAACTTTGGCTTTCCGGACACTCATCACCAACGGCATAGTTTAAAAAATGGTTTTTCGATGCCAAAAATCTAAACGTTCTTTTGTGCTAGCTTCGTGTAAACTACAAAGCAGTCGAGTTTAGCTACCGGCTACCGAAAGGACGAATAATAAATGGAACACGGCCGAAGTATGGTGACAACATATTTTTATTTTAGCTTTCATTTATAAGGCCAGTATTAAGCTCATTTAAATAGTTTTTTAAAGACAGATTGGACTAAACTCAATCGCTTGCGGGGTTTTGCTTTTTATCGCATTGCTAGTGAGCGCCATTAAATAAATCGAAAACCATATTATTCAGTATCAGCGTACGTCGGACAGTAACAAAATGCTTGGGATCTGAGAATTCTGAATGAAAAAAATCAACGCTGGCTCAACGCAACAACTGCCAACATCTGGTCGGGCAGTGCAGCAGCCTGAGATAATAAAAAAATAAACCTTTGGCCGCAATCTTGTTTGTGTCCGACCCTGTGGCAATTTTCAATTTTGTACCAAGGAATTGTAATCTAAATAGTTTCAATCTATAAAAATTCCAAATTTTTTTCTCTGGTCAAAAAATTCTTATTCATCTTTTTCATTTCATTTCATTTTATTCTCAATCATTAGTAAACAGTTTAACACTAAAAGTTATAAATGTTGAAAAGATCAAGAAAAGGAAGAAGCAGCACAACGTCAGACGTTAAAACATGCATAAGATAATCAGAAAGTGAAAGTAAAAAACAGTAGAAAGCATGGCCGCAACACCTTAATCACATAAAAATATAAGAAATGAAAAAAAAAGAAAATATAATAATAATATTATCAAACAAATTGAGAGATTGAAGAACGGTTTTTTACAGTTCAATCATATTTATTTTTCGGTACATTCGGAAACGCTATATATGAAACAGATTGGTTTCTTTATCATCTTAAAAAGTCGCTAAAAAAAAGAAAACTTTGCCATGACAACTAACATGGAATGCTCCTTGATTGCTCTGAGAGCTGAGTAACAGAATTTTTGTGAGCAGAGAAAAAAATTTTGGATTTTTGATCGGTTGAAAATATGTAGATTACGATTCCTTGGGTACAAACTTGAAAATTGCGACCCGGTGTTGATGCCCACGCACTATGATTTCATATAAATTTTAGTCCTTGTTATAGTAAAATATTGTTTCAAGTTTTTGTTGTCTGTACCTCGTTTTGAACCTTTGTTTCATTTTTGCTGTACATTTTCATTTCTTTCGGTGCTTCTGCATTGAAACTTTCCTGAACTGCTTTTACCATTATTAGAGTGGTTTCGTTTAGCCCGTGCTTAATCATAAGTTTTTTCTGTTAAAACACTTTTATTTTTCGCAGTTTGGAGATTGATTTATGTTTGGTCCATGTTGACTCCGTTTTAGTGTATATGTAATTTTAGCACTTGCCTCAAAAAATAACCAAGTTGGTTCTCGTTCACTGTTTACCGAGGTTAATTGATAAATTTTAAAAATTTGGGAAATCCCCAAAATCTGGAAGATTAGTAAAAATGAACAGTGAATGAGATCCAAAGTTGTTTAGATTTTATTTCTTATTATTTTAAAGATATTTTTTTTGCAAAAACTGTTTCGTTGCCGCTTCAGTGACAGTGGTTAATCTATTTTGTTTGTTGATTTCTCTAAACACCTAATTATCGCCGTTAAGTGTTGGTGCAAGAATTACCGTAAGCACAAAAAATGGATTACAAGAAACCCTATAATTATTTTTCCACCGTGAGATAGACCGTGGTTCCTCACGTCACCCACCAACCGGATATCTTACGGTTCTTTTTGACGCGTTAGCAATAATATTTTCTCACCAGAATTTGCTACTATTTTATTGCGTAACATTTTGTATCGAATTTAATGTGATACAGAATAATAAGAGGCGATTTGTTATGCTCCCCGCGCATAATTACAGTAAATAAACCCAATTTGTGCATTGTGCATCGATGAACAAAACGTTAGTTAGATCTAATTCAGATTAAAAGCAAAAAAACTCTGAACCGAAAAGCTAGAACAAAGATGATTGAAATGATATTTGGTAATCTCACATTAAGAAAATAAAGGTTGCAACAGATAATTTGCAATAGATAATCCTTTTTATATTTTTGGGTTATCAAGTTTTTGTGTAAAAAAATTTTTTTATGAAATTCCGTCCAAACAGAATTAATATACATTGAACTATAATGAGTATATGGCTGACGTAAGCTACATCAGGAACCCGAAACTAATTGCTGTATAAATAGCAATTAACAGTTTGGCGCCTTCAATGATAAGGTTGAAAATACAGGGTAATTAAAATGAATATTAAGTTTTATCAGCCAGAATTTTCTTTGTTATAAAATCTCAAAATTGGCTTGGAATGATAAAGTTTTCTCTACATGTATCATGTCTGCAAATATTAGAAATTTTACAGAAATAAGCCAAACTAGAAAGATATTTAGAATAAGTTTACCGAGTTCAAACTATTCTTTTGACTTACTTCAAATAAATAATTATTCTAATGTAGATAATGGATCAATAGCAGTTTATCAAAAGTAAGAAGCTTTTAACAAGTAAAATTAGGATTTTTTTGTCTCAGTTTTCAATAAAATAGACTTTGCTCAATACTCTTTTAATTATAATTTATCTTGTTTTACTTGCAGTTTCGCGCCTTTAAGTTTGTGAATATCATTTTATGCGTTCCACAACGAAAAAAATCTTTAGAAAAAAAACACGTGAAACTAGCAATAAATACTTAAATTTGGTTAATGTTATATAATGATACGGTCAACAAAAATGACAGTCAGTAGCTAGATATCTTTTTTTTCTTTCGGTACATTTAAAAAAGCTTATGAAAGTAACAAATACTCTTACCCTATAGTTCTGTTTTTGTTATACTTTAGCAATGAATCAAGCCATTCTGCTTATTGTGAATAGAAAAAAAAGTTTTTTTTATTGCCAATATTATAGCGAGGTAAAGCATTTGCAAAGAAGTTAAAGAGAAAAAATTACTCTTAGTTATCTTAGAACTTTACGATTAAAGAAACATATTGAGATAAAAGTTAATGTGAGAAAGTTAAAACAATAGGATTAATTTCCGGGACAAAACCATTACTAGCAAATTACGTTTTTTCGCAAAACTTGTATTTGTTTTTAGAGTTCCGTACAACAATGTGGAATTAGCAGTGGCTGTTGGGCTTATTGCTTCCTTAGCGGTCTTGGGAATAATCAGCAACATGGTCAACATTATTGTTATTACTCGCTCTGACCTAATAAAGTACGTTTGCCTTATTCTGTTCAAGTTTTTCACTTTGTAGCTTGTTTCGAGAATAAAAAATTAGAACTAGTCTTTTCAGATCAATTTTTAATATTTTTCTTGTAAGTTTATCGGTATCGGATTTGTTTTCGGCTGTCATTAGCCCTCTTATGCTTTATCTTATGACATGGGGATACAGACATTGGAAATTGCCTCGTTTTTTCTGCAAGGTACGTAAAAATAAGGTAACATATTTTTGGTTATAACAATACTTTTCTGAACAAAAATACGCTCGAATTTTTTAAGTGAGACAAACTCAAACGTTTGGAACTAAATATGCTTTTCCGTGTTTCATATAACCAAACCAAGATCTTCTCCGGCTATACTGCAATATAAGTTGAAAATAAGCACTTAAGTCAGAAATTTTTAAACTAATTAAATTTTGAGAAACTATATCATAAAGACTCGCATGATCCAAAATCGCATTTTGAAGCCAGAATGCCGCAAGACAAGACTTATTTTTCAAGTTTTATTCAACTGTAAAGTAAGATAAGCAAAAAGTTCACCTTTGTTCACTTTTTGCTTTAGGAATGCCCAACCTGCGGTTCACAAAATATTTTTTACTCGGATGTTCAACTAAATAATTGTTGTGCTTCTTAGCATTTCGAATAGAGTTTGGAAAAAAATTATTTTAAACCAGTAGAGGTTTCTCGTTTTATCTTGAAAAAATTACATAGATTGTAGTAGCGAACATTTTTTATCTTCTTACAAATTTGTGGTTCCTACTTGGTAAACAAGGGGACAACTAAAAATAAATACATAAAATTAAAGTGAACACAGAAAAACAATCTTCACTTTAATGCCTAAAATAAAAATAAAATAGAATCGAAACAAAGATTTTTTTCTTTTATCCTTAACCTTAATCACTACAATGATTTGTGGTCCTGCAAAAACTTTGACAAAAATTCGGATCACTTGGGCAAAAGGTTGGGTCTTTTTATAAAGTAATTTTTAGCATTAGTTGGGCAATCAGCATGTCGTGAGTTTTAACATTTTTTTTTATTTCTACTGGGGAGGAGCTTTAATCACTTCAATCGCAACAACTCTGCACATACTAATTTTTGTAGTTTAAGGCTGCTGTCAATTGCAAAACCGCATGTGTATAATCGCATTAAAGTGCTTCATGCTAACGTAAGTTTGCAACAAGATGTTTTTCAAACTTTAAAAAGAATTTACCAGCAATATCTTCTGTGACCCGAGTTTGGAAAGAGTAAAAAGGAAAAAAAGTTCTAGATACCAAACTGCTTAAAAATGAGAAGCACCAGACTCGAGTTTCGCTTTTATTAGAGCTCGTCAGTGATGCATATCTCACTGCGAATCGAACTCGCTACATGTGGTCTTCCAAGCAGGAGACAACACCACTAGACCACGCGAGCCCGACAACAACTCGATCACAAGCAGCTGGAAATCATTCCCGGTCATGAGGTGCGGCCTTGGTCTTACCACAACGTGGATTCTGTGTATTTCTTGCGCGGCAAAAGCCGGGAATCATTTCCAGCTGCTTGTGATCGAGTTGTTGTCGGGCTCGCGTATTCTAGTGGTGTTGTCTCCTGCGTGGAAGACCACATGTAGCGAGTCCGATTCGATCACTGACGAGCTCTAATAAGAGCGAAACTCGAGTCTGGTCCTTCTCATTTTTAAGCAGTTTGGTATCTAGTATTATCCAAAATACCTCATGTTATTTAGAAAAAAAGTTCAGAAGGCACAATCACATGTTTTTAAATTTTAAAGAAAACCTATAGCTACAGTTGTAGCCACAACGCAAAAAAGTGCCATAATGTGTTATTTTGTTTGTTTCGTCATTATTCCTCATTAATTTGAAGATTAGCATTTTTATCCTGTGGATTATTTCCGGTTTGAGTGGAGGCAGTACTTATGGAATGTGGACTGATGTACTTGATGGTGAAGAAATGAAATGGGCAATAAAATGGCGACTTCCCATCTGTGCTTCTTCAAAAAAATGGTGAGAGTTATGATTAAAGCAAAAGAACTTAAAGTTTTCATTTCAACTTGCATTGAAAGTACAAAAAGTAGTAAAGTTTAAAATAATATTTTTGTTAAACGTAATTTGATTGCTGAATACAAAATAAGCAATAAAAGTTATCACAAATTGAAATGCATATTGCGGTAAGCGGATTGTAAAAGAATTATGTTTTTGTACTTGAAAACAACGTGTAAGAGCTTTCATACAATTTATGCATAGTTCTAAAATTGATGCCACGAGTATAATTTAACTTTAAGTACTGGTTAATTTTCAATGAAATTTAAAGCAAACGGCTAAAAAAATCTCAAAATACAATACTAATACAGCTACTTGCAACAATCACCATCTCAGTCAGTGACTGACAACGGCGGTTCCAAAGCCACATGCGTCAATCAACTGGCTTTTTGAGAATTTTTTCATTGTGAAAAAATCTTTAATCCTACTAAAAGTCATATTGATTGATATAAAAAGTTTTTGCGCATAGCACCATCCACAACACTCCGTTTAAGAAAACTTAATTGATTCGTTATTCCAAACATGATTTAAATTATAGATTAAAATAGTTATAGTTTTTGTACTTTTATATTCTTGTCCTAAAAATATTTCTATTTTTGTTTTGATTCATTACAAACGTAACTCTTAACATGCTGCTTGGAAACAACCTAAAGTCAAAAAACACTGAAAGCATCTTCAAAAAACGAGATTGTTAATGTGTAACAGCACTCCATAGTACTAAAAAAGTAAATTTTTGTTAGTAATGATTCTGCAAGTTTGTAGTTACACTACTTACGGCTATATTTATCTATCTCATGGATATTTTCAATTGTATTAAATGAAAAAGAAACTCTTGATGCGTTTAAAGTAAAACTTTATAATTTTTTTCAAAAATGTTATAATTCGTACACAATTGAATTCTAGAATGCTGAATGGATTCAAAATGATCCCTTTAAATCTTCCCGTAACTTTCATCATTTTTAGAGCCCAACAATTTTTTGGAATGGTATGTGTTTATGCCACCTATAAATATTTTTTTAAAATATTTACCTGAATGCCCAAAGGAGTTATTTTGACTACCTGTGTTGAGATGTTTAAAAAAGCTGTTTGTGGACAAAAGGCAATGGTATTGTTTTTATGTTTTGAAGCCAAAATTTTATTTAAAAAATCAATTGTATTTTTGAAGTAGCTTGAAGGCTTCTCAGATGTCAAGTATTTTTGCAAAAACTTATCACTTTCTTATCGGTTCAATACAGTAGTTCCTTTGGTTAAAACATTGTGAGTGAATTTTCTTTTTTATTGTCTGTCAACAGTGCTTTACATGTAGATAGCGTAGAATCACTTTGTTTTGACTTGCTGGTGTAGGTCTAATTGCTAGTAGTTCATAGTCCAATCGTAGCTGCGCTTTAGTTTGAAACTTGGAGCAGTCAACATTTGAGTATGTCTATAAAACAAAGTCTCAGAGAGAAGTTTTGTTCATGCTAACTGATATTCCTGAAAATGTGTCTAAATATGGGATGAAAGCTGCAGCCTTGATGCAGACGATTTTCATACCAGCAGCAGATCGTCACCGTTGCGTCGTTGTTTGAAGGGTATCTATTTAAAGTCAGACACAAATAGTAATGGGGACAATGGTTAATCCTTTTACTACCTCGGAATTCTGTACTACCCGGATCAGATGCTGGCAGTAATGGTGTTGAGCCAGCATCGAGTTTCGTAATCAAAAATTGTCAGACCTTGTGCTCCACGTAATGTCCCATGTATGGAGCATGCTACTAGGACGTGGTCTGCAGTTTGTTCCAGGGTGCCTCAATCGCATTTCGATGAATGAGAGAGATCCCATTTGTGCATGGACGAATGAAATTGCCAAACACTAGTCCGCAGGCGATTGAACTTAACCGAAAATATTCGGGGTAACCTCATTCCAACAGGCCTGGCACTGATCTTGAATACAAAAATATGAAGCCTGAATGTATTCTTGCAATACCCTGCCTTCCATCTATAATTTTTCCACTGAGAAGCGCGAATGTCAAGTCCGGCAAGGTTGTTTAGACGCTTCCGCAGAGCTGGAACAAACGGGCTCTAGATCTTAGTCTTTCTTGGTCGTCGTCGTCGTCATCGTTTGAAGGATATCCACTCTAAGTCAGACACAAACAGGACTGGGGCCGAGGATTTATCCTTTTACTACCCCAGACTGCTGCACTGCCTGAATCAGATGTTGGCAGTGGTGTTATTAAGCCAGCATCGGGTTTTGTCATCCAAAACCGTCAGACCTCGTGCTTCATGTGGTGCTCGATGTATAGAGCATGCTGTTAGTACATGGTCTGCGGTTTGCTCAGAGGCGCCACACTCGCAATTCGGTGAAGGAGCAAGACCCCATTTGTGCATGGATGAATGGAATTGCCCAACACCAGTCCGCAGGCGGTTGAGCTTAACCCAAGCTGCTCGGGGTAAGCCCATCCCAACAGACCTGGCACCGGTCCCGGGCACAAAAGCACGGAGCCTGGAAGCATTTTTACAGTACTCCGCGTTCCATTTGTGATTTGTCCATTCAGAAGCGCGGATGTCAAGTCTGGCACGGTTGTTCAAAAGATTCCGCGCAGCTGGCACAAACGGACGTCTGAATCTTAGTCTCACTTGGCGATTATCTGAGGACCCACTTAAAAGACCATGCAAGATATGATCAGGGTCCAGAGATCCACGGTGATCGATAGAGATGTCGCTCCCAGTCGGCGAAGCTCAGCTGGCTGGATGCCTGAGAGTACAGGTAGGTGGTCCGTTGGAGTGGGACGCAGGCATCCAGTAACTATGCGCAAGGCGTCATTCAAGATACTGTCAATGAGGCGAGTGTGAGCACTGCGACACCAGACTGGCGCACAGTACTCAGCTGTTGAGTAGACTAGAGATAAGGTGGCTATGCGTAGTGTTTTAGCACCAGCACCCCATCCCGAGCCTACGAGTCGCCTCAGCAGTGTGACGCGCGAGGATAGTTTTTTGCGCAATGCCACTAAATGGTGACGAAACGTGAGCAATCTGTCCAGTTTTACCTTAAGATAAGTAGGGGTTGGACAGAACGGTAAAAGTCCACCGTTGTTGTAGACCTTTAGCTCACGTTTGGCTTCTCGGTTATTTAAGTAAAAGGCTGCCGTCGCCGTCTTAGTGTGACTGAGCTTCAACCTCCAAGTCTGGAGATACGCTGAAAGTGTAGACATGTCTTGGCTTAAAGTCCCCTCCAAGTCCTTCCAGTTTCCACAAGAGTGCAACAATGCTAAATCATCAGCATAAGCAAACTTTCTGGAAATCATGGACGGCAGATCGTACGTATAGATGTTAAATAGGATGGGAGCCAAGACCGATCCCTGAGGAACGCCGTTTTTAAGACGGCGTAGCCTGCTTTGCTTGCTGTCACCGGTGGTAAGGGTGAAACTTCGATTTTGGACAAGCTCCATAATAATTCTGACTATGTGCTTATCCGGAAGTAGTCTCAGCAGCATGCAGGTAAGGCCAGGGTGCCAGACAGTGTCATAAGCAGCTGTCAGATCAAAAAATACGGCACCGGCCTTCTTTTTAGCCTCAAAAGAATCCTGGATGTTCTGAATTAGCAGAGCAACTTGATCTACGGTTGACTTCCTGCGTCGGAACCCAGCCTGCTCTTTAACCCTACGTTAGTACCTTGGGGTGTTTCAGCACCCTGGGGTGTTTCAGCACCCCAGGGTATTAAATTTATATGCCGTTTTGAGTTGGCAACACTTGCAACTTTGTTTTTTTAAATACCCTTTTGAATAGGTGAGAGGAAAAAATGCTGAAAATCTTACAGTACTGTGACTTGTTCTTCTTATTTTTTTAGGGTAAATTATGGATAGTTACAGTAGAAATGTAGAAAGGTTAGTAAGTCTAGTGACATGAAAAAGCCTGAAATTATTACTTTTTATAATTCGACCAAGGGCGGAGTGGATATGGTTGACCAAATGGCAGGGGAGTACGACACTTCAAGAAATAGTCGACGTTGGCCTTTGACTGTTTTTTACACGCTGTTGAACGTTTTCACTATAAATGCATACATACTCTACTGTCATAACCCTGAAAACAAGCTAAAACGCCGTCTATTCATTAAGAGTGTAAGTATGCAGCTTGTTCAAGAGGCTCTGAAAAGAAGATTGCAGAATATTCACCTGTCAAGAGACCTCAAAAGTGGAATTAGAAGAATGCTGCCAGAGTCAGAAGAATCTTCAACATATTCACAGGCATCGACATCAAATCGTGCAAAGAGATGTGAATTGTGCGAGAGGTCACGTGACCGCAAAGTCAAAACAGTTTGTACCATTTGTGGTAAGCATGTTTGCAAAGACCACAGCAAGTTGTTTGTGCAATGCATAACATGCCATGAATCCGCATCTAACGATGAAGAATCAGAGTAACAAATAACACTGATGGCGATAAGGTTGGAAAAAGACTACCGGGGTACTCGTTTTGGTTGTGAGTTATCGCACATTAATCACTTTACAGTTTAGATTTATTCAATAAACAGCTTTGATGTTTTATTATTGTTTAAATCTATTTAATAAACAAGCATTGAAGCCCAATGTGTATATTGCTTGTTATTGACAACAGTTTTAATAATGGGGTGCTGAAACACCCCATGGTACTAATGACGTTCCTACCCCCAGGGTACTAACGTAGGGTTAAGAAGCAGTGGATCGATTAATGGTTCAACGCGGATCACGGGAGATAAGCTTCTCGAAGAAGATAAGCCTCTCGAGGATCTTGTAGGGGACACAGAGCAGAGATATCGGTCGATAACTCTTTGGGTTCTTGGCATTATATAGGATGGCAAGACAATTAATACTTGCCCAGCTAGCCAAGCACTCACCGTCCGGAATGTTGTCATCGTAACCCCAGTCAGCATGACGACAGTTAAAATCGCCAGCGTACAGGCAGGGTTGAGGAAACACTGGGAGATCCAGGGTTCGCAATCGCGTTGGCGGTGGTTTGTAAACGTTGACTATTTTATAGCCATCAACGTCCACACACAGTCACTCAATCTCCGATGTCGATGGAGATTGATCCAAAAGCGTGTATCTCAGTCGCTCATGGACAAACGTGGCAAGGCCATACTTCCTGCTTAAAGAAGACCCAGCTAGTTGGTAGTTTGGTAGTACCGACTTCTCTGCATCAGTGCAGTGGGTCTCCTGCAGTAGGATGACGAGTGCTTCAGACTGCATAGCGAGGTGATGAAGAACGTTCATCTTGCTTGCAGTGAGGCCTTCGATGTTCAGCTGAAGAATAGCGGGTCTTCGGAACTTGTTCGCAATGTGCCCTGAAAAGGGCAGTTTTATCCTAGCATTGCCCCGTCCTGAAAAGGACGTTTGCCGATTAGCAGATTCACACTGAACATCGGAATGGGTGGATACCCTTTCGTTTTGGTAGGTTTGGTTTCGGACTGTTATCTTTAACACCAATGAACAGACTTACTCACGGCCCAGGCTGCGAGAAAGCACCTACCATCTGGGCCAGTCTTTCTTGGTGAGCGTCTGCAAACCCACTATATTTATATGTCTCTCGACCCTGATCATATAGTGGGTTTGCAGATTCTTGGTGAGCATCTGCAAGCCCACTATATGATCAGGGTCGAGAGATCCACGGTAAACCAAGTAAGTGTCGCTCCTAGTCGATGAAACTCAGCTGGATGGATTCCTTAAAGTATGGGTAAGTGGTCCGTTGGAGTGGGACGCAGGCATCCAGTGACTATGCATGGAGTTATGTAGGACACAGTCTATGAGGCGAGTGTGAGTGCTGCAACATCAGACTCGTGCACAGTATTGAGCAGTTAAGTAGAGCAAAAATAAGGAAGCTGCGTGCGTTGTTTTAACACGAGTATCCCACCCTGAGTCTAGACGTCGCCTCAGTAGTATGACGCGTGAGGATAGTTTTTGCGACAAGCCACTAGATGGTGATGGAACATACCGATCTCTCCAGTTTTACTCTAAGATAAGAAGAGGTTGGATAGAACGGTAAAAGTCTATTGTCGTTGTAGGTTTTTAGCTCAAGTTTGGCCTCTCGGTTATTTAAATAAAAGGTGCCGTCACCGTCTTAATGTGACTGAGCTAACTTCCAAGTCTGGAGATACGCTGAAACTGCAGTAAACATTTTGGCTTAAAGTCTCCCTTAAGTCCTTCCGGTTTTCCGAAGAGTGCAGCAATGCTAGATCGTCTGCATAAGCAAACTTTTTGAAAATAGTGAAAGGCTGGTCGCACGTATGAATGTTGCAAAAAAGGGAAGCCGAAACCGCTCCTTGAAGAATGCCGTTTTTCAGACAGCGTAGCCAACATTGCCTGCTGTCACCGGTAATAAGGGTAAAACTTCCATTTGGATAAATACATGATCATTCTAACCATCTGCTATTGGGAAGAAGCCCCAGCAGTTTACAAGGAAGGCTACGGTGACAGACAGTGTCATATGCCGCTCTCAGATTAACAAATACAACACCGGCCTTCTTCTTAGCTACGAAAAAATCTTCGATGTTCTAGGTCGGGAGAACGAATTGCTCCACGGTTGACCTCCTGCGACAAAACTCATCCTGCTCTTTGTGGAGCAGTAGATCATAATTTGCTTAACATGGATATAGATAAGCATGTCGAGGATCTTGTAGGAGACACAGAGCAGAGATATTGGTCGATAACTCTTTGGGTTCCCAACGGGCTTCACAGGCTTTGTAATTGTGACTGCAAGCGCTCTTCTCCAGATCTTCAGAATTTTGAGTACGCGCAAGCAGAAAGAAAGAAAGTCACCTAACCAGGACTATAATGCAGCTCCAGCATAGATTATAAGCTCTGAGCACATGGAATCAGGGCCTGGAGCTTTAGCTAGTGTGTTGGAGGGCAGCAGTCAGTTCTCTCTGTGAAAAAATTTCAGAAATATTCATTAGGTCTGGCGTTGTGGCTTTCCAAAGGTCAGACACTTCTTGAGAAACCAGTCAAGATGACTTGCGGTTAAGAATCTCGTATTTCCCATTTCTAACTAGCTGAGATGAAATAGTATTAGATGAAATGGGACAGTAACGAGGAGAATGTCGTGATCTACCAGTTGCGCTGTTCAAAATACTGCATGCATGCTTTTCGACTAGAGTGTGAAAAGTCGATACTCTGATTTTGTCCGAATCCGTTGAGTAGGTAAACCTAGATCTTCCAGTAAAGATGATTACATTAATTCAGAATGCATGTGATGCAGATGGAATTATATTATTTTTGTTTTTATGTTTTTTCAAGTTGCGTTTTTTTGTGAGTTAGGTTACCGAGATCCAAGCTCAAGCGGTTTGCAAAGTAATTGGGAACCAAATGAGCACGATGGCAGAATGTTGACGACAAGATCTAATCTAATCACTCTCTCCAATCTAATCTAATCTAATCTCTAATCACTCAGATTAGATCTAATTACTCTCTCCGCTTCCTTGACGTGTTGGTAGAAAGGCATGATTCGGAATTTCTAACTTCATTATACAGGAAACCCACCTTCACCGGCCAGTATCTACGTTGGAACTCTTTTATCCCCCAGAAACGGAAAATAAATCTAATTGGTACTCTTGTTCACAGAGCTTTTATGATTTGTTCTAAAAGCAAACTGGACCCTGAGCTTGCCAAAATTCGTTCAATTCTTTTAAAAAATGGCTACCCGGAACATGCAATCAATTCGGCTTTCAAACGAAAACTTCAAAAACTAAATTCTAACCCGGTTCACACAGTATAAAAGTGCCCTGTCTACCTAAAAATCCCATGAATGGATTACCCTACTTGGGAAAAGATGCCCAACGACCAGCAAATCAATCAGTGTCAGAATATGCAGTCACGAAACTTCCAGAGCCGTTTCTCAACGAAGGACGAAACATTACTTGCGACAATTTCTTCACTTCGGTAACGCTGGCTAAGTCACTGAAAAGCAAGAAGACAAGCATTGTGGGTACTGTAAACAAAATACGGAGGGAGGTGCCCAAATCAATCAAGACTACCAAGCTACCTCTATATTCAACAAGGATATTCAAGAATAAAGAGCTCACTTTAACGATCTACCAAGGCAAACCTTTAAAGAATGTTCTCATTCTAAGTTCTGTGCACAGATAGTTGCTATTTCAGATACACCCAAGAAAATTCCTGAAAGTGTCACATACTACAAAAAGACCAAATCTGGAGTTGATAATATTGATCAAATGGCTCATTTGTACGCTACCAATAGTGGCATCTAGTCGATGGCCTCTGCAGGTTTTCTACAATATATTAGACTTTGCACCATCAACGCCAAAATTGTCTATAATGAGATCAATGGTACAAAAATTAGTCGTAGGAAGTTTATTCTGCAACTCATCCAAGAACTGAGCAATGTCAACACAATGATGAATGACGGAGATGGTAAAGAAGCTGCTAATGAAGAAGAGGAGTATGAAGAGGGAGAAAGACCAACAAAAAGGAAAGCTTGCCAGGTGTGTCAATGCAAAAACAATAAATCAAACGTGAAGTGTTACAAATGCAAAAGAATCGTTTATAAGTTTATGTAAAATTTGTCACCCTTAAAATTCAGTGGTACTATTAGTTAAAGGAATCACGCATGTAGATAAAAAATTATAATTGATGCATGTTTTGTCTTTGAATGAATAATTAATGGTGTATGTTAAATTTTGTTTTGTTTTTTTATTGGATCACTATAAAAATGAATGTTTTTTTTATTAAATAATGGTTTCCTAATTATTTTTATTTACCCAATAACATCCTCTGATCATATTTACTGGTATTAATATTCAATTCAATATTAAGTATAAACTAAGAATATTAATAAAAAATGACAGTGAAGTCAAATTGACTGTTCCGTCATTCTAGAAGGTGAGACTTAACCATCATTCTAGTGCTAATCAAATCAAAAAAGCTTTTATCTGACATTGGCAAATCTGGTGGATATTTTCGCAGCGTCAAATGGCTTAAACTTAATTTTGAAGAACAATAGTATCAACTGCATCAATAAACACCATGCCATTAACGCTTTCATGGCAAAATTGGGGCTTGGCATCATTCAATTTAAAAAAGAAATGCAGCTTTGCTTCCAAAACTAGATACTGTATATTGCTTTCGACAAAAACTAAACTGAACTTAAGGCCGAGCTTAAAGTAGAGGTAGAGGGATACTTGCAACTATTAAAATAATAGTTCAAACGCTGCTTACCAGATTTGAGCAACATTGAACTTCTAGAATAAAAGATGACAAAGAATCGTTTTTGTCTGAAGAGGGATATTGCTTCCGAAGATTTGCTGGAGAAATTTTCGGAAATGAAATGTAACTCCACAGCAAAAACAAATTTTGTAACAATGTCACTTATTAATTTCTAGGTGCTGTAGCGTTAAGAGTTTAGGTGCTGTAGCTGTAAGCACACTCCTTACGTTCGAAAGTGGTTTTTCTTTCTCAGGTGTAAAATCGAAACACCTCAACAAACTCGACAGTAAAGCAGATCTAAAATGCTTTACCTGTTACAAAGTCACGAATTAAACTTTCTGTTTCCAAAAAAAAGTCACGTGCTTCTTATTCACAAAATTTAGTTATTGTTGTTCTGTTCAATGCTGTAAGATTTTTAAAATGATAAAGCTCTTGAGTTTTGTTGGTATCATCAAGAGAGGGAAGGGCGCGAGTTTTGTTTGCGTAATGAAAGGGAAGCGCGTTTCAAAAAGTTTAAGAACCCCTGCTATAACATCTTGATAAGTCTAAATGAGGACTAAAGAGGCTTGTCGGTGATTGCTTCTTGTTAGTTCTTGACTGGCCACTCATGACCATGACTTTAATCTTGAAGAGTTTGGAAATCTTTTTTCAAGTTTAGAAAGTTTTATTTGTATTTTTTTATAGGGCTTCACATTTTATGATATTCAGCACTCGATTTGGAAATATTATTTTTTTCTTGTTGCCACTAATAACGTTGATCTTTTTATCGACTGCAATTGCTTGGAACTTACTTTCTCGTCGTTATAAACAAAACAAAGGTAGGCACAATGCAGGTCAAAAAAAACAGTAAAATAAGCAATATTTTATAAAACAAAGCTCACCATAATAATAAAAAAAAAATACTTATAAAAAATATTAATTGTGCATCTTAAAAGTAGCCTAAAGGCAAAATTCTCTCCAAAAAACAATTTTCAGATTTGCTTACTTGAAATGAAGAAACTTTTCTTTTTATCTATTTGTCAAAATTTATCATATGCTTTAAAACTTCCATTTTTTTAAAGCTCTGTAATCCTGTCGAGAAATTTTAGAAGTGGTTTCATTTACTAGAATACAGATTTCGCAAAGGAATTCCGATTTGTTAACTTATTGGTTATATAGCAAACGGGCCTAGATTATGGAAAATTAAAAAAAATTTTTTAATAAAACAGAGTAAAACTTCCAATAAATAAAGATGTTAACAGTAAGTGTTATTTTTTACTTATTTTGATTTTAAAACTGCTGGTGTTTATCTGAAATATGAGTTTTTGGCAAAATTTTCAAACAATTATACTTTTGTCAAAGGCAACAGTCAGTCATAAATTTGTTAACAGTAAATGACAGATGGAAAAGCTTAAAGTGAAACTGCCTAAAACAATTAAGTACTATTTTGACGCGCTGCTTTTTATAGCCTATTTAAACCATAGAATTTTAATGATTTAGCATGTTATCTATTAATTTATCAAAAGAAAAATATGATAAAATAAACAAATATTTTTGTAGATTCATGTAGCAGTTGTACTGAATTATTGACTTTACTTCATAGCAGTAGACTTCGGTAAAATTAATATGTTTTAGAAGTCGACCAAAGACTCGTTTTCACTACGAGCGCGGAATGGAATGTTCGTTGTATTTTTTATTGATTTATTTAGTATGTGGCCTACCTTTCGAAAAGGTAGGCCACATACTAAATCGGCACCATTTTTTTTTTGGCTTAGCGCTTACGCTCGAAAAAAAAGTAAAACAATATATAAAACAAATAAACAATGCTTTATTCTATGATTGTAATGAAAACGGGTTTTAATTTCTTCAAAAAGGACTACGATTTTGCGAGTAATATCACATAACAGTTTATTGAACTTCTGGTAATTACAGAAGTTTTGTTTATTATACTAATTTTAAGCTTTGTTAACTAAATTGAACGAAACTATTATTCAGTGCGTCAAAAACGCCACTTAGTTGTTCTAGGTTGTTCAAAATCTCGGTTGTTTTAATGTTAAGATGCTTAATCGGCAATTCCAAATAATTTACTCATTGCCTTTTCCATGAACACGTCCAAGGGTATAACTATCTTGCAAAATTTTGCTGCGCATATAATCTATATATAATCAAAAGAAAATAAAAAGACTCGACTCTTTGAATGAATAATTAGTTTGTTTTGTTTAAAAAAGACTTGGAAACATTTGATTTATAACAAATAATTGTTTTTAGTTTCCAAGAAGACTAAAACTTTGTTAAGTGAAGCAGAATTAAACCGGCGAAGGAAAGAAAATCAAGCTGTTATTCAACTTCTTTTAATAGTTATAGCTTATTTATTCGGCTATTTCCCAAGCTCAGGCATGAATCTTTAATCTATTAATTAACTTTCTATATATTCTTTTTTTTTAATGCACCATTGGTTATGTTTTTTCTTATTTTTTCTTTGATTTTAAGATGAATAATTTTTTTAAAATACTGATTAATTACTGTAAACACTGTTACCAGAGAGAGTACTTAATTTGAAATTCATCCGTTCTTCTGGCACGATCAGAGGCAAGTTCAATTCAACAAGTACAACAAAAGGCGTAATGTATTTTTTAAAGAAAAACTTGTAACACGACGTTTCGTCCGTTACAACGGGCGAACTTCTTCAGATAAAAACAACACGCAATGCACACCGTAAAAATCAAAATAAAATTAATGATCCCAATGGTGAGAAGCAGCTTACACAAGAACGATTCAACAACTTCGGGCAACAGAAAATTAACAGGTTGAAAACCCACATTCATCATAGCATTTATATATTATCGTATATTTTAGGAAAAACATTCCCATATTTATCATTCACCAAATTTTTTATATCATTAATATACAATGATTCTAAAATTTTTCTTTTTTTAAATCAATATCAAAATTCAAAATTTCAAAAATGTATAAAATCAGTTCTATGTTCATATTTAAAGCAATGTTTAACTAATGCAGTTTTCATTCCATTCACTTTCTTTTAATTTAGCCTTATTAATAGGTTTTAAATCAAATTTATGTTCAGATAAGCGACTATTAAAAAATCTACCCGTTTACCAATCTATACACCTGAGCAATTTTTACAAGAAGTTTTATAAATTGCACCTTTAAATACGTAAGTGCATTGTGTGTTGTTTTACCGTAGTGCATTGTGTGTTGTTTTACTGGAAGAAGTCCGGCTGATTTAACCGACGAAACGTCGTGTTGCTATTTTTTTTGTTTTTTTTTTATATTCATTGCTTTTTGTTGTATTTGTTGAAATTGAACTTGTCTCTGATTGTTCCAGAAGAACTGATAAATTTAGATTGAGTAATTATTTAAAAAAAAACTTAATTCGTCAAAAATTGTGATCTTACAGCATTTAAGTAATAAAATAAAAGTTTTAAAAATTGATTTTAAAAATATTTTAATAACAAAAAAGTAAAGCGAACTACCTTTATTGAAAAAGCATCAAAAATAAATATTCTGTTAAAGATATAATCATAAAAAGAATCATTGAGCACATAATTGTGTTTTTATAATAATCTTTTGTGTAGATAAAAATTTTCATTTTTTTAGTTTATAAATTACTTTTTAATTTGATGTGCTCACTGAAAAAAATTGACGGTTTACATGCAAATAAATTCCACAAAAAGTTAAACAAAAAAAAATACACTCAAATTAACCGTTTATAAAAAAAAGCTTTTATGTGCTATTAATGCTTTTTCAGATGTAAAAAAATAAATTGTTTATTTAATATATTCATATATCTATATATATATTTTTTTTTAACAGCCAGAGAACATTTTTTTTATTAAAGCCTTGTTAGCAAAAACTCATAAATGAGGATCATGACATAAAGGGATATAGAAGGACAAAACATTTTTAATTTAATTGCCCTCAAGAACCCTCAATCAAGCTGAACTGGTGCTTCGCTGGATTTCCTAAAATTTAAACCTCTGCTTATGGAATGAATTCGCCTTTGCATGTATTTCATAATATAAACTTGAAAAGATTACGCAATAATTGCATTTTCAATAACGTAATTGCTTTTCTGACAAATTTTAAGTTTTAACTTTTGTCTCAAATAAATTTGAAGTAACACTGCTATATTAATATATTTAAATGCAAATAGTCTTGCAATTGGCACTCTACTAACATTTCTGTAAACCAGTGACCTGTTGCACTTTATTATGCGTCGTACAGGTTTATATTATATTAGGACTTAGACACCTAAAATATTAATTAGTTTTAACTGTACTGGAAAAAAATTATTTTGGCGTTTATATAGTTTATTTATTTTTTTGAAAATGTTATTTTGGCTATTTTGTAAAAAATTAATCTTTGTTTTCGCAGTATTCTTCATTGTCTTACCTACATTAAGAAACCCAAAAAAACAATGGTGGACTAGCATTATTTGTTACGTTTTAATGAGATTTACCGAATGCCTTAATCCAGTTTTTTACAACTTGGGCTCAACGTTAGTATATTTTTTCATTTGCTTTTTGGTTTGCAATAAAAGGAATAAGATATTTCTAGCTCCAAATATTGAATCCATATTTTTTGAAACGTTAAGGTTGTCGTTGAAAATATCCCAACTAGATTATTTAATAATTTAACTTTACTTTTCAAATCTAAGCAAAATATACGCGTAATATCGCAGTGCTTCACCAACAGTGGTACGCGGTCGTAGTCGTGTAATTTTTTCTCAGACATTTTAATTTGAATTGAATTGAATTGACTTCGTTTATTTTGCTAGTTTGTAAGATCAAATCAAAAACAAACACACACTACAAGATCAAATAAATGGTAAACGATTACATAACACGTACAAAAAATAAATATAAAAAAAAAAACCAGCATGGAGACTGCGAAGTGACCAAAAACAATTGGTCTTCAAGTCAAGCAGCCACCAGATGATAAAAGTAGAATGAGTAATCAGGTATCGTAACTATAACAATGACTCAGCGTAAACAAAGATGCATGAAAATAAGAGAATAAAAAAAAGATAAAATAAAGACCATCATTCATACGATTGTAAAATGTATTGTTTGTATTTCAAAGCAAAGTTTTTGAGTGAGCAGCAATTTGTTTTAATGTGAAAAGGGATTTCATTCCATATTTTCACTCCTCGAAATTTAATTGACCTTTGCAAGCGATTAGTGGAGTACCTAGGCAGATAAAGAAAATTTTTGTCTGAAAAACGAGTTGATCGTGAATGAATTTGAGAAATTTTGAGAAAGTAATTTACAAAAATAGGTGGCAATAAGCAATTATCATAACTAAACATAAATTTGGCTATTTCGAGTTTAATTAAATCCTGAAGCTTTAAAATCTTTAAGTCACTGTACAAAATAGTAGAATTTGACCATCGTTGTTTATTACTAATTATACGCAGAGCTTTATTTTGTAGTATGTTTATCGGTTGCAGATAACTTGTATAAGTAGCACTCCAAACCAATAAACCATAGAGTAAATGAGAGTGAAAAAATGCATAATAAAGACGTATTAGAATACGAAGAGGTACAGTATGCTTTAATTTACACATAATTCCTACTGCTCGAGATAATTTAGATTTTAACTTTAAAATATGTTCTTTAAAAAGAAGTTTGGAATCAATTATTACTCCTAAATAATTAATATTGTTTGAAACTTGTAAGATACTTGAATTTAATTTAATAGTAATAGCAAAATTTGTTTTAGATAGCGAAGGCGATACTATCATAGCTTGAGATTTCATAGGATTAATAGTTAAGTTATTTTTCCTTGTCCATACTACCACATTCTCTAGTTCACGATTAATTTTAATCTCAAGTTCGGTTAAGGTGTTTGCGTGGATCATAACAGCAGTGTCATCCGCAAAAAGTCGAGGGGTACTTATCATACAATTTTGAAGGTCATTAATATAGATTAAAAATAAAAGAGGGCCTAAAACTGAACCTTGAGGGACACCCATTTTAACATTTCTAAGATTTGAGTTTATATTAACTATGGATACATATTGAAATCTATTTGATAGATAGGATTGTAGGAGATTATATGCAGTCCCTCTTATGCCGTAGTGGCCAAGTTTTAATAGTAGTCGTTTATGACATACAGTATCAAACGCTTTGGTTAGGTCAAGCATAACCATACCAGTATATTTTTTATTATTAATATTATCATAAATAGTCGATACTATATCAAGTATTGCATGAGTAGAAGATCTGTTAGTACAGAACCCATATTGGCTTGGAATTAAAACTGAGTGCTTATCTAGGAAATTAGAAAGGCGAGTAAAGATTGCTTTTTCAAAAATTTTGGAAAAACAAGTTAGCAAAGAAATTGGACGGTAGTTGTTAATATCAAGTGTATCACCTTTTTTAAAAAGTGGTATAACTTTTGCTATTTTTAAATCATCAGGGAAGATACCCAAACTAAAAGAAGCATTTATCAACGAAACCAGAATAGGAATTAAAATACGAGGGTCAGTCAATAAGTAATGAGACTTTTTTAATAACTCAAGTTTGCAATGACTGGTAATCAAAAAATGCTTTTTTATTTTTCAACATAGTCTCCCTCCTTTGCAACACACTTGTTCCATCTTGATATTAGATTGTCTATTCCTTTGGCATAGAATTCCGTGGACTGGGTCCTTAGCCAGTTGCTCACAGCAGCCTTCACTTCTTCATCAGTCTGGAAGTGAATTCCCCTCATACTCTCTTTGAGTGGGCCGAAGAGGTGAAAATCAGATGGTGCAAGGTCTGGGCTGTAGAGTGGGTGTGTTAGAAGTTTCCAGCCTAAATCTTCAATTTTGGCTAGGGTTCTTGCTGCTGTGTGGGGCCTTGCATTATCCTGAAGGAGAATCACACCTCTTGATTGAAGTCCTCTCCGTTTGTTCTTAATGTCTTTTTTCACTTGAGTTAGCAGCTCACAGTAGTTCTCTGAGTTCACAGTATTGCCCCTTTCCAAGAAACTGATAGTGATCGGCCCATTTCTGTCCCAGAACACAGTGAGCATGACTTTCCTTAAACTTTTCTGAGATTTGAATTTTTTCTTCACTGGGGAAGAAACATGCTTCCACTCCATTGATCGTCGTTTCGATTCAGGTTCATAATGAAAGACCCAGGTCTCATCAGTTGTCACTATTCTCGATAGAAATACATCTCCCTCCTTTCTGTATCTGCGTAGTGATGCTCTGGAAGCCATCAGGCGCTACATTTTGTGATCATCCGTTAACATCTTTGGAACCCAGCGACAGCTGACTTTTGAAAAACGCAGCTTCTCACGCACAATTGCGTACACTGTGCCATGGGAGATGTCCAAGTTTGTAGCAATTTCATCTAAAGTGACCCTTCTATCAGATTTGATCAGGTCTTCAACTGCCTGTACTGCTTCTGGGGTAGAGACATCCACAGGTCTTCCACTTCTCAGATCATCAGTAATGCTTTCGCGTCCATCTTTGAATGCTTGCACCCATTTGTAGAAGTTTGCTCTAGACATACAGGAAGGACCATATTGTCTTTGCATTCTAGACAGAATCTCACATGATTTTACACTCTCTGCCAACAGAAATCTGATGACTCCTCTTTGTTCCAAGCATGAGCTGTTTCCTAGCCTAGTAGTCATTTCAATTTATCGTCACACCTACAGTAATCTGAAAATAAACAAGTTTTGTTGTAAATAAGATGACAACTCCATTCATAATCATCACATAAAATTTCAGTTGCATAACTCCAAGAACACCAAAGTAATTGAGAAAGTCTCATTACTTATTGACTGACCCTCGTAGAAGATGACAGCTTAATAAAGTAACAAGATATCATATCATAACCACCAGCTTTATTTGTTTTTAGATCATTAATAATGTTGGTAATCTCATCACTAGCAACTGGCTCTAAAAAAATTGAAGAGAAAACTCTTTTAGTTAAATAGTCATTAACTGCACAAACAGAAGAGGGTGATAGATTATTTGCTAATTTAGTTCCAACTTCACTAAAATGGTGATTAAAGCAATCAGCAAGTTCAACGGGGTTATTTACGACAATATCATTAATATATAGTTTAGAAGGACTTGATGGATTATCAGATTTTGTATGAAGTAAAGAATTAATTGTAGACCATATTTTACGCGGGTTATTGTGAATGAAACATTCCTCAAATAAATTAACATAAAAGGATTTTTTAGCTTTGTACTTAATTTTATTCAATTTGTTCGAATACTGTTTATAAAATTGCTGTTTCTCTAAATCATGAGACATGAAATGCGATCTATAAAGTTTTTGTTTACGTTTAATGGATACAAGAAGACCTTTAGTTAACCAGGGTTTTGACTGAATACGTTTTTGCCTACGAGAGGCTTGACGTAGTGGTGCATAAAAATCAATTGCTGATCTAACTATTAGCAAAAACTTATTAAATATAAAGTTGTAATTGTTAGCAGTAATATCGTTAAGAAAAGGTGCAAAATGGCGCATATCATTATCGAGACGACACAAAAAATCTTCGATTTTTAGATTATTAAAATCTCTAACAAGGTATTTAATTTGTTTAGTTGACAGTGGTTTAGCTCTCAAAGAAATCGCACAATATGTCATGAAATGGTCGCTAATATCATTTAAAATAATTCCAGGACATACAGGATTAGATAGAGAACTAGCAAATATATGATCAATGAGGCTTGCGGAAGTGTCGGTAACTCTAGTTGGTTTTGTAATTAATTGAAAAAGACCACTACTTGCTAACATAGAAAGGTATTCGTCGCTTGTGGAGTTGGATTGATTATTGTAAATATTTATGTTAATATCACCTAATAAGTAAATATCATATTTGTTGCTTTCAAATTCACACAGTTTTTTGTTTAGTGCTTCAATAAAAGTATTAGCGTCACTATTTGGATGACGATAAATAACTGCAATAATAATTGTGTGTCTAATTCCTGGAAAATTTATAGATACCCAAAGATCCTCGCAACCAGCGATCTTTAATAGGTTTTTACCGATTGTTTTATAAGATATAGAATTGTTTAAGTAAAAACCCACACCACCTGCCCGTGTATTAGAATTCGCACAAACGAAAGAATAATTGGAAATAGAAATATTAGTAAGAGGTTCTTTGTTAATTTTAGTTTCGGAAATACAGATAATTTGTGGAAGGGTAGGAAGGAGCTGTAATGCTTCATAGAACGAATCAAAGTTTTTTTTGTAATGATCTAATAGTAAAATGTATCATAAATAAAGAATTATGAAAATCAATTCTATTATCAAAATTTATAAAATCAGTGTAAATGCAAGGCTTAATATTAGATGAAATCATGTTATCTAATAAAAAATCATTGGTGTTTTGGTGAAATTTTGCATCAAGGCACTGAGAATCATTGTTGTCTACTTGACCCGAAGCCAAAAAACGAACCAAATCATTGATAGGTGCGAGTCTAAAATATACAAAACTATAGTTTTGGTCCTTGCCAATAATGCCGTGGCAGCTCCAGGCATTTTAAGGTTCAGAATTAAAAACATACCGACTTGAAGTGAAGACCTAAAAAAAAATACGGTTACACTCTGAAACAACAAAAATGTGCTTCGCTGAAGGAAGAAAGCCTTTTTTTGGTCTTCAATTTGCATATAGCAAAAATGGGCGACCACATTTGTGCACCAAATTTGTACTGCTTTATCATGATAATTTTTACCAATTTTTTTAATATCTATCTCCACCAACATGATTAAATTGTTAAAAATGACTTAGTGATAAATTGCGCATTTATTGCTTAAATTAGCTAAAACTGGATGGTGGCTTAATGCAATATTTTACTATTCATTTTAATAATTTAATTTTTTTATAAAGCAAAATATTCAGCAGCTTAATTAAGGCTTGGGGTTTCCAAAAATTTATTTTAATACTGCCGTGTAAATTGCAAGTTTACAAATCAGGGTCTCTAAATTAAGGTTTATGGACTCTTTAGAGCTCATAATAAGCTATCGAGGGGTTCACAAAATTCTTCTATTAAATTGCAATCTATGTAATGTACCTTATCCAAAACCATATGTATTATAGAAAAACTTGTCAATGATAAACGCTTTCAAAATTCTAAAAGCAAATGTACTGTAATTAATTAAAATGTTAAGACCCTAATTTAATGCGTTTCTAAATTTTGTGCGTTTTTACATATTTTTGGTCTGTTTGGCGGTTTACAAAGTTTACTAAACTAGTTTAGTGGTCCACGTACTCCAACTAGTTGGGAAACCCTGTCATAAAACAGTGTGCAATCCAAGGACTTTTGATTTTCTTCTTGAAAAAATCTAAAAACTTTTGTCCTATATCTTCCTTGTTTTTACTTATTAAATACTATTTTTAAACCTGCTTTTTATTATTTAGAAAAAAATATAACTGCCACACAAAATACAACAAAGATAACTAATCATCGTCAGGTTGAAACCTTTAAATTTCTCGATTTTTACTTTGTTTTTTTAATAGTAATTGATTTTCTAATCGGAAAATAAAAATTTACAACCATTCAAATAAACCATTTTTAATTATATATATTTTTATATTTATATTTTTTTTATTAATTTTTTCCGTAGTAAGATCCGAACGGAAACTTTAAGATTTTTCCAAACAATCACTGCGTGCGAAAGGAGGTGACCAGGATTCTATTGAAAGAAATATCTGAAAAGAAAAGCCCATTGCAAGAATTTATTTATTTAGTCGTAAAGTGGGTTAGCAAACCGATAAAATGTTGTTTTAGTGTTATTGTTTGCCATTGTATAAAAAGTCCTAGTTTTTTTAGATTCCAACTTCAACCTTGAGATAGAAATTTTTTTCAAGGCTACCTTAGCATAATTTGATATTCTTCTTCTGAATAAATTAGAAATTTATTTTATATGTTTTGAAATGTGTTGATAAATGCTTTGCTTTTGCAATTGTGTTTTACTGGGAGTTAAATGCCAGATTTGTTTGCATAAATAGTTACGCATGGTTTATTCATTATGTATTTTGTTGTAATACATGAATAAAAACACCTTACGCAAGTCCATTTTGAATTGATAGGATCTGTTTGATGTTCTCAAAAAGAATGTATAAATTTTACATGGCCAAATGGGTTGGGGGTAAAATAAACTTCAAAACAAAATTTGTGCATTTACCCACTATTGCAGGAAAGCGTACATTTTTTGCTTTTATTAAACAATCCATGATGGTCCAAACAACTTGAAATTTTCGGCGGCCCGCTAAACAAGTTTATACTATACAATCTAAATTTTTTCCTAAGTTTATAGTTGAGTACAATGAATTATTTCTCAGATAGTACTTCTTATCAACACTGGGATTGGCTAAACTTCAGTTTCATCTTGTAGTATTCTCCTTGTTGGAAGTAACATGCACTATTCAATAAATAACAAATAAAAATTTATATAAAAATTTCAATGGTATGTTAATATTTTGGCAGCTGCAAAAGAAAATAGGGTGTCATACCGTTTAATTTTAAATCTTACGTTTTGGCCTTGTTCAACAAATCAGGATGATACAAAATTTATCTAAAAATACTGTAGAATTTGCATACATCAACACCTCAAGGGGATAAAAAGGTGTCAATAAAGGCGAATTGTCAATATATTCGAATCAATACAATTTGTTTCTGAAATCAGGTTTTTGTTCAATGTAAGGGACTGGTAAGAGATAATGCGTACTTTAATCAACATTGTCACTTATTGTTCTGTTATCGCTTATACTCGGCTAAAACATGCAAATCAGATCATTTTAAAATCTTTGCAAGTTGCACTTCTGTCGCATCATTTCCGCTTTTTAACTGAGTAACGATGTCGTACTTTTCCATAATTAAAAATTGCTTAGTTCTTTCGAGAATTTTCTGCAACTGTACAGTGTACTTACTGTATAAGCTTTGCTTGAAATGACTATAGGCAAAGCAACAGGCAATTTTAAAACACAATTTACTGTAGAGTTAGCTTTTGCCTTTTTACAGGTCAACAAGCACAACAGGTGCATCGTTATTCTTTCAACTACGATTGTAAAAAAAGCTAAATTGTCACTGAACGAACTAAATGCCTTCGGGTTAATGCAAAGTGTTGATATAAGCAAACTGTTGATGTCGAACTTGAATGTATATAAAAGATAGAAATTTTGCCGGAACCAACAAAAAAGCGTCGATACAGATAAACTAGCGATATATCTAAAGTTGATATACCCGAATTCTACTCTAATATAATTTTTAGTCATCACTGAGGTTTTGAAGAGCTTGCTCAAGTAATGCGTTTATAAATCATTGGTTAACGTAGTTAGTGAAAAAGTAGTTTTGTCTATCGATTTGATGCAAAAAACATTTTGTCCGTCTATTCGGGCATTTTCCAACAACTTATGGCCCCAAGTTCATAAATTTTTGAAAAAATGGCCAAAAAATTGAAATTGCATGATCCTGACCTATATGTTGCTTCAGCTTTAAAAATTATATTTTTAAAACTTAAAAATTTATGTTACAATGCTGTTACAAAAATCAAATTGCTGATCATTATTATGTGATAGTTTAAGCTTAATTTGTTAAAATACCCAGAGGATCAGTTTAACCCTCTTGGATGAAGATTTTAGGACGATTCTCGTAAAACGCATCTCAATTAAAATTCTTCAATTAGGGAGACAAGAATCAGTCCAAAACTTGTTAAAATAGAATCAATTTACCGATAATACAATTTATCTCGAAATCGATATTAAATTAAAATAAAGTAAACTTTAACTAGTTTTGGACTGATTCTTGTCTCCCTATGTGATAGTTTAAAACAATAGCTAATTTAATTTTCAATTTATAATTTTTCAAACTTCGTTGCATCTTTCATGGCTATGTTGTGGAGTTAATTACTTGAAAACGCTATACAGAAAGATAAGGTTAACTTTTGAATTACTTATCTTAAGGATGATATTAATCAGAATTGGTACATGGATGCCTGGTTCAGAAGCCTAATAAATACAAAGTTTGTCTAAATCGATGTCTAAATACACGGAGAAATATCTTGTTCGGCCAAAGGAGCTAGAAATTTTAAATTATTAAAATTGAAAGTGCCGATAATACATAAAAGTGTTTCACCTAAGCTATGTAAATTGGCAAGTGGTCGGTTGAAGAGGAAAAAATATTTTGCAATAATAAATGAAACTATAAAATATTTCAAGTCCTATACTAGACGCCTTTAATAAACTTGAATAGCATTAGACCAGCATCCCCTATGTAGCCTATTGTTGCTTTACTTATAATTTTAAAGGTTAAATCAAAGGTTAAATTGCATAAAAAGAAAGGGCTTAAAAACCGCATATTACCTTTAACGCGTTTCCCCGCAAATAAGACAGGGCTCATATTAATTTTCAGTTTGAAATTTACACGAGGGCTTATTTTTGGGGATGTCTTATTTTGATATAACAAAAAATGAAGTTATAAAGTAAAAATTAAGAAATTTCTAAATAAGCAGATATTACAAAAACTATCTACATTTATTTATTATTAACATGCTTTTTATTCATCAACTCGTTAGCAACAATTTATTCAAAAACAATTACATCATTATCTTATGGAATGTCTTGAAAGTCATCGGGCTCCAAAATTCCATCGGAGTTTTTGCTTAACTCAATTTTCCGCGGAAGTTTTACTTTTACTCTTTCCTGTCGAGTTCGTCTTTTGCCCGTTGAAAAATTCCTCGCGGCTCGTTTTGCGTACGCACATTAATAATGACCTCTTAAGTTTTGCACGACAAAAAATTTAATAAATTAATTATTATTAAATCATCCACACTCTGTAATCGCTCACAACTTTGTTGATTTAATCAATATTTTTGTCATGATGCAATTCTTCCAAAACAACACTGGCCAACCAAAAAAATTTTTTCAAGTGCCCAACGTATCCAAAGAGCAGCAGAAATTTTGGTATCCCAGCTCAAACACAAAAAGTGCCTCAGAAATGGAGTTTCAATAATATTCTACCGTACGAGAGAAAAAGAAATGCTTCCTTATTTTAGTAAATAAGAAAGATTTGTTTACTGAAATGAAATCGAAAGGCTTTTACTGAAAACGGGAGTGCCACTTTATAGAGCTTACTAGTGGCGCTTATTTATAGCAGTTCAAAAAAAGCCTAAGACGTGTATTGCTACGTAATGGTAAAAATTATGCATCTCTGTCAATTGGCCATTCAACAAAACTAAAGGAAAACTATAACAACGCCAAAACGATATCGCAAAAACTGATATATATGACTCTCACCAATAGTTAATTTGTGTAGACTTGAAAATGGTAAATTTTTTGCTTGGCCAGCCAAGTGGCGATACGAAATATCTATGTTTTACCTGCCTGTTGGACAGCCGAGAGCGTGACGATCACTGGTTGAAAAAAGGGTGGCCTCTTAGAGATTCCATGAGAGTTGGTGAAGTTAACGTCATCAAAAAACCTTTAGTTGCTAGAGAGAAAAATCATCACTCCACCACTGCATATAAAACTTGGTTTGATGAAGCAGTTTGTAAAAGCCTTGCCTGTTACTAAGAATTGTTTAAACTGTATTAGTGAAATAATAAGATTTGGATAATGCTTAAGAAAGACTTTAATAAAAGTTTAAGCCAAAAATTTAAATACACTTAAAGTCTAAACAAAAAAACCGCTAGAAGAATTAATTTTAACAAATAATCTAAAAATAACTTTTAATCACTTGACAAAGTAACAACTGATAAAACCAAAGCATTAACAGAATGTGAAACAACAGAAAAAGACAAAATTAGCGCGTTGGAGAAAAGGCGCAACGCGTGGCAAACGTTACACAGAGAAATGTGTTGACTGTTGATTACACAGTTCAATTTACGCAGCATTTTCTGCTCTAGTACGTAGAAGTTGAAAGCAGGCATTTTTCAAAGCCCTCAAATTTACAAACTCATAAAAGATCCATTTTTTGTGCAGTCTAAGACAGACACGAAATTTGCTGCTTGGCAATCAATTGTTTTAATCACATAGAACTTTCTTGAAAACTACAAAGTTGAAAATTACTAAGAGATGATGGAAAATATGCTTTCCAGGTTCAAAGATTTAGGTGTTAAAATGACTATCAAGGCTTACTATCTCTTCAGTCACTTCGATTGTTTTCCTGCTAATCTCGGTGATCTAAGCAAAGAGCATGGAAAAAGGTTCCACCAGGACATTTAGGTTATAGAAAAAGGTATCAGGGCAGGTGTAATGCCCAAATGATGGCCGACTATTATTGGAGTCAGGAAGTCTTACAAACAAAATTTTGTAAGCTTCGACTAATTTTATGATACTGTGTGACTGATTAATGTGCTTTGAAACTTTACACACTGTATCAATACTTTGATCGTCACCAAAAGTAGTGTTTGTGCTTTGATGCCGTAGTAGTTGTTTAACTGTTAATATCGCTAATTTTTTGAATTTCAATTTGATTTTCACATTAAAAATGATTTGCATATAGAAGGCTTTGTGCAATAACGATAATTAATAATTAATTAATAAATAAGTTGCTGCCTGTTATAAAGAGTATAACATTTCCTCAAATAAAAAGGTTTAATCAACTGAAAATCCGAGCAAGTCTAAAAGCAAACTACAACACACAGCGAAACAAATGAAATGAGCAAACGAGCCCCACTGGAGCGAGCTATACTTAACAAAGAAATAAAGCAACACACAGAGGACACCAATTATGCGGAGAAAAGCGATAAGCGATTTTTTATTCAAGTCTGCAAGCGATGTCGGTTCGATTACCAGTTACGTCATTCTTCCCCCCTCAAAAGTTAATTGTAGTAGGTCAATCGGTCCGGTGCCTTCCGTGCACGTTTTGACCGTCTTAATACAACTTGATCAGAATCCTTATCATTCGAAGCTTTTGGAGTGTCACTATTTGATTCTCGACGCAGAGATGTTTCTTCCTCATCCGGCGATTTAGGAGTCAGTATATCATGTTCATGATGAGTTGATGCATTTTCGTTTGAAGAACCATCATGACTAGCTTCTTCGGGTTCTGGAGGGATAGTTTCATGCCATGATTGATTTGAAGACCCAGAGTCGGGAACAGGAGCAACATCTCTCAAGGAAACGGTGCTTTCACGGCCGTTCTTAAATCGAATATGCGCATATTGAGGAGTAGCGTGTATAAGATCTGCTTCTTCTACCAATGGTTCGTATTTGTTGTGGCGCACATGCCTTCGAACTAAAACGGTTCCAGGAGAACAGAGCCAGGACGGGGTAGATATTCCAAGAATGGAGCGCCGTTGAAAGTTAAAAAAACGTTCATGTGGCGTTGAATTTGTAGCAGTACAAAGCAAAGAACGCACGGAATGCAGGACTCGTGGCAAAACTACCTCCCATTTTGAAATAGGCAAATTTTGGTCTTTGAGGGCAAGTTTGATACTAGACCAAATAATATCATTATACTTCTCACATTGTCCGTTAGACGCTGGATTATAGACTGACGTTTTACTTGTGGGTATTCGTAAGTTATGCATGAAAGAAACAAATTCTTGTGAAATAAAAGATTTACCTCTATCAGAGTGAATATATCCACAAGCGCCAAACAAATGAAAAATTTGCATTAAACACGAAATTACAGTACGAGATTCCATATTGCTACACGGGAAAGCGAACGGGAAGCGCGAAAATTCATCTACTACAGTAAGAATATACTTGTTTTTACTACTAGATGGTAAAGGACCTTTAAAATCTATACTTAAACGTTCCATAGGTTGAGTAGCTTTAATTAAATGAGTTTCAGGAGGTTTAAAAAAACAGGGTTTAATTTCAGCGCATATTCTACAGTTACTAATCATTTTACGAACATCTTCTAATGAGAACGGCAAGTTTTTCGATTTAACAAAATGATAAGTTCGCGTAACTCCAGGGTGACATAAACCAGCATGAATCTCATAAAGAGTAGAAAATGATAAACTGGCACAATAAGCACGAGACAACGTATCTGCCGCTGCATTAAGTTTTCCGGCACGGTACACAATTTCATACTGATACTGCGACAATTCAATTCGCCATCGTAAAATTTTAGCATTTTTAATTTTCCCGCGATTTTTATTGTCATACATAAAACTAACTGAGCGTTGATCAGTTACGATTTGAAAACGTTTACCAGTCAGCAAGTGGCTCCATTTTCGAACAGCTTCTACTATTGCTGTTGCTTCTTTTTCAACACTTGAATGCGCTTGCTCACATTTACTTAGCGATCTAGAGTAAAACGCTACAGGCTTACCATTTTGGTTTAAAGTAGCGGACACAGCCACATCAGAGGCATCAGTTTCAACAACAAATAGCGAATTTTCATCAATTACTTCTAAAGAAACATTAATTAAATCAGATTTTAAATTTTGAAATGATAATAAAGCTTCGTCCGCTAATGGAAAAATTACGTTAGATATTAATGGCTTAATTTTGTCAGAATATTGAGGAATCCACTGCGCATAGTAGGCAAATAAGCCAATTACTCGTTGTTGTTCTTTGCGATTGTTTGGTGACGGAAGATCTTGTAAAGTTTTTACTCTTGCTGGATCAGGTTGTAAAGTGCCATTTTTAATACGATAACCAAGCAGATCTATTGTATCTGTATTGTAAATACACTTTGATTCATTGAAAGTTAAATTGTGATTTTTAGCCACTGCTAGAAATCGGTCAAGATTCACATCGTGCTCTTGTTGAGTTGTTCCTCCGACAGTAATATTGTCTAAATAAGCAAACGTACCTTTACAATTGTTTGATTTGATTATGTCGTCAATAACTCTTTGGAAACACGGAACCGCATTGGTCAGTCCAAAAGGTATACGTTTCCATTGCCATAAAGCCCCATCCGCTTCAAAAGCTGTATAAAGTCTGTCTTGTGGCGGCAATTCAACTTGATGGTACGCGCTAGTTAAGTCCAGAGTTGAATAAACTTTGTAGCGAGCAACATTTTGTACTACGTCTCGCATTCTTGGCAAAGGATAAGCATCTAATAATGTATATTTATTAACAGTTTGACTATAATCTATTACCATACGTCGCTTGTGATTTTCCTGGGTGACGACCAAGGGTTGGGCACGCCAAGGAGAGTTGCTTGGCTCAATTAAACCTTCTTTGAATAATCGCTTTACTTCGTAGGAGATAAAAACAGAATCAGAACGCGAATAGCGTCTCGACTTTGAGGCTATCGGTCTACATTCACTCTTCAAATGCTGGAAGAGTCGTACGGGAGTAGACGTTTTTACAGCATCCAGAGCACCCAAACGTAAAGTCGGCAGCGGCCCACCAAGATGGATATTTACATTTTGATGTTTGTCCATAAAATCTTGGCCTAGGATCACGTCGGTGAGCAAATCTTTCAGTACAATAAACGATACCTGTTCATAGTTTGTTTGTTTAGTTTCACATTGGCAACACATTTACCAACTCCCTTTGAAGTATATCCATTGATGGCCAACCCAACACTACAGCGAGACTCATCTAAATCTAGTTTAAGCTTTTTACAGAACGCATAACTGAGGTGACTCAAGCTGGAGCCTGTATCCAGCAAAGCATTCGCTTCTACACCGTTTATTAAGACTTCAACGTTAACTTTAGAGTGACTTATGGTTGAAAGTTCCATTGGCGAAGCAGTTGTAGTAGTTTCGTTTTTCTTAACTACCTTAGACCGACACATTCTCGAAAAATGTCCGCGTTTGGAGCATTTAAAACAAATTTTATAGTTAGCAGGACAAAACTTACGTGGGTGTCGACTATTCCCGCAAAATACACATTTCTCCGCTGTTGCTGCGCTGTAGTCTTGTAAGTGAGAGCGACCCAGATCTTCTAATTTATTATCTTCTGCACAAGATTGCACTTCCGCGATGTGTTTTGCAGAAGGAGATACAAATTGATAGCTTTTAGCATTTCTTTGAGCGGTTTCGAGAGAACGAGCTTTTTCAAACGCGACTTGGAGTGTGAGGTTGCTGTCTTCGAGCAGTAGCTGTCTGATTTCATTCGAAATAATTCCTCCAATAAATGCGTCGCGGATGGCTTCTTCTTTGTGGAGCTGCGCAGATACGGCCTGATAATCGCAATCCATACTTAGCTGCGTTAATTTTCGCAAATAGCGATCAAGAGATTCTCCGGACCGTTGTTTGCAGGAGATTAGCTCGTATCGAGCGAATATCGGATTTTTAATATCCATATGTCGAAGAAGCAAAAACTTTTCAGTTGATTAAATTGTTATAAAGAGTATAACATTTCCTCAAATAAAAAGGTTTAATCAACTGAAAATCCGAGCAAGTCTAAAAGCAAACTACAACACACAGCGAAACAAATGAAATGAGCAAACGAGCCCCACTGGAGCGAGCTATACTTAACAAAGAAATAAAGCAACACACAGAGGACACCAATTATGCGGAGAAAAGCGATAAGCGATTTTTTATTCAAGTCTGCAAGCGATGTCGGTTCGATTACCAGTTACGTCACTGCCTTTTACGATATCATATCGAAAATAAAAGAAGACTGTATGGACGTGCTTGAAAAGAAAAATACAGTCTCATCAAAGCTGTAGCATAAAAAAAATACCAATGTCAAAATTTGCGTATCCCTAGCGCTTTTTTGAAGCAAAAACATAAAATATCTCAAAATCGAGCGAATTCATAAAAGCCAAGGTCATTTTCGGATTCAGCGGCATCAAATTATCTTAAAACCGTTGAAACTTTCCTGGCACAAAAATATATGTTGACTAGTGCAATTATTATCAATCTTCCAGGAAAAAGCAAAGAGCCAAAGCAGTTGAAAATAATTTATTTAGATGCTGACGTTTCGGAAGTTAACTTTTCTCATTGTCAAAGCAAAACGCAGTTTTGTTTTTTTTTGTCTTTTTTTTGAAAAACAAAACTTAAAACTTTAAAACACTGTTTGGTCACAAGAAGAAAAAAACGCAAATTTAATTGCGTATAAAATAAAATAAAGGGACCAAACTTTAATAAATAAACTCAAAAAAATTACCCTGTCAGCAGCGCGGTCGAGTGGTAAGAGCGCCGTGATTTTGATTGACACGATTTTGGTTCAAAACTACTTGGTCCATTCTGTTGTGTTCTTGAAAAAACATATTACGGTACTTTTCCGTGTTTCATGGTTTTGGCTAGCAGTTCTATTTTCAATCATATCTTAAAACGAAAAAAAAAAATAATGAAAATTTTTAAACGAACAGCAATATCTTGACATTTCCAGAAGCAGGTCCGGTAATTGCTTGCCCTATGCATTGATGCCCAATAGTTTTCCTGCTGGTCGAGAGGATAAATATAGAGATAAAATGAAACAAAAAATGTTATACTTTTACAAGAATTTAACTTTATAAAACAATTGCCATAGATGTATTAATCATACTACTGAGAAAAAAATATAAAGAAAAAAATATGTAATAACAAAACAAAATAAAAAACAACAAAAAAATTATATAATGTAAGTATGTGATCCGACAGTTGATCAAATGACAATCGATGAAATGACAGTTGATCAAACCGACGGTAAATCGAAACGACAATTGATCAAATCAGAAAAAACATTTTCAACAAAAGTTTGCAAAGCCATCACAAATTTTTTAATAAGAAAATCAAAAAAACTTTTTGATAATTTTTTCTGGCTTCTATTGTATCAAATAATTTGACATTTGATTTTTTTTCTTACCAATAATTAAGCTGAAATATCTTTAATTTGTCCGGTTCCAGTTTGGCATTTGGTAATCAAGTGTAAAAATAATTTTTGCTATAACAACAAAACAATAGTCGTATCTTTTCATTGCTGGTAATCTGTCATAAGTTAAACCATCTTTGTTTTGCAGTTCTTACAACGTAAAGATAAATTGAAAAATTTTGACTCTATAATTAGTTGCGATGAGAAACTTTTTCTAAACAATGATTAGATAGCGAAGATGAAACTTTAGATTTTACACAGCCCACAGATTAACGCTATTAAGCTTCGGTGGAGAGCGGAAAATTCCAGAGCTGTTAAAAAATGCTGGACGCTCTCACACTCTCAGTACAACTGTCTTTAAATTTTTTTATTTTTCCGATTTTTTATTTATGGAAAGTTGGTGCGATTGTTGCAAAAAATTGCTTACCTGCTTTGGGTGATGCCTAGGTATTTCTAATTGATTTTAATCGTTAGACAAATTCTTCTTAAACCTATTAAAACCTACATCAATAAACTAAGCAAAAAATAAATTTTGCTATAAAAACTGAATTAATAAGTACTTTCAAAAGCGCAAAATGAGATAGAAGAAACTTCAAAGAGTTTTTATTGCAAAAAGAGTCATCGTAAATTGGAAGACGTGTTTTAGTTTCCCACCAAAAACTTTACTCGATTTTTGATAAAAATAAGTGCGCTATGTGCTGCAAAATTTACTTATTGTACTACATTTTTTCAATGCAGTACTAATGTTTTTTCTAACTGTTGTAACAATCTAATGAACGCTAAATGGCGCCAACTGTATTTTTTTTTGCTGCTAGGAACGACAAGAAATTAATTTTAAAACTGGTATGCTTTTTGTAGCACCGAGCCATAAATTTGTTTGTTTTAGATATTTGTAATGTGAACCACTTGTCTTAAGTCGTCTTTTTTTTTATCAAAAAGGTGTTTTTTAAAGATCATTTTAAGTCCAGTTTTCTTTCCTCTTTTCATCAAATATAGCCCCACGTTTCTTTTCTTATCTCTGCATATAAAATGTATGCGTAGTTGAAACTATTATTTTTATGCATCCAGAAAGGCTGGGTAAGCAAGGAACCTGATTTTATCTTAATTTGTCTACTTTCTCTTTGACCTTTCTTTAGTTTCAGCCTATCAATAGGGTACTGCGACACTTGATCAAAACGACAATTGATTAAAATAACATTTGATCAAACTAATAATTGATCGAAACGACACCTGATCGAAATAACACTTGATCAAGAACAATGGATCAAAACGACGTTTGATCGAAACGACACTTGATCGAAACGACATTTGATCGAAATGACAGTTTACAAAAAAAAATATAGTTACTTTTGTATGTTTCTGTGATTAAAAAATTTCTTTATTACTATAAATTAGATTCATAAAAAGTAGAAGCCATTAGTAAGAAGACAGTTTGTTTTTAATTTTTATAATTTTTTTGCCAATGTCAAGGTTTGGATTTTTCAACATAGTCTCTGGGAAAAGCATTTTTAGGGAGGCAACAAGTAAATCTCTTGGTATGGTTGGTTTAATGGCCATTGCTGCCATTTTTTTTGCATTTTTTTACATTGTAGTTATAAAGATTTTAATGTTTTAAAAGTAGTATACGATAAATCATAGTTCCACACAGCACATTAAGCGGTTTTAATAAAACCTTGCCTTTTCTTGCTTTTTGTTCTTAATTTTTTGGTTAAGCTGCTTCCTATGTAAAATATAAATTTTCATTCGTACTATCACTCTTTTTGTTGGTCTGATAAAAATTTAAATTTTCCAGTTTGCCACTATAAAAACTACAAAACGAAGATTCTTTCTTGAGAAAAAATCAATATGGCTTTGCAATGTTTTGTTGTAAATTTTTTTTTTATTATTCGATCAAGTATCGTTTCAATCAATGTTGTTTCGATCAAGTATCGTTACGATCAAGTCTTGTTCGATCAACTGTACAGTTACGTATCAATAGAACATCAATTTCCACCATCAAATCTTAATAAATATTCTATTTATCTTGCCCTTCTTTGCTGTACTCACTGTGCTCCTCTTTTTTACTTTGTCAGACACAGTTTTAAGAATACCACTAAATTTTAAAAAAAGTGCATAAAATGTTACTATGTCAAGACACACTTTTAATTCGCTTAGCAAGAAAAATTAACTAATGCTGAATGCCAGAAAAAAATAAATTTTTAAAAGGGTGATTATTTAGTTAATACTAGCTGTTAAAAAGAAATGCATTCAAATTTAATTTCAATATTTGGAAAGCATCTATTTGGAAATAAAAGCGCTTTCTATCGAAAAAAATCTGAAAATCATATGAAAGTTTTGCTTGAAAAATAAAAACATTAATATTGTCTGCTTTGTTTGGCAATTGTGCTATTGGTAACAATTAACGCTTATTTACCGTGTTGACTTTTCAGATCAACATTTTAATCATCTGGGTTTTGTCAACTTTGTATGCTGTTTTCACTTATGGTTTGATTGTAGATATTGCTAATATTGATCGAACAAAACCAGCAATAAATAGAAGATGGTCTCAGTGCTCTGTTCAACTTAAATGCTAATATCTTTGATGGTTCGGCCCTAAATTAGTTGCCAAAAATATTGTAAATGATTATTTTTCAACGCACATTTCTAAAAGTTTGAAATTTTAAGTATTTTTTGATCCCATCGTTAACCTTTTGACGTAAACTTTTCGTAAGTTGTTGTCCAAAAAATTTTTGCTAAATTGATGTTTCAGTCAAAGCTGACATTATGAGGGATACAATTATTGTTGTTAACATCTACAAAAAATAGCAAATTTCTGAACCCTCAACTAGCCACCTCATCATTTTGCGTCTTTACAGACAGTTTGATACCTCCTTTTTTCTACTTTTTTATTACTGCAACTTGTGAAAGATCGCACAGAGTTAGTTTTTTTGCCTAATTCACTGCCATTCAGTTCTAACATTTTATTTATATTATAATTTTTTCATTTTTCTACTCATATTTTCTATTTTTTAAAGAAATCACTGCTTTGCTTTTTCAATTACGTTGTACAGAAAACAATCGTTACGATGCGTCATTTGTTCTTCATACTCTTAATAAAACTTGTAAATTCTTTGGAAAAATCATGTAAATTGGGACCGTAAATTAGTTTAAGTAAAAATCAGTAAAATTTACTTTAAAATTCACATAAATATTAAAATTACCGACCGTAATTTTTTTTACCTTTTAAGTTGATAAAATATATAGCAAAATTTTTTTTGGTCTCAAACAATTTTAAGAACATATTGTTGCGATACTCAGCAGCACAACTAAATTTATAAAATACAAAAAACACCATTTCTCTTATAATCTATCAAATTTGCTGAAAATATCTTTATCGATTACTACTTATCAAGAGCTATTCGGTTTTCGAACTCTCTTTAATTGAAAATAAAATACTTCTTTGTCTGGCTTTGTCGACGCTATCAAAGAAATAGAGGCAAGACTGTCATCTTCCCAAAACAGTAACTTGTATTAATTAAAATAAGGCTCAAAATTTTTGAAGTAAGTTATCGCATGTCAGAAACAAGCATAGCAATATAACCAGTCCTTGCAGTTGCAGTAAAGTATTTCTGATTTTGATTCTGAGTAAAAATTTACCGATTTATTCAAACTTGTTGAATACGAAATTATAAAGTTAAAGTTGTTTCTACATTTTCCTCCGAGCGTGGCAAAAAATACAATTTGAAAAAAGTGTAACTTGTTTATGGTAACCGCTGAATGTAACACTTTTTTATGGTAACTGCTAAATGTTACTTTTACCAATCGAAAAGATTGTTGTTGCTGATTTAAAGATTTGTTTCATATTACATCTTTGTTTGAATTTTTTAGAAAAGCTCCACAGATAAATTGATATGATACTTTGAGTTGTAGGCGCGCATTGCTTATTTTGATATTTATTCGAGCGGAAAATAAAAGAAAATTCTGCAAGTCCACAAAAAAATGAAAGTTAAATCATTGATCGACAAAACACAAAAATAATTCAATAAACCAACTTCTCAAAATTACTTGATAATTGCAAGAATTTGGTATACTATTTTTTTCATAAGTGATGTTCTAGCGAAATTTTGTTTTTGTTGGTTAATTTAAAATAGCAAAGACATCTCAAATTAAAAAATCACTGGCATAAAACTATTATTTGACCAAAAATAATTTTGTTCCTTCTGTCTCCTTTTTTTGCAGCCGTTATCGTTTTTGGATAAATTTTATAAACTAAGTTTATAACAGTTTATAACAGCTTTAAACAATCTCATATATCCATGATATTGCAAGAAATGGTACGGTAATTGTTGATTTCTTTTTGCGAAAAAAAAAGATAGCAATATTAATTATCTTGTTTTTTAGCGCTTATTTTTCTGTTTGTAATGTCCTAAAGATTACAAATTAATCTTTAAAATAAAATTGGCAAAGCTTTTTATTTTATATTGTTTTAGGTTGTAATTTGCTTAAAACTCAACTGACTATATATGATTTATAAACATTGTACCTTGTATTTTGAGTCTTTACAACTTTTTAGCGAGCGTAAAAAAATATTTTTTAAATATTATTATAAAGTTTCATAAGATTTTGAAAAAAAAATTTTATTTGGCGCCAGCATTTTAGCAGTGGTTTTTTGGTGCCTTTATTTGACCAAGAGGCTTTTTTAGGAAACAATTTTTAGCGTCTAAAATAAATAAGTAACACTAGATTTCTTTTTTTTTCACATCATTAAAACTTAATAATAAGGTTTATTTTGCTATGTTTGTTAAACACAAATAAATATTTATTCTAAGAAAGTTTGAGCTTTTTTTTTTCTTAAAATACGTTCAGCCATTTTTGTAGATGAGTTCAACACAATTATTTATATATTTTTTGAAAGAATCCTCAAAGCTCAAATATAGTTTCCATTGGCCTACTTTTAAGGGTTTGTTGTTTTTTGGCGCTAGAGTTAAATTTACTGAGTTTCAAGCTTTTTTTGGCGTATATTTTGATTTTAATTTGAAACCAAATTGTAGGAAGCTAAAAAGTATGAGCTCCCCTTCCAAAAAAGGCTGCAAAAAACATTCCCCAAAAATTGTGAGCTATAAGCACCAGACCTGTTCAAAAATAAAACCAACCGATCATAAATATTTTGCATTTAAATACATTATAGTTATGAATTTAGTTTTGTTATAGCTATCAAATAATAAAATTATATTTCTTTAATGATGACTTTAAACAAGACAAAACGATATTTTTAAGCAAACCAACATCAAAACAGTTTTTTTTAATTCTTTCTTAATTATTTCTATGTTTGTTCAATCATTTTGCGTTGCAGTTTTACGAAAAAAGTATGGACCTTCGGTTTAGCAAGAAATGAATCGCCAGAAAAATAAAAACCAGGCTGTTCGTCAACCTTTTTAAATTGTCATATTTTATCTGTTTGGATATGTTCCCCTTACAAGTAAAGATAACTAAGTCCTTGTTTTTCAGAAGTTTTTTAATTTTTAATGGGCATCCGAGCAGGATAGCGACTGTCAAAACAGCGACCGTCATAATAGCGACTGTGTCAAAACAGCGACTTCAAAATAGCGACCATTTGTTTGATGGATTTTGTAAACGAATTTGGCTAAAATTTTGGATTAATGTTTGGACAAGAATAGGCCTGGCGATGCGGTCATATTATGACAGTCGCTGTTATGACACAGTTGCTATTTTGAAGTCGTTGTTATGACGGTCGATGTTTTGACAGTCGCTATTATGAACCCGAGCCTTTTTGATGGTAACGTGGCAATGAAACTAAGAATGCCATATTGATAACAAAAGTGCTCGTTACCGTCTCTGCACAAGAGTCTACTCTTGTTATTTATTCTCGTCATTCTGTTGTGTCCTTGATAAACACTTCACAGCACATTCTTTTGCTTGGCGATCTTAGAATGAAGATCTAAACTTCTGCTAAAGTTGAAATAAAAAAAAAAAAAAATGACAAATTTGATTTGGACAGCAATATTTTGGTATTTTCTGATACGGTTTGATCGTTATTGTCATAAGTTTAATGCTCCAACGTTGTATTGTGGCTGCGAATCGAAATGATGAATAGACAAATGATGATAATGAACATGGTACATGTGATCAAAAACAACAAAATATTTACTTAAAAGAAGTTAGTAATTCTTAATAAATTATTTTTATGAAAAAGATAATCTTAAAAATTTTTTATAAAAGTAATTTAAAGCTAGAGAACAGTCTTAAACCCCTAAGTAGTTATTCTTTAGATAAGCACAGCTTCGTTTCACAATTTTAAAAAATTCTAAAATCCGTAATTTGAAAGTTTTTAAAAGTTTAAAATTTGATGAATGAAATAAAAAATACATGAAATCAATTTTTTTAATTCACTGGGCAACATTCTCTATAAAGTAATTCTTTCAAGATTAATTAATTAAATTTGTAATTTAATTGTTTCCAAGGTGTCAATTGTTTTAATGTAACATGTTAACCTATTTTAGCAAGTTAAGGTAAAAAAAAGTTGCACAAATTACCATGTTATTGTTTAAAGAATAGTATAAAACCTTTTTCCTGATGTTTGCTTATATTTTGCAGTATAGGTACGTTCAGAAAAATAGGAAAGCAGGAACACTCTTGGTGGTTTTACTTGGACACTTACGTTTCATTGCGGCTAAGTGAATGCCTCAATCCAGTATTTTACAATTTGGGATCGAGGTCAGGACAAGTGCAATTTAAAATATGTTTGTACTTATTATAGCAAAGTTTGGTTAGAAACATGGCAAACTTTATTACAGACTATTTCATCGTGCGTGGTTATCGTAAAACAGGAAACAAACGTTTTTACGATTGGCGTTATAAAAATACTAATAAAATATGCCATGGTTGCAAATCATCACCAATAATTTTTAGTTTGTTAGATTGTTCTGGTATAAAAAATTTTCACTTTTGCTTTCACCATTAAAACTCTGGTGAGGAAATAAAATGCGTTGCCGAATTAAAAAAAATAACAATAATATTTTCAAATTGTTTTTTGATTTTTCAATTTGCACCCAAATTCGTGCCGAGACGGTAAAACTTCTTCGGAAAATTTTCAGTTGCAAGCAAGACCACTACGATGTCAATTGAAGTAAAAACTGTAAAACTATTGAAACTTAAAGTCGACGGGGCGTATTTGCAAAGCTTAATTGAATTATGGCTAACCAGAAATACTTGTACTGTATATACCAGAGGTGGCTAACCAGTGAAGAACCAAAAGTTACATTTCTATGTAATTGTGTTACCGCAAAGAGCCGCATTATTCACATAGACACACAAGACACACAGTCGAACAACATTCACACTTACCTTTGCTTGGTCAGATTTTTGATAAATGTCACACACAACGGATTAATTTATATTAAATAATGAATATTGTGCGTAATTTCCCACAGATAAACTTTGAATTCAACCACATCCACAAACAAAAATAAAATAATTTGCAATTGTTTTTTTTATATATATAAAAAATTCAAAAAAACTTGATCAGATATTCTGCATGAATTTTTAAAGTGATCAATTTGTGCTAGCGAAGTCCACTCTTTTCCGGAAATTTCCGGTTATTGTTAGCATGAAATGAGTTAAAAAGGCGCTCAAGATTTAAAGTTTTGAAATGCGCTAATAATATACTTGACATATAAGGGAAAATATTTTGTATTTTGCCATTACGTTTTACAAACTTTCCCGTTCTGTTAAAAACGTCCCGTGTTCATTGCAGAATTTCGGAGTGGGAGGAATTTTTTCCGACTCCAGCAGGTCTGAAAAACAACTCCGACTTCCCCCTAAATGTGCAACTCTGACTTCGAAACCAGTGATGTAGTCGAGACCACAAACGTCGAAACCGAGATCGAGACCGAGACCCGATAATTTTTCCGAGACCAAGACGAGATCGAGACCGGAAAATTTCGAAACCTAAGGTTCGAGACCGAGACCAGAAATAATGGAGACCGAGATCGAGAATGAGACCGAAAAATTTTACGAAAATATAGTCGGTTTAATTATTTTAAAAACCATAAATTTCTCTTTTCTAAACAGCAATCTAAGATTACTTTTTAATTGAACAAGCATCTCAATCATGTTGAAAAGAGCTTTGCTCAAGTTTGATTGAATCATTAAACAATCAGCTTTAAAAATCCTTTCAACTAGAGCAAAAGAAAGCCGAAATATACAAGGCACGGCGGTAAACAATGTTGAAAACAGCAATAAAAAAACTTTAAGAAAAAATCATTAAAAATCTTTTTTAAAACCCAAAAATGCTGAAGGCACGCTAATCACAACAATGGTTAAAATTTGGATGACCGGTAAATTCCACCCGGTATATTCCATCATAGTTAAATTCTAACACAGTATATTCTACCACGGAAATTTATTAGGTTTAGAGGGTTAGGTGTTAGGGTTACCGTTAGAATTAATGGTTAGGGTTAGTAGAGTTAGGGAAAAAATGTGCTTGTCAACTACCGTACTCTGTCTTGGCAGCTTATAGTGTAATAAATCAACAACAATCTACAAATAAAATGAACAGTCAACATGGTGTGATATTGTAGTAAAATATACAGTGATAAAATATAAACTACAGCGGTGGAATTTGCCGCGGTGAACTGTGTCGTGGTGGAACTTACCGCAATAGAATACACCTAGAACCAAAACTTCATTCAAATATTTGATTAGCTTGGTTATCTTTGTTGGTGCGTTGTATTTGTTGTATTTGTTGGCCATATTTGATTTACATACAATAGATTTAGTCTAATTAATCTCCTAAAAAAGATTAGAAATAAGGGCAAATTATACAAACCAGTAAAAGCTGCTTAAAAACTCGCTGACTTTTCTTTTTGTATTACCCCTGTTTATTTTATGTTCGCCTTTTGTAGGTTAATTAAAGCAGTTTTAAGTTATTTTCTTCTTTTCTACTTTGTCTTATTAGCAGTTTGGTAATTTGTTTTAAGCAATTAGATTCATACAATGGCGTTTGCAGAAATTTGTTATGGGGGCGGTTGAGAACCGAAAACACGATCACTATAATTCGTAATGTTTTTTACAAAAGGAAGGCCTGAAGCAACCAAAAAAAGGAGCCAATTTTAAGTATTCACTTAAAAAAACAATTAAAATTATTTATTTATTCTTGATATTATTATGTATCTTTATTTTTATCCTCCTGACCCCCTGACTCATAGGAAATTGTCGGTGACTCACAGAAATAAGATGGTAAATGGGAAGATAATTGGCACAAAACGCCTTAAGGTCCGGCCCTTTAAATTTATTCTTGGCTGCTGAGTGAAATTTTAACTTGAGAAACTGTTCTTGTGCTTCATCAAAAATGTCGCCTATTTCGCACTGTAATATGTTTCTTGCTTCTCATCTATAGGACAATTTTATTTGATTAATTTTTTTTTTTAATCAGATAAATGAGTTTTTATTTGTGCTTTAATTGAGACTTACAGTTACCGTTTGCGAGTGCAAAATACAATTAAAAAAAGCTTGCTGGATTCCGTTATTCGATTTGATTCTAGCTGGGGTCAAGTTTCCTATCATTTTGATTATCAAAATTAATAAAGAATGTGTTGTAAAACATGTTAACAATCGCTCCCCCTTGAAAATTTACGTACGCCCCCCAGGGGAGACGTGCCTCCCCGATTAAGAATCACTGAACTAAACCATTTATTGACTATGTTTATTCAAAAATTTTACGAGGCAATAAAAGGCTTTCAATTTCATTTTGCAAGGGGAATTGTTTATGGTGAAGAAATCAGTAAATCATCATAATCACATCAAATAACAAAAATATCAAAAAATGTCCGGTCTCGAGACCAATTTAAAAAGTACGAGACCGAGACCAGGTCATTACGAGACCAAGACCGAGACCGCCAGAAAAAGGTCGAGACCGAGACCAAGACCGAGACCGAGACCGAAACCCTGAAAATTGGTCTCGAGACCTCCATCACTGTTCAAAACCGTGGAGGCCTAATTTAGCGTAAAACAGAGCTTTTAAAAAAACAAAAACAACTCCGACTCTCCCAAGATTACAAAAGAAATCCTGACACGGCTAAATCTAAAAAACAATCCGACTCCTTCCTGAAACGCGCGACTCTGACTCCACAACCCTGGTTCACAATTATATTTTTGTTTGTTTGTATTTTTCCTGTCATTTTGTGATCGAACTCGACACATTTAGTCAAAAAAATTAATGCTGGTACACCTTAAAAAACACAAACAAAATATGAACGTAAGAGCCGCTTGAAACTAAAAAAGAGCCGCATGTGGCTTGCGAGCCGCGGGTTGGCCACCCATGGTATACATGGTCGATTGCACATTTTAATGGCAACAACTCGCTTTTTTTTTAAATGTTGATAAGAAAATGATTTTTCATTTTGAATGTCAAAAGTAAGTAAAATGTTTTCATCGCGCAAGTCTGAAAAAATCAAAGCCTATTTTAGTTTTACGAAACGAATCACGTAGATCTATAAACTGATTATGTTCTTAAAGGCCCGTTCACACAACCAACGAAACCAACGAGACGTTGTCTCAATGACAATAAAACATTGAAAAAAATTTGGTTTACACAGAATGAAACAATGCAATGTTTTGTTTTAATGAATGTATTTTAACGAAAAAAAGTTAACAGGAACCTAAATTAATTAAACATTTTATTTACACAACAAACATTTTTGCTTCAAAAAAATTTGAGAAAGAAATAATGTGCAAACATATTGGCTTTTTTAAAGAAAATTTTAACACGGTAACAGCTTACGTTCACTCAGTTATTTGAAGAAATTTATAGGCTATAACCTCTATTTTTAAAGTTACTGTATTTTTGCTTATTAACATTATTTTAGCATGTTTGTCTACTCAACGCCCTAATATACCTGTTCCTTTATTCTTTATTTAATTGGGCTTAAAGGCTTACCACCAGGGTTATACGACCCCAACGTCCATTAAAAAAGTAGAACAAGCGAAGTTTCATAACCGGGCAGTTAATAAATCTAGTTTTTTAAATTCATCTTAGCTTGCTTCAAAAGTGCAGTAAACTAAAGCAAAAGTAAAGTTCTTTGATACATATAATCAGTGATAGCTTTACAAAAAGGAGGGCCCAATGCAAAAAAAATAGGGAGGCCACTTTTTAGTGTTCCAAAACAAAATGATCTTTAAAAAAAGGTCATCGATTTCGGAGGGGCCACTTTTTAGTGTTCTGAAATAAAGTGATTTCTAAAAAAAATTTTCAGTTTAGGAGGATACTATTTAGTGTTCCAAAACAAAAGAATCTAAAAAAAACGTCATCGTTTTAGGAAGGCCACTTTTTAGTGTTCTGAAACAAAGTGATTTCTAAAAAAAAAGGTCATCACTTTAGGTTTGCCACCGTCATGGTTCTGCTATGACGAAAGAGAGCAAAATTTTGCTTCGGGCGGGGCCAGTGAGATCACTCTGTTCGCACCAATTCACAGCGGCAACAACTGCGAATAAACTTTAGTTCATTCTCCACACAGGCTGAAACAATTTTATCTCATTATAGAATGAATATTCCAAGGCGTGAACATTGACTCTTAAACTACTTATAGACACACAGGCAAAACAACGTAAAACGATTTTCAACCACTTAGCGTCGAATAACTTCACTGGAATGAATGATAAAAAAATGTCGACTATTAATATTTATATAAATCGAGCCATGTTACGCAATAACAATGGAAGTTACAAAATTGTGGCAGACTTCTCCAATCAATTATTAGATTAGGTTTACAATTGGTCAAACAGTATATGCCGCCGCAAAAACAACTAAAAAGACGACGCGGCAGGAAACAAATTTCGTAATTTGACGACTTGATGATAAATTGTAAAATTCCATTTAGCGTTTCTTGAACCTTCCAGCGAGAAAAAAAAGTTTAGACTGTCTAAAGTTCACAAAAATACCTGCCATGCTCTCTGAATCAGAAACAGCAAGACAAATGAATTCTATACACTAAAAAAAACAACTTGCAAATAAATAAATTAGGCGGGGGTTGATATACCGATTATGCAATGATTACATAACAATGAAAAAAATTACGTTATAATAAAAAGCTTAAAATCACATTAAAAGATTGAAAATTAGCTATAGATTTATGAGATTAAGATAAACAATATTAATGAAATGTGATACAAAGATACGTTAGGTTTAATTGGATCTCAATCCTGAAATTTAAACTGTTCTTGACTTTAATTATTACTTTTTTAAGCCGTCTGTTTTCAGCAATTAGTTTAGTTCATTTCTTATCCTGCGGCCTATTCTTGCAAAGCAGTTTTTAAACGAAAGCAATTTTTTTCTTCAAAAAGACGTGTGCTCAATCTAAGCAATGTTTAGTAAATTGAAAGAATGTTAAGAGGAGTAGACCTATATGCTGGTTCATAAAGTGGACGCCGAAAAAGTAAAGCGTGACGCGCAAAACGCAAAAAAAGTGGAAAATTGTTAGGATTAAAAGCAAAAACCGGAAAAAAACGGACAGAACGCAAATTGCTTTGTAATTAAATTCGTCTCAAAATTGTTGTTGAAGCAATTAAAAGGTAATTAAAAATATTTTTTTAAATAAACAATGTTTTTTTACAAAATTTATAATTTACATCTCCATTCCTGAAAAATCAACTTCTTATTTTCATACATGGTATTGAAAATTTTAATTTTTACAGATTTGTTTTACGTTTTCTTTCTGTAAAATAGAAAAAGATCTTAAAGTTGCCCACCAACACATACCTAACAATTGGTTGTAACATTTTTTGTCCCAAAACAATTTTAAAAGAACCAAAAAAAAGTATTTTCAATCAAAAATAAATATTTTCAAATAGAATTAGTTAAAAAGCATCACATCAAAATTTTAAAAATTACATGTAGACTTCACAATAGGATCTAGCTAACACAAAAACCGTAGGGTGGTTATTCTTATATTAGTTAACAAATTAAAAAATTTAATTTAATTTATTATTCTGACAAAATTTTAATGGTAATTTATGACCAACACTCACTAGATTTATCGCTTGTAAACATAGCCGAAGCTACCACTTAGCAAACTATTCAGTTGCATAGGGCGCAGATTTCAAAAAGCGCAGAACTTGCTTTTTTAATCTACCAGTTTTGCAACATTTTTTAATTATAGTTTTCTCATTTTTACACTTTAAATTTTAGTATTTTTTAGATTTTAAATATTTATTTTAAACTTAACACAATTGCTATCCTCATCAATATCATTTTTGGGAAAAACATTGAATTACCTCAGTGTATTTCCCTTTTCCTGCTTGTCCTTTTGGGGTTGCGGGGGCAGCAGTTCGAGTTGGAATCTCCAAGCATCCCGATCGTTTGCAACCAGTGGCAATTCCGCCGGTGGCATTCCAAGACGCGACCAGGCAAGGTCTTCAACATAATTTCGCCAGCGAGTTCTGGGTTGCCCTCTAGGCCTTTTGCACTCTAAAGAGCATCCATTAGTCGCTTTGCTGTTAACTCGTGGAACATTCGTGTCACATGGCCACAGCAGCGCAGTTGCAATCGTTCTATCCGGAGTAGCAACGGTTCGATGTTGAGAAATTGGCGAATGTCAGTGCTTTTAACCTTGTCAAGTAGGAATAAATCTCTGCTATTTTTGCAAAAAACATTTCGACCGCCTGTAATCGGGATCTTACTCTTTTGCTCATTACTCAACACTCATAGCTATAAGTGAGGAGAGAAACAAAAATCAATTTGAAAACAGAAAGCTTTGTTCTTGTACACAGCTCTCGTTTCAATACAACCGATCCGCAAAGCTGGCACATTACTGCACTTGCTTTTCCAATACCGGTATCTACAGTAGTTTGTTGTCCTGTCTACCATTACTCAAGAATATAACTCCAAGATACTTAAACTTCTCCGTCTGCTGGAGAGTAACTCTATTTGTTCGGAAAGAACACTGGACAGGGTGCCCTGACAAACACCTAATCTCAGTTTTAGCCCTACTAATTTTCATCCCAGCATCCAAGCATGCGTCAAAAAACCAATCAAGTGCATATTGGAGATCACTTTTGTTCGAGCTTAAATATGCAAGGTCATCTGCAAACAGCAGGCGCCAAACATTACACTCCCCAAATGTGACGCCACTACTAGAAAAACTCCCTCTGTCTATCTTGTCCATGTATATAATGAAAAAAAGAAGAGAAAGAACTCAGTCCTGTCGTAGTTCACCTTTGACACTAAAAGGCTTTGCTTTCATGCCATTGACACCAACACAGACTTCCGACTGTTTATAAAACAATTGATAAGAGCTTATAACTGACCTCTCATGTCATACTTCAGCAGTACCGCCCACAACTGGTTTTTTGGAACACGGTTATATGCTTTTATATTTTAAAATTAATTGTAGTTATAAAATTAAAGCAAAGAGTTTTAAATTTTTTATAAATGAGCGTTATTCCTTGCGATAGTGTTTACGATTCAATATTTTTTTCAGTAAAAAGCCCCATTTCTACAATTTTTATTACTTAAAGTTTGTAAACTGCTAATAAAGGTATCCTTAACCTAATTTATAAAAATCGTATTGTAACAGTTTGAATGGTAGATAAGTAGAAAGAGTGACCATAACAGCCTATTTTTACCGATAATGGCACGTAATTTTATCTCGGAATTTAGTGACAGTGGATTTAATTAAAATTTACGAATTTCATGATGACAATTTTTTTAAAACCTTTTAGTTACGGCAAGTAAATCCAGTAGTTGCAAGAACTGAATTTTTGGATATTTTGCTATTTTTATTTTAACTAATATTTATTCATTTTTCAAAACAAAGATTTTTCAATTTTCCTTTTATGTTTCCAAAATGGGAACATTGATATAAAAGTACTTGGAATTCCATTTATACTGTTGGTAACGCAAATAAAAATTTGTTATTTGATAATCAGAGATTTATTTTGCAACAGTTAGGACTTTAAAACTTAAGTGAAATTTTATTGTACATAACATTATGATTGCGTTTTGGGAATTAGAACAATTCACCTTCTTAAACAAAGGTTGCCAACCGGTTTTCAGTAAAAAAATTTGATTATCCCCCAGGAAAAATAAGAATTTGTAGCAAGTCCACTAATTAAAACGATTCGAGTCAATTCCAATCCAGCAACTTTAGAGTTATATCCATGAGTCTTTAGATTTGAGGCAATCTTAAAAATGAAAACTTATTTTAGTTTTTACTTGTTTTTTCATGTGATTAATAATGCACAAATATATTTGCAGCAGCTATGTAAAGTGGAATGGCAACTGCTCGGTTACTGTCACAAACAATTATTATGGAATAACTCCTATTTAAAAGGTAGTCGAGGGACAAAAGAGGAGGTAGCCCTTTTTTCATAAATAATGAACGCAGATTACTCATAAGAATCTTAAGGCATGAAAAAAGAGAGGAAAAAAATTATTTTTTATTTTAAATGTTATTAAGCATATTTTCAGCTTGCAAACCCCCTCTCCCATCAAAAATGTCTTTATATGCCACTGGTTATGGTGCTTACAAGTTGTATAACCACGTCAATTTGGAGAAATGTGATTCATATTAACTTTTACAGTAGATTGCGAAACGTTGATATAAGTGGAATGTCCTGCCCTAGTGTAAAACATTACCATGCAAAGCCGTAAGATACGACCTTTTTAATCACTTTCTCGAATTTGCGCAACAAAGTCTCTGTAAAAATCTCTGTAAAAAAGCTGTTGTAAATACAAAAAAAATATCAATGAATATTTTTCTAGGTCAGAGATAACATTGTAATGTCTTTTTGCCAACAAACCGTGTTTAAGAAAAAAGTTTAGTTTTTAAGTTTTCTAAAATAATTTCATATGCAATAAGAAAAAACTATTTTTGAACATTTGTTTTTTGAAATTTTTATTAGCAAATAATTTTTTTCAAAAACATTGTTATTTTTATTAAGTGTGGCGAATATTTCTTATGGGACAGGATATAAAAAAACAAACGTCTTAGCAAATGAATTATCTGTCGTTAAACTCGACGTATCAGAAAAGCAAAGAAAAAAACCCAAAACATGAAATTTTGACAAAAGCTGTATTAGTGTGCGAGAAATATATAAATTTTAACAGTCGTTTTATTTTAGATTGCTATCTGCTGCAACAATTTAATAAAGAGTAATTTGAAACCCAGAAACTTAAAAAATGTACAACATTTTTTTGTTTACTGAAAGTACTCGAAATATGGGGCGCTATTGGGAGAAATAATTGAAGCTTGACTAAGTTCCAAAATAGATTTTCACTGGTTCTTGTAATATTAGGGTTGTGATTATAAAGACTTCCCGTAAAAGGTTAGAAGAAAATAAGTAAAACTTAATAATTACGTTTAATAACCTTTGTGATATTTAAAAAAATCAAAAAACACAAATGTAATTACTTAGTGTTTTTTTAAAGTTTTCTGCTAATTTTCGGTTAATTTTTGTGTTAAGCATCGCGATTATTGAAATAAGTGGTTTATATTAATAGCTCTAAAAAATATAAGTCATTAATCAAAAACCTTAAAAAGGTAAAAAGCAATGATTTTACGAATTGAGTTTTAAGAAAAATATCGTTTAAATCTAATATATGTTTTTACTTCTAAAAGTGACGAATTTATTGGTTAATCTTTGTTTGCTTTCAGAATTTCAAGATCAATTTTAAAATTTCTGTAGATGTAATATATTAAGCGTTTCATGATAAAAAGTAAAAATTTTTAATTAGTTCAAAATTTGCAGTTTATAGTTAATTTTTTGTGTATGCAAAAAGTCAATTTAGGCATAAATTAGCTTTGTTTTGTAATTCTACATTCTTCAGCTTAAAGTTTTATTTCAAGAAGAAAAAATTATTTTGCAAAAGCAATCATTCTAACTTATTTTACCGGCTCAAGTTAATAAAAAATTTAAGGAAATTAAATCCAATAAAATTAAATTATTTATTGAAATTTATTTCAATGTCAAATAATTCTGATGATTTCTGGACAACAAGAGCAGTTGATCTAGAACTAAACACTTCGAACTACACTTTGCTTAAATACAAGTACGCTTTTCTGGTAGTTTTTGATAAAATGTTTATGACAGTAGAGAACAGTATTTTTCAACTAGTTGTATCATACGTACCCTACAGTGTCATATCATATATTAATATTAATAACAAATTCTCGGGCTTTCGACAATCGGGGTCTTTTAGCTTCAATCTTGGATCAAGGTTTTTAGATTTTTAGGAAGCAAAAAGGTGCACAGCAAAAAGGCAGGTTGATAATGTACCAGTAAAAACAATAGTTAAAACTGATTTGGAAAATCTAATTCTTTGCATATTCAATTGCACTCGCTTCAGTTTAGCTTTCAACTAGTCAAACTGAAAAAATTTCATTTTGCTCAATCACTGAAATTAAATTTGAAGTAAAAGCTTAGACAGATCCAATCAAAAAACTGTTGACATTCCTATCTTTTTGATATTTATTTGCAGCTTGTTAAATCAAATCAACAAATATGAAACAAGATTGTGGTTTCCTTTGTCTTTCGTTGACTATATTCTTCTAGTGGTGATGCGGACACAAGATTTTTGTCCGCAGCCAGCAAGTATTTTTTATTTGTGACACTGCATCGTGCTACACCACAATCACCGCAAATTTAAATAGAAGAATTTTTTACCTTTTTTCTCCTTGTAAAAAGTTGGTTGATGTTTAAAAAACTAATTTAAAACGTTATATTTCAAATTCATTGGTTCAAACCAACTAGCATCATTTTGCAGTGGAGTGTCCTTAAGAAAGACACTTTAATCGTCTTTTTCTGTTTGGCAGTCTTAAGCAAGCAGCATTAAATGTCAGTCAGATCTCTGAATCAAAATTAGAAAGTCAAGTAAAAAGTTTCAAAAAAATAATTAAAAAGTTTCAACTAGAAACTATAGTTTCTAGTTGAAATTTTTTAATTATTGGTTAATAATTAAAAAGTTTCAACTAGAAACTATAACTTAGCATTTTCAAAAGCAGTTCAAAGTAATCGCTGGACACAAGTATAACGTCTTTGATGTTTTCGTGCGAGTCAGAAGCACAAATAAAAATAAAAAATAACGTACTCTTTTAGAAAAATATCAATGTTGCTCATAGTTAAGTTTTAAAAAAGTCTTTTGCTTCAAAATTTTTAGCACTATGGCATGAAGACATGAATAATTTAATTTTTTAACCACAAAACCTCGCCCAAGTTCGTAATATATATTTGCTGGCAAAGCAATAGATTTATTTTGCCTAGCTAATATGCATAGCTTTAAAAGTACAGCAAATTCTTAAAATTATCTTTATCAAGCTATTATTCAAAAACCACATTCTAGACTTAGTCAACTACTATTTAAGATTATCATTTTTAAAAAAATTAAGCAAAATTAGAAACAAAAAAATTAAATCAAAAATTAGTTAAAAAAGTTTATTCTTGGTTCAATTTAATTGTAAAAAATGATGTCAAATAAGTTATTGGAACTAAGAGACTTTTCAAAATTAAATTAGATAAAGTTCTGCTAATTTTTATGTTGCATAATAACTTCGTATGTTATTATAATGTGAATACCAATGGACAAGTATAATTGCATGATGTAATCAAGATGTAAGTCCACCTACACAAATCACTTTTTGCACAAGCTTTTGTTTCCTTACTTTTTTCCACAGAAACAGGTCTTAAACCTTTACTCAGGACGGACAACAGAATTAAAAAACTTTTTTACAGTTTTTGGACATCTATTCCATGCTGATTTAATTTTTAGACGTTTTTAAAGTGCTTTGACAAATGCAACATACTGGTAGGCCTACTTTGATTTTTATATTTGAAGCGTTTCTTGCATGCTTCAAAAAAGAATTCCTTACCTCTATAAAGCCATCGTATATCCCCAAAGTTTAAATTTATTTTCTTTTTTAAATTAAAATAAGTTTACTTAGCTTTAAATTTTTTTGTAATATATCAAGACTGCATTGAACTTCAGGCTCTGTCATAACAATGTTGATAATAATATTATATTATTTAATGATTGACAGAAATTTTTATAGTGTAGTTTTTATGTAGTCATATTTTATAGTGTAGCTAGATCAAGCTGTCTACGATATTGAGACATCAGTAGATTAACTTTCAAAAACATCTTTAAAAAAATGCTTACTATATCTTTTAGTTAAATTTCAGCTGAAGACATAAAAGAAAGCAGTCTACATGAGTTGCTAAAATTAACTATTAAAAATTAAACAACAGTTAGCGACTTCAATTCTATATTAAAGAAGTCTTCTAAAAATTTTTTGTGTTTGATTTTATAACTGCTTTTTCTGTATTGCTTAAACTATCATTTCTTGCCTACAAAACAATGGTATTTTTAGTTTGCTAAATTTTTTCATTAAGTTGCACAGTGAGCTAATTTGTGAAAAAAGTTTGTTGAAAAAAAAAACTAAATAAAAGAGCCGAAAAATTACGATAATAACAATAAATCAGCTAATGATAAGACTTTTTTTTGATATTTATAGTTAACTAGAAGATACAAAAAAATAATGGGCCGATTACCATCCTAAAAATATCGTGTTCATTAAAAAGTAAAGCAAATTCAGATAACTTAACTGTTCTTCATAATAGAATGTTACGCAAGTCTTTTCCAGGTACACAATTTTTTTGGAGCACTTCACCTTTAACTGTATGATTTCGATTTCTCTCATGCCTCTTTTTTCTTTTCTGTTGCTTCTCCCGCCATTTATTTAAACACTACTTTGTAATCATTGAATGCACGTGATTTCTCATATATTTTTTGCTATTAAAGGTGAGAAAGGAAGTACCAAGCATGTGCAAAATTCAAGTTGTTATAAATTTAAATGTAAACTTTTATGTGTTGCAAGTTGCGCGGTGCGGTATGCGGCGAGATTTATTTAAAAAGATTACTGCACTCAACTGCATTGCATTGCATGGCCGCATAAGCTCTGCGGTTGACATTACTACACACTTACTATAGTTTTTAATCTTTTTTAATAACTTAAAGGTCTCCTATTGGCAATGTTGGCGTTATAGTTGCTGCTGCTCTTCTTCTTCCTATGGCACTGTTTGGATTAATTACCAATCTTATCACCATTGTGGCAATTAATCGCGCACACCAACTAAAGTACGATTTTCTTGAAAACACAAACATTGCGTTACATTTTTTGCTTTGCAGTCTTTTTTAAAAATTGTTTTTCTGTGTAGATCAATTTTCAAGCTATACATTGTCAGTCTATCATTTTCCGACTTGATTTCATCACTGATTAGTCCATTGACGTTATACACAAAAACATTGGGATACGAAGATTCTGATTTACCTTCTTTTTTTTGTAAGGTAAACTGAAAGACAATATATAGATCTAAACAAATTTGACAATTATTAAACGATATTTAAACTTTTTATTAGAAAAAATCCTAGAAGTGTTTTTTGTTAAAACGGCTTTAGATTTATTGCAGAAATAAGTGTCGCATGAAAATTACATATGCTACATAAAATGCTTGAATGTTTTAAAGTGATTGTGGAGCTTAATCAAGTACAGTAGAATATTTTTTTGTTCAAGTTATTTTTTGTTATATCTTTGTTCAAGAATATACGACATGGTAAAATTAATTGAATGAAATATAAGTAAAAGTTTTAAATAATAAACACATAAAACATACAGGGTGTCCCAGAAGTCGCCACCATGTAAATTTTTTTAATTACATATGAATAACAATTTTATTAGTAATTATCATAACTCAAATTGTTCACCCTCTGCATTGACACTTGCATCAATTCTCTTGTAGCGAACTCATTGTCGCAAACCGTCTTTCGTTCATGCTTTTATTCGTTATTGCAAAGTTTTCCGCAAATGTATTTTCCCACGTTGTATTTCGCTCGCTGCAGACTCGGCTTGCAGCGCCCTCCCGCTCGCTGTACAACGTTTATCTACTGCCATGACAACCGTCATGTGATAATTTCGCATTTCTTTATATTTTGCTTATGTACCGCCTTTCTGTTGTTTCTCCCCAGCTAATCGTTGGCTGATCGCGCCATCAAGGCCATTCGTGTAATCATTTTTAACACACAGCTCTCAGAACGTAGCCTGATCACGTGGTTTTATCAGTACATAAGGCAGACGTCACAATAATACAGGCATAAAATCATTACGACTAAATATACGCGCTAGAACGATTCGTCGCCTCAGATTAGATTAGAGACTTACTGTATATCAGCGACTAGTAAAATTCGAGGATATTCTGGCAACTGATTTGAGCAAAAATTCAGGTTTGATTCTAATTCCGAAGTTTAAATGTTGTTTTGTCCGTTTATTTAAAGTTGTGCCCCTTCTTAATAAAAAGGTGTCGAAGTTAGTTGTGCGCCAATAATCACTCACACTACACTCTTTATAAAACTGTCTTTTACTCTGTTGAGGGTTTCAGTACTGATCCTTTGACATTCAGTTCTTATCGCATCTTGGAAACGTTTAATTATGCGGATGACAGTAGCATGGGTCAATGGCTTTTCTCGCTCAGGATGAGTACGGATAAATTCTTCAGCTACGGAGCGGTATGTTGCTTCATCTTTTGCAAACATAAAAATCAATTTAACTCTTTCCTGTATAGTTAGTTTTTCACCCATATCTGGAACATAAAAAATAAATTATTAAATTTACATGGTGCGCGACTTCTGGAACACCCTGTAGAACGAATATAACATATGGTAAAATTAGGTACATTTTTATACTTATTGTTTAGCTCTCTTACGCCGGCAACTTCGTGACATCAATTACGACGTCATTGCATATACTTACATTTTGTGGTCTGAGACTTTTATCGATTTTAAAACCACACGTATTCAGTCGAATTAAAGGAATTCATGCTAAAGTAAGAGTCTATTTAATATCAACTTTTATACTGCATGATACTCTCTTTAAAAAAAAAAGTTATAGTGTCTTTCTAATTTAAAATTATACAATTTAAGCAGTGGCAGAGTTAGAAATAATTTCCGACTTATCTTTATTTAATTATACAACTATTTAAGCCGTTGGTGAAATTGAATTTGTTGCATTGGTTTTTGTCAAATCTTAAATTATGTAACTGTTGTCGTCGTCAGATTAATAAAAAGTAACAACTTCTATTCAATATAACTGGAAGTTACAAAAAACTGTTTCCTTTTGGCTTGAATAGCATGATTTATTTGCTATCTTAGTCTATTCAGAATATTTAAAAAAAAACATACAAATAAAAATTAAATCAAAAAACGCAAAACAATGTTTCTGTAACGGCTAATCTTGTCCCTTTCTTTTTTGTAATTCTAAACGCATTCCGGATATTGCCAGGCTTCGATCTCATGTTATACTAGCTAACCTAATTTATTTCTGCAAGCTAGTTATTTGGTAGAAAAAAATCTTATCCGCCATAGTCGAGGTAATGGTTTTCATCTAATTGTTTATTTTTTATTTAGAGAAACTAAAAATCTTTTTTCAACTTGTGCTAATTGAACGTGCTATGTGTTACGTGCAACTGTTCGGCTACAGGATAATTTGTATCCTGTACGCTTAATTAGTATCTTTGTTTGGTGAGTTTGACACGCATTTAGGCCTGTCCCCGTCTCTTGTTCAAATAGAATCTTAGGAATTGTTGGCTTGCTTGTATATAGTGGCTTTAATTCCACTCAAAAAATTGTTTATGTCATTTACTTATTCGTAGAATTTTCTTTAATATAATTCTAAAATTAAAGATCTGATGATTTTTGAATTTAAGTTAAATGATTTTACAACAAACTAAATATTTTTTCTATAAACGCGGCAAGGTTAATATTGGGTTTTGTTTTTTGTGATTTTTCTATTGAACTTCAACAATGATATTGCAAACAACTATTGTTATTGTTATTTCAGTTATTCGACTTGAAAATCTGAAACTGATGACGACAGTATGAATTAATGGCCGAGCATTATAGATTTTTTTACCTTTATTTTATTGTTCTACTTTTCTTTTAAATTTAAAAGCACTAACCAAATACTATTAGTTGATAGATTTCTGCTTGTTTCGCTAGGCACGAGGCTAAAATAAGAAAGCATTTAATGTACTTTGTCCTTGGCTTGAGTAGTTCACTTTGATCAAGCGAACGTGTTTGGCTTTTCATTTTTGTTGTTGAATATAATATATTACTTGAGTTGTATTTAAGACGTTTATAGCATATCAAATATTTTTTAGATCAATATTCTTATAATATGGTTTGTTCCTGCCTTATGTGGCATTTTTACTTATGGCTTTTGGACAGACACCGTTAATATAGACCGAACAAAACCAGCTAGTAACAGAAGATGGCCTCAGTGCTCAGTTCGTATGAAATGGTAAAAAACATTCTTTAAATTTTAAACTATTCAAAAAACTTACAAAAATGAAATCACATTTGTATAAACATTTTATTGATTTAAGAAATTTAAAATGTTACTCTTGTTTTTTTATCTAAAAGTGTGAATCAAAGTTAACTTTCGAGCAGTAAAAACCTCTTGTATCAAAAACATGTTGCTGACACAATTTTTTTATTTTTTATTTTATCTCCATATTTATCCTCCTGACTTGACGGAGGCCCCATACGTAGGGCAAGCAATTACTCCGACCTGCTTTCGGAGATGCCAAGATATTGCTTGAAATTTTTCATTTTGTTTTTTTAGTTTTATAGAGATATAAATGAAATTTAAAACTGCTTGCCAAGACCAACAAGCAGAGGAAAGTAACATAAATTGTCTTTCTCAAGGACGCAACAGAATGGCACGAGTAGGATTTGAACCGAGACTACGTTGATTAATATCACCGCGCTCTTAACTACTCGCCACGCTAAGAATTAGATATGAACGCAGAATTGAAAACGATTGAAAGAAACTTTTTACCAATTACAGAGGATTTATATCAAATTTAATACCGACAAAAATACTTAATTTTTTGTACACTAAATTTCCATCATTTCAGTTTTAAAGTTCCAAGATAATTTTTTTTATAAGTTAATAAGTATATCTGATGAATAATTTTCTTTATTATCATGTAGTAGTTGCTAAATTATTTTTCTACATCAATCTTAACTTTACATTGCTTAATCATATTTTTGCAATTATTGGTGACATAAAAATTATTGATTTGTTAAGGGTTCATTACCTCAAAACTTTTAATTTGTACGGAAATTCAATTTTTTACGGCGTGACATTGTTTGGCATTACTTTTTTGTCAATTGCAATTGCATGGATATTTTTTCGTCGACGTACTCAAAGAAAAAAAGGTAGAGTCACTTACTTTTATATTGTTTTTTACTAAGCTTGATGTGTAAAATGTTATAGATAAATAAATTATCAATTTTGCTGAAATCATGTTTAAAAAAAACAACAAATCTTATAATCACACAATTCTTGTAATTTTGTAATCGCACAGTCATAAATTTAAAATAAAAGATTTATTTTTTAAATTTTATCCACATCAATTTAAAAAACTGACTCTGATACCATCCGAATTATTTTTTTAGATATAGCAATTTGATTACCAAGATATTGGTGACATTGTAAATCAGAAGAGAGCAGTTTATCTAATTTGAAAATTATAATATAAAATGCATTACATCAAGAAATAAATAATAAATTTTTTAAAAGGAAACAGATTTTATCAATTCTCATATATTGACTTTCAGTGTAAACCGATGCGCTATATTTGAAGATGTTGTATTGACGCGGTGACTATTATGTGATCGACTTAATGACGTAACAATTACTTTTGGGGAACGTCGTAGGTGAGGATGTTGAAACAAGTGGGAGACGAAACTCCATCTTGGTGTATTGGTCAGAATGAGCTTAAGTACGGGTTGTGTTGAATGCATGCTTGTTGTCCTTTCATGCGGTCTGCTGATTGTAATGGAAATCTTTGTTTATGTAAATTTATGCCGGAATATGTTAACTGGTGTTCAAATAGGCTTGGATATGCCTTACATTGTTGAAGCTTCCTGCAACAGTCGTAAATGTTGTGCCTATTGGTTTGTGGGGAATTTTCGTAGTTACAATAATTTTGAGAAATATCTGAAATATTTACGGTAATATAAAACACTCTTTTTTTAAAGAGGTTTTGCGATGAACAAGGGAAGTGATACGGGTTTAGAGTTTTTGCTAATTTTGTGACAGTTTTTAAATTTTGCATTGCAATGATTGTGGTGCATTTTTAAAGGTGTGTTATTGTATTAGTGTCGAAGACAATTTTGTACTTGTTCTCGTGGTAGGCTTATCTGATTGCTATTTATCGAAGATTTTTTTAGGTTTTTAATGTTTATGCCATTAGCTTTTAAAAATTTTTAAAGTGTACCGCTGCAGAAACCGCATGCTGTTAGGTACTTTTTCAGCCTTTGACTTTAAAGTAATAACCGTTTTTTGGTCGTTTATTGGTTTTACGTCTCAAATCTTAAAATAGGAATATACCAGAATTTAGAAATACAAAAGTCAAAACAACAGTTATTAACTCAAATTATCCCAGTGTCTACAAAAGTGAACCCATTTTCAGAGAGCGCTTTTTACCCCCAGAACAGATATATGTAATTTAATATTTTTTCACTTCTTCATATAGAGTTATGTTGAAACTTTCAAGTTCAACATAAATTCAACAAATTCCGAATATTCTTGATAGGTTTTCATGTAACTGAAAAACCGCAAGTTTATGTTCATAAGCCTCGTTTTTGTTTTCCCTGGAAACGTTCGATCAAGCGTAACGATGCGTGAAAAAAGAAAGTTCCAACAAAAGTGCTTGAGTTATAGATGTGAAATCATTAAAAAGTTTTTCAATACTGCAGTTCAAAGAAAAGCCACCGCCACTGGAATACCCGAGTCTACAAATGTAGTCAGTGGGATATTACGAGTTCATAGAATCTATCCAGACAGGAATTTGGCTAAGCGAGTTATCAGTTAGACGTATAAAAATTCAACATTCTTACAACTTTTGCCTTTTCTAGCCTTGTCTTCGTTCCACTGTACAGTAATCATGTACTATTGTTTTCTGCACTATTACGTTACTTTGAAGTTTTCTTTTCGCCCAAGCTTTTTGTACTGTTTAAGTTATTCTGTAAAGACTGAAACTGATGATGCACTGTTAATGCGAAATCTCTCGGATTATTTAAGATCGATTGTTGACTGATTCCTGGGACCAAACGACTGAGGTCACAGTGTAGAGTTCTCACAGCTTTGATGGAACGGTGGTTGCGTAAATGATTTAGCTTTAACTGGATATACGTTTGCATGAGGTTAAATAGTCTAACTTGTAGAATGAAAGTCGAGTTTATTATGAATTGTAGCACTACACTTTTTGCTACCTAATTGAAAGTTTCAACAGGAACAAGGAACTATGTTTTAAAGACTACTAGCTTATAAAAATATTTTACAGTTTTTGCAGGAATGCTTTCAAAATGATAAGCACTAAAACATTTTATCGTAAAAAGAATACCCAATATTGTTTCCTGAATGATGCAATCAGTCAAATCGAAAACGATGACCCTGAAACGGCTGATATAGTCATGATAGGACCTCGTACTGGAGGTGAAGATAGCGATATGGAAAGTAAAAATAAAGAGATTCTAGATGCAACAGGTTTTTCAAATAAGGTTGCTGGAGAAGTGAAAGTGTTTCAAATTACTAGCAAAGAGTTCATGTCTGATTTCGACTGGAAAGAGCAAGGTAGCAGTGAACCAACAGCCAAAAGAACAAAGAAATTAGCCAAGAGAAACGATATAGTTAAATGGGAGAAGAAACACATTCAGCTAAAACCTACTTCATCTTTGGACCAGGATAAAATAGCGAAAGCACAAGTTAATCAACAAGCATCCTGATCTTGTTCAAGTAACAATTTGGAACAGTTTTGAGAGTGTGTTTTCAGATACAGCAGAATTTTTAGTAAAAGAAACAAACTGATATGCCGCTTGCAACAAGAACAAGCCGGAATTTAGCGTTTGTATAGAGAAAATGATGCAATTTATTGGACTGATTTTTTTGTCAGCCTACAACATACGCCTTTCTGAAAGAGATTACTGGAACACAGACCCGGATTTACGATGTGATGCTTTTTGCACAACTATGAGTAGGAATCGCTTTTTTGAAATAACAGCGGTACTGCATGCAGTAAAAAATCAGTGTTTGAGTGATTGTCGAATGGCAAAAGTGAAGCCATTATATGATATTTTGAATGAGAAGTTGAGACAATTTGGTGTAGTTCATGAGGATCTAAGCATAAACGAGTCCATGGTGCCATACTATGGACGTCACTTATGCAAACAATTCATCAGAGGAAAAACGATCCGTTTCGGATATAAGCTTTGGGTGCTGGCAAGTTCAACCGGTTTGCCTTGCCACGTAGAAATATACGAAGGAAAGTCCCCAAATGCAGAAGATATCCCTCTTGGGGAGCGCTTTGTCAAAACTACGGTGGAAATCTGCGACAATCCGGTCAACCATAATGTTTTTTTTGACAACTTTTTCTCAAGTTATAAGCTGCTTGTTGACTTGGATGCTAAAGGATTCAGAGCCACTGGTACCATGAGGAACAATCTGATTGAAAAATGTCCATTGGCAGAAGTTAGTGATATGAAGAAAAGAGAAAGGGGGTCATACGATTTCAGGAGCACGAGCAACCTGGAAATTGTGCGGTGGAAATGACAACTCAGTAGTCACGATCGGAAGTAATGCATATGGGTGGAGCCGGTGGGAAATGCCAAGAGGTGGATCAAAGGGAAGGGAAGAGGAAACATCACCCAACCAGCTGTGATTGCTGCATACAATTGTGGAATGGGTGGTATTGATCTGCTAGACCGTGCTTTATCCGATCTGAGGCCTGTAATTTGCGGCAAAAAATGGTATTGGCCACTGATCATAAATGCGATAAATATCGCATTTGTTTATAGTTGGCGTATATATAGGATTATTTCTGGTGAAGTCCTGTCCCAAAAGAAATTTCGTCGACGAGTGGTCAGCATTATGATCAGAAGGTCTGCTTCTCAGATCATGGATGTCAGAAGTCGCCCATCCCGTACTTTCAAAGTGGCGGATGAAATACGTCTAGATGGCGTAGGGCATTATCTTTCTTCGACTCTCGTGAGAAGATGTGCGATTTGTAAAAAAAATTGCCGTAATTCTTGTGCAAAATGTGGTCAAAGCTTGCAAGTGCAAAAAAAATTTTACAAATACCAGTTGAAACTTTTTTTATGTAGGCCTAAACAATAGCTACAAAAAAAATAAAGCACTTAACATATTAATTATTTTTCAAATCACACAATTAAAACAATTCCAATAGTTGGCCTTTTCGAATGGGTTAGAATCACGTTAATTTTAGAAATATTTTTATTTAAGTCCTCGTTTAAAAAAAATTGAATCGAGATATTTACTAAATGCACCTTCAACTACTTTTCTACTTATCTCTGCTTATTAATGTATAAAGAATAAATTTGATTTAGAAACAAGTTTAATGAAAATCGAAAACGCAAAGAACAACATTTATTAAACTCAATAACAAATAATACAAAAAAATGGGGCATATTAAACCGGTACTCTAGTTTAAGTTCTAAAAGCTTCTTTTATCTCTTGCAAAAGAAAAACAAAATAATTAATCAATTCTCAATGCCACATGTTCAAATAGCAATCAATCAATTAAAAGTATTTGATAAACTTAAAATTATCAAAATAAACTCAAATTTAACTTTCTTTAAACATTATATTTTTTTTGCTCTTAAACCTGCGTCTTTGTAGCTTCTCTTAAGTTTTGAAAAAGTCGTAAGGATTCCTTCTAAGTCTCTCTTTTAAGCTTGACCCCACAATTTTCGTTACTCTATCATGGAATCAGCAAAAACAAGTTTATAACCAAGGCCGAGTTAATTAAACAACGTCGCTACTTTAAGTTTTTTTTAACTCATGTTTTACATGTGCGTTTTAGAATTGCTGCTCAAAAATTTTTATGATCTTTATAACGTAATGCCATTAAAATCTCTTTATGACGTAAGATTAAGTAGAATTACAATTGTGCTAAGACTGCCATAACGATCAAGTGAATGTTAATATTGTTTAACACTAACACAATGTTATCATATTATAAAATGTCGCACAAATTTACAACCAAACTCCTATCACAATTGCATTGCATAACTTCCACCTGCTGTACTGGTCTTTCTGAATTTTTTGCCAAATTTTTTGAAATGTATTCCAACTATATGAACGTTGAAGAGCAAAACATTCACAAAACAAAACTATTCAAAAATGTATAAATAAATCAGCTTTTTGTACAGTATGCGCATTCAACTTTTTTGCACAGCTCATACCTTTTGTACACCTCCAAAAACTAATGTACCACATCTAAAACAAAATTTTGCTGTTTTTTTCTTACAATTCACATTAATTTGGAATTATTATTGCTTTCTGCTTTTGTCATCTTCAAGCTTTGATGAGAATTGTTGGCAACTAGAGAAAAAAATTGTAATTGGAGTTGGTAAGTCAAGGAAGAAAGCTACTTATAGATTTTGATACCATAAAACGGTGGTTCTCGTCTTTTTAATTTTACAGACCCTTAAAAACCGACATTTAAAATTAAATTTCCCCTACCAAAGATTCAGTTTATATCAATATGCAAAGAAGAGAAACTAAGTTCTTACAATTTAACCTAAATTCGATAAGCTTTTAATAGTCATTATTATAAAATAGTCATTATTACAAAATTATTAGTATTAGCAAATAAAAAATGCTCAAGAATAATAATTTCATGTAACACAAAAACTATAGCTGTTATCAAAAAATTAATAGCAGCATTATTGACCGAAAAGCAACAAATAACCATTATGAAGTAGCGAGGAAAAAAACAATTTACTCAATACGATCGCTTACAGTATACGAGTATAAAACCCAAATTTACCAAAAATAGATCAAACTTTTGAAATCCTCTTCATATAAAAAATTTATAAAATATTACAGTTCAATTACATTTTAAAAAATATTCCCCATTAAAATAAAAAATTTTTCCTTAATGGGGAATTTTCTCCAGTTAAAAACCCTGCCATAGAACTTCGGCTAATTTATTAACCTTATACATCTATTGGATAATCTGCAAAGGGCTTTTGATCAAAATAATTGTTCACATACTGCATTGTTTTTCTGGTTTGTAGCAAACCTTTCGGTAATTAACAAATTCGTTTCTGCAGACGTCAAAGCAAATTTTATCCGTTTTTATCGAAATGTCGTGATTTGTAATCCGCATGTCAAATCAAAAAATCTCATCTTCTTCTTCTTCTTCTTTCGGCTTCTCCCTACTCGGGGTCGCCACAGCGCGACAGTAATCTCCATTTCACTCGGTCTACTTCGTCTCCTTCCCTAGCTCCAACCCTTTCCATGTCTTCTCTCACCAAATCCATCCACCTTCTCCTTGGCCTTCCTCTTTTCCTTCTGCCTGGCACTGCCATCTCCATCATCCTTTTCCCCACGTAGTCTTCTTTCCCCAAATCAAAAAATCTCATAATTTTGCAAAAACAATTTCTGCCCATCTTTCCGGAAAAAAAATTCTTTTTTTTGAAAGTTGAAGATGTGTTTGGTTGTTTTCACATAATGCTGCTCTCACGTCAAAAAAAATAAAAGCTTTTTGCTCATTTAGTAGCAGCTTTCATTCTTCACTGTTTTTGACTCCTTGAGCTTTAGCTTTTGAATTTACATTGTTGAATAAGGCTAAGAATTGTATTGCTGACAAGTAGTTCAAAATCACTGAATGGATTCTCTTTCATGCAATTGGCATATCGCGCTAGGCCTTCACTCTCTGTTAGTGCGTTCTGAGCTTGAAGCCTACCCTTCGCCTCTCACGAAAAAAGGATGTGTTTCAACTTTGTGTCATCCTTAGCAACCAATTTTACTTTTGTGGTATTTTTAGTCAGTCAATTATCCTGCGCTTGTGTTGCAGCGTTTGTAACATTGCTGCCAGTACAGAACTATCAAGTTGACATAATGCAAAAACAGTCTGAGCCAAGTCAGCACTCTCACATTCTGAATCCAATTCCTCTGCAGTAATCATTTTGGATAAAGGTTGGATTTATGACCAATTTTCTGACCTCTAATCCGAACCTTCACAAACATATTTATTTTCACTTTCACCCATGAATCATCTTCTGCAACTACGTTTATCCAAGCAAAAGCCTGGACACTGCTATTACGTCTTGGACCCCATATTCTGCAAAGAGACTCTAAGTTTTTAAACTAGTTTGGCTAGTAATCAATTGTCAATTGCTACAGTAATTTTTTGATTGTTTTAAAAGAAGAAAAACAAAAGTTTGTTCTAAAGATTAACCTCTCTTGAAAAAAATAAGAAATCGTTTTATCACCGTTCGCGGTACTTTAAGGTAAACAGCTTTCCACAACCAACTGTAGTTACTTTAGCGGATCAAAAATTAGCATGATAAAAATTGGCCTAGATTTAGGAAAACTTAAGAAGTTTCAAATTAATAAACTTATCTAAGCAAAGATATAGGTAATTAAAAATCAAAAACAGTCAAAACTACCACCCCGGTAAGTTTAGTGATATAAAGGCGAAAAAATGTACGTACGTAAGTATAAATTTTTTTATATTTCTTTTACAGTTAGTCGTTAAATATTTCTATTCTGCAAACTTTTTACAGCTTTCAAAAACAAAAACGTCCTAACAGCACGAAGAGAAATAATTCGACAAAAAAAAGAAAACCAAGCTATGCTCCAACTTTCATTGATTGTTTTTTCTTATCTTTTTGGATATGTTTACCTTACAAGTAAATATTTCTTAAACAAAATATTTTATATTCAGTGTTTATTAAAGTGGAGTGGTTTTCACAATATTCAAATTTGAATTGGTTAATGCAAATTAATTTTAAATAAAGTAGATACCTAAATAACCAGACTTGTAGATAGGACATATTTTTCTGTTCCATCCCATCCAATCCCATGGCAATTTATGCCTGTCCCATCCCATCCCACCGGATTCCCAGTATAATATTACTATAAAATACGTAATCTTATATAAAAAAGGCTATGTGTATTTATTTATTTATCAGGTATCCTACCACGAAATAAATAATAGATACAAGCATATAAAGAAAAAAGGAGAGTAAAAAGTGCTTAAAAGGTAAAAAGCATAAAAACTAAGGGTAGCCCTGAAGTAATCAAGTTGTTATGACATGGCTACTGTCTCATGGGAAATACAAATGTGTGCTGTCCCATTCCATCCCATCCCAAGGGATGTTTCCTATGGGAATCCCATAAGAATGACATTCCGATGGACAAGACTGTAAATAACCACGAGTTCCCGTCGTACCGAGGTCCGTCTGCCTTTTACTTTTTCCCCCTAAAAACTACTTTTATTAATCTCTTAACTCTATTTTTTGTAAACAGAAAGATTTTGTCTGATGTGTAAAACTTTTTTAGTTTTTTTTTCCTATTGGTCAATCACTCTAGACCAATGTAAACTTTTTTCTTTACTTTATAACTCAATTCGGCTCGCTTCTTTTTTGTTCTGATAAGATCTCTTAAAAAGTAAGATCAGACAAATAGCTTTAAAAATGCTTCCAATTCTACCTGCTACTTACAATTTGGACAGCAAACCGTCTTTAAGGCTGAAAGAGTTTCGTCAATAGAATTTTGTTTTTTTTAAAGTAAAAAAAAAAATACATCACATTTTTTATTTTATCTACTTCACTGCGACAGTAGAAAAACGAAACAAATTAGTTTCCATAAAGATTTTCAATTTTCTTATTGGAGTATCTGATCAATGTTACTACAACATTAAAATGTTAATGAAAAACCCTTTAGTATGCTTATCAGTAAAAAAACGTATCAGCCTAGTCTTAAGTAACCAATACTTGAGATGATATTCATATCAACAGTGATTGCTTTAATAGGGTGCGAACGGTGCAGCCGCACCAAGCCCCCCTAAAATACAATAAAAAGTGGCTCCCCCTTACACGAGAAATAACTCTATCTCTTCATAGTAGCACCAGAACATCATTGGCTTGTCAAAAGGAAAAGAAAAAAAAACGGCTTACTAGTAGGCTAGCTACTCTTTTTTTTAGAGATGTCCTTGTCTCATCTTGCTTTGGAACTCCCAACAGTTGCCTTCCCTAAATTGAAGACCTTTCTTTTTTCAAGAGTGACTGCCCCTTAATTGAAAACCTTTTTTTTAGTGATCACTTTGCTTTCATATACTGAAATTGGCTTCAGCTATTTTTTTTAGTACACCAATTAGTGTCTCCCCTAAAATTTTTTGCACCGAGCCCCCTTTTTGTAAGGTCATCACTGCATATCAACTATTAATAAAATATTTTAACGCATAGGTTATTTAGTCCGGTCTAATAAAGACATTTATTATTTTATGCTTCTAGAAAAAAATGCTTTTTAAACCCGGTCTTCGACAACATTATACAAATTTTTTTGTTGAAAGTGAATATTATGTTAAAATAAAGTTTAAATTTTTTTGGTACATTAAAGCTTTAGATATTTAACTACAATTATATTTTAGTATAAGTGACATATTTAAACATTTTTATCAAACAGCCAAATTTTTGACATCTCCGAAAGCAGTCAAAGTAATCGCTAAACGATTGCTTGAAGGTTTATGTCTTCGTCGAAGTTCTGTAAATTTTATTAATTTACATTGTATGGTAGCTATTGTAAAAATTGTTGTTTCAATTCAATCTTGTTTATATTTTTAGCTTTTTACGCAGCAATGAAAAAAGTACAAACGCAGGAACAAACATGGTGGATTTTTTTAACCAGCTACATTATGTTGCGACTTAGTGAATGTCTCAATCCAATATTCTACAACTTGGGTTCAAAGTGGGTGCTGATTGTACTTGAAATACGTTTAAACAGATTACTATGGTTTTGCACTGTATGGTTTGAACCAGGGTTTTCAAAACTGTGTGCCATGAAAAAGATTTAAGTGTGCTACAAAAGTTTCATATTTTTAGAAAAGAGATAGTTTTAATTTAAAGATAAATTGTGTATTTCATTTGGTTTTGTTTTTTAAAAATCTTCTATACAGACTGCTGCAATAAAAAGGTAATAGAAAAGAGATCCCATTTGCATAAAGTTGTTTGGTTCATTGACGTAAACAAACAACTTCATGCAAATGATTACCTTTTCTATTTTATATAGGCCTATGCTGAAGCAGTCGGTATTTAAAAAAACCAAAAAAATCGGAAGGTAAGCGATAAGAAATTCTAGTAAAGCAGTTTAAGGCAGTGTTTTTTAACTTTTTGACTGTTTTTTTACAATGACTTTTTAACATTGCGAACGAGCAAAGTTGAAAAACAAGTACTTCGATCCAGCAATCCATCTTCGCTTTATTCGTTGGAGTGGATTAAATAGGTTTTTACCTTCATAAAGTAGGTGTCTCGCGGGCAAATAAAGATTTTATTTGTTTGCCATAACAAAGAAAATTAAAAGCATTAATTCAGATGCTAGAGAGTTACAGTAATTCCTAAAATAAGGATATCACATTATTAATTTATAAAAATTAGCAACACCATTATGGTAAAATTAATTTTCTAACAAACCATTTTTTCAATTTTTAGCAAGATTCGCGCAGAGACGATAAAGCTTCTTCGACAGATGTTTTGTTGGAAACAAGATTGAAAGAGTTTTTTTGAAGAATAAACTCTGAAATACATCGGACTGCTATAAAACTGATATATTAATTTGTAATTTATGAATTTGTTTTTGCCTGCTGAAATTATAATTTCTCTTCTTTTTTGGGTTCATTTTAAAATGTCATAAACAGTTTAACAATGAATCATTGGTTATTGCGTTTGTACTTGGTGATTTTAATTGTAAAAAAGTTTGAACCAAGTACACTCTTCAAACCATTAGTGTCCAGTTCCATTATTCTTTAGATTGGTGTAGGTTGATTATTCTTTAGATTCTTAGATAGGTAGTGGTTGATTATTCTTTAGATTGGTGTAGGTTGATTATTCTTTAGATTCTTAGATAGTATTCTTTAGATTCTTAGTATTCCATTATTCTTTAGATTCTTAGATAGGTAGTGGTGGAGCCTGAGGCAAAATCCTAATCAAGGGCCCCAAGAAAATATTTTAGCAACAATTCGACCAGGTTTTAACAATATGCCGTACGAGCCCGGAAAAAATAGCCCTCCAAGATGCAAAACATTTTAAAAGAATCAAATTTTATGCACTATTTATTATGGAAAACATTGCTTAATTCAAAAAGATCCAAATCAATGAGCAAAACCAATTAAAACTTCTTTTTTTTTGGTCATCAAATATTTACCTGGAAAACCAATCATTACTGCTTCGTTTGCATCTAGAAACACTAGTGAAGAACAAAAAAAGTCTTCTCATTTGAACATTTCTGTGAAAGGCTGTTAGATCATGGTTCAGGCAATTGTTCGAAAAATTGTCAATTTTGTGCTGCCCCCAAATTTTTTGGTCTAGTATGGCTATCTACATCGACCAAAGTGAATACATTTTTTCGGTTAATTCGGTTTCCAGCTTTATTTAGAACAACACTTTTTTCTTTTAACGAGCGACCTGATTCTCCAATTTGAAAATACAGTAATCCTATGTTTTGGGTTAATTTGTGTAAAATGCACAGACCCATTATCAAGATCTATTCCGAAATGTCATTTAGATTACTTAAATATACGTTAAAAGTCAAATTACTTTCCTGAATATTCTTAATTTAATTTTCTTTCAGTATTGCAATAAAAATGCTAATATTTTTATATTTTATTGTTTTTAACCTACAAACTACTTACTAAAATCGTCATTTTAAATTTGTACATGAAGCATTTGCTGATTAACAAAATTTTTTTTTTTTTTTATGACATGTCTTTGTAATTCTTTTGTTTTATATTTCATTACTTTGTTTCAGTTACACAAAATGTTTAATATGTAGCCTACGCATAAATACCACTGATCACAAGGAGCATTTTTTAGATTTTTATCAATTTATAAAACTTAAATATTAACCCTGATTTACCTAAGGGGGTCCTCCTTTATATAAAAGCGTTATAACCCGTAAAGTTCGGATGATAAAAATCTAAAATTTTATTACTTTTTGTAAAATTTATTCCTGAATACTTCGGTATTTTACTTGAGCAAATCCAATGGGTAGTTATAATGTAGCAGTGGTACACTTCTTGTGTACAAAAATTATGAGGTATGTCAAAAAACGTTTTGAACTTCTTGCAGTGATTTTCAAGATTACTGCATCACGTAGTTGTTATTTGTTTTAGCAGTAGACCATGACTAACCTGATTATGTCGCAAAATAAAGCAATCAACAAAAATTTGAGAATCTTCAACTTTATGCAAAATAAGAAGAGATTAATAGCAAATATATTAAAAGTAAAAACATTTGACTAAACTAAAATAAATTTTTTTTTAACATATCAGAAAACCAACTGCACAGCTACTATCTGTTAAGAGTATTGGACATGTAAACTTAGGGTCCTCCGAAGACCCCTCCTTAGGTAGTCAACAGAAGAAAACATCCTAGGTAAATAAGGGTTAAAACAGAATTTCTTTTTGTTAAACATATTTTTCTTGTAAAGTTGTGACTGTTAAATTTTAATCAATTTTAGATAAAATTTATACAATTTGACAAATGCTAAGAATAGTTCACATTATGCAACAATTATGCAATTTTTAAAAACTAGATAGATTATAATGTAGGCTATTATTGTTTCAAATTTAAGGAGGCTTCACTTTATTTTAAGTACTTTTTAAGTGGTCAATATGCTACTATGAAGAGGGGGGCAATATTTTGCTTAGAGGAGCGACATCCGTTTGTTTATAGTGAAGACATCACTGTTGCTATCATATTCCTAACAATTTTAATGTAATTTTTGGCTCTATGGCTTTCGAGAAAGTTTTCTGCAACCAACCTAAGTGTGTTTCAAGTTTTCAATTAATTTTGCAATAAGATGTTTTGAAAAATTTTTATCAGTAAACTGTTTTTGAATTTTTTCAAATTTTTCCAATAAAATTGCAAACACGTATTTAAACATCAGTTCTGTACAAAATACTAAAGATAACTTTTAATTCTACACAAGTTTTTAAGATTATTTAGGATACTGACGAGACTTTAACAAAAGTTTCATTATCTCATAAGTTTTTTTTTGGTTTTACAGTATTGGCTACAAATATGACCGGTGAGTATTGCCATTACCCAAAAGCACTTTCTTTAAGCATGCTTTGCTTAAATCAATAAATAATCTCCAATCATCACCCTTGTCTTCATACCCTACCTCCACCATCAAGCAATCAACAACATTACGGATTAACAAGCCATAATAAAAGTCAAAGAAAGAACTAAGTTTTTTATTACAAAGACGATACTCTGAAAATACTTTTTTCAATTAAGTGCCATTTCTTTAATCATGACCGCGAAATTCCAGCTTTGTATTTTAGCAATGCCAGATCTCTAACAAAATCGTTCAAAATAATATGATTTATCAAAACCGGCAGAGGCGGCTGGCAAGTAAAAACCGAAGAGGTGCTGCATCAGAGGCGCAGGAAAATTTTTTGGCGGGTGAGGTAAAATTTTAAAAAGAGTATGAGTAAATTTTTGTCTGTAATTTTAAAAGAGAGTAATGAGTAATTTTAAAGAGAATAATTTTTGGGCCAAAAAACACTTTTTAAAAACGCAAATTTTAAGCATAAGTACTGTATAATGGAGAATTTATTATAGAAAAACTTAGAGAAAAACAAAAAATTATTAAATAATGGTCTTCACTTTTCGGCCGCGGCGTTTCATTTACTTAATCCGCAAATATTTTTAATTTACTGAAATAGATGAAACGTCTTTTTGGCAAATAAAGACATGTTCTATTTTTCGGCTTTCATTTTTACAACAAAGGTTTACGCTTTCAGTTCAAAGTCAATTAAAGGCCTTTTGTTGGTTTTCACTAACTTTTTAGAAAAATTTTTTTCCAAATTATTAATTACGTTTGATGAGAGTGCCTAATTTCTATATTTTGTCCCTCTCACTAAATTACTGTTATATCAGAAAACTATTTTTAAAAAAAGTTAGGTGACCCCTTGTTTAAATCAAAATTTTCGAAATTTTATAATTGTAAAGACAAATCCAAAATAATGCTTCTATCGTGCATTTTGCAAAAGCAATTACCCCTTGGCCCCTCTTACGCCGCCACCGAATCTGCCATCGGTAAAACACAACTTGCTTTAATTTAAAGAATATTAAAAACTAAAAAGCTTTATGCTAAAGAAAGTGAAACATTTTTTCTGTAAGCCTATGATTAGATTAAATAAGCAGCGTTTTTTTGCAGCTCAAAACTAAATTCAATCTTTCATATAAAGCGTCAATGAAATGCGTCATTTTGCGTCGCTTTGCGTCAAATTTTTAAGCAGCATTTAAAACAGCTCGAAAGGTTGCTAATTCAAAATATTAAATAAGTGTTTCCTAAAAACCCAAGAAAACTTTAATTTGATAAAAAAATTAAAAAATATTAAAATCAATAATTTTTATTTGTTGCTGATAACATTTAAAACTGCTGCACAGATATTTGGGGGTGCTGCAGCTCTGCAGCTCTGCAGTTTGCTGTACCACTTTTTCACCCACAGATATTTGGGCGTGCTGCAGCCTATAGACAAACCATTACTAAAAAATGAAGACTTTGATCTAGCTGCAACAAGTTCCAAATCATTTGAGGTAGCCCCGCAGTAACTTTTTGGTTTAGATGAAGACTACGGACGTTAACAAACTTTTGAAGTGTGAGCTTTCAAAATTGGAATGTTACAGTACTGTGCAAATTAATTGGGATAGGTGGTATTTTAAGTGTTTTTTAAAATAGATTCGTCATATCTTGAAAGAGAGTGGAAAATTTCTGCTGATATGTTGTGTTTGTCCCATGAAAATAATAAGTCACGTCGTAATCTGTGAATCACATGCCTTGTTGTGGCTATTTATGCCTCAAATTTTTTTGTAGATTTGCTTGAGTGAAGTAATCTTGAATTTGAGCTTAAATATTTCAGAATTTCTGAAAGTTCTAGTGTTATTTCTGCAATGGAATTCACTCCAAGTAAACGATCTCAAGTTGTTGCACTGAGACAGCATGGTGACTTATCGATAAGACAAATAGCAGATCGATTCGGCATAGATAAATCAACTGTAGGGAGGATAGTGAAGGCAGCAGATGAGGATGGTGACATCAGCATCCATTGTCGTGGAAGATGTGGAAGAAAAAGGAAAAATACGTCCCATGATGATAAGATGATTATCAGAAATAGCATCAAAAGTCCTTGGAAAACAAGTGAAGAGTTGCGAAGTCATATAGCAACATCAAGAGGGCGCTGATCCCTCAATCATCCGCATAAGACTCCTTGCCTCAGAGAGGATTGCAAGGAAACCCACCAAAAAGCAATTTTTAACTTCTAAAATGAAGAAGAAAAGACTTCAGTCGGCAAAGAAATATAGAAGCTGAGGTACAGACCAGTGGGAAAATAAAAATTCATTTTGAAGTCTGTGGCTACCGTTCATAATATGTCAGGAGAACCATCGGTAAACTACTCAGAGAAGCACACATTCAGAAAGCTCCTAAGCATCCACCAAAGAAGATGTTTTGGGGTTTTTTCACTGTGTGTGGACCAGGAAGCCTTGAATGATGAATTCGGATAAATACAAGGAGATTTTGGAGAATTATTTGCTCCCTATCTTATTTGATAGTGGTACCCGACCAGAAAGAGTTTTTCAGCAGGATCTCTCACCTTGCCATACCTAAAAAAAATGCAAACGTTTTTTGTGCGGACTGGTATAAACCTATTAGATTGGCCTAGGAATTTTCCAGACTTAAACCCAATTGAAAACCTTTGGGCAATAATCAAAAGAAAACTTTCTAAATATAACTGTTCTACAAAACATTGCTGATTGAAGCTATAATAAGGATCTGGTATCATGATGAAGAGCTGAAGAATGATCAAGAGCTGAAGAAGATGTGCTATAATCTTGTTTACTCAATGCAAAAAAGAGTGTCAATGATTAGAAAATCAAAGAGAGAACATATCAAATATTAATTGGTTAATTTAGTGTTCATTTCTGTGCTAATAAAGTCGAATAAAGAGAAAAATATGTTTTTTAAAATTTACCGCAAGTGTCCCAATTAATTTGCAAAGTACTGTAGTATCATGTAGATATGGTTTAAGGACAGACTGGCAATTTGGCTACACAAATTTATATTGTTTTTTTTTAGAAAATCCTTTTATATCAATTTAAAAAAATTATTATGGGAACTCAAAAAGGCCTCAGTTTCAAGTTTCAAGCAGAACAACATTGTAAACTTGTCTGACTACAAACTATCAGACACTGAACAGTTTGTATTGTCCCACGGACTTTCTCTTTGTCTACCGCCCACTAGCGTCAAACGTGAAGAAGTACTAGCTGATTTGAAGTACTCTACGCTCAACTAGTCCATCACAAACCTCGGTCTGAAGAGCAGCTTGCTGGTTTAAAGGCCAGGTTGAGTAACTTAGCTCACACTTATTGTGGAAGCCCCATAGACTTGGGTAACTTCCTCGTGACAAAAAGTGTTTTCAGGCCATCAAGTCCCTTCGGACAAATGAAGAGATTCTTATAAAAAAGCCTGAAAAAGGTGCTGGCGTTGCCATCCTCAACAGAAAATGATTACAAAGACAAGATGTAGACAATTCTCAATGACACCACCAAATTTTCCGATCTTGCACCAGTCACCAACAAAAGCAACACCGCTAAAATTGAATCACAGATACAACGACGGTTACTACAGCTGAGGAAAGAGAGCCTAATTTCTAAACAAGTGTACGAAGCAATTCGATCGACTGGCTCTCAGCGACCGCGTATGTATGGTCTTCCCTTACGTCCGATTTTGTCTATGGCCGGATCGGCCCAACATCAGTTAGCTAAATGGCTTACTTCTCTTCTTCAACCTGTTCTCAAAAACCTTTCTTCTCATTGTGTGTCTAATTCTTTCACCTTTGTAAAAAAAGTCAGAAAATTTTACTTTTTCTCCTTTCTCTGTCTTTCTTTGTTCTTTTGACATTTCCGCTTGCTGAAACCATAGAAATCTGCGCTGACGCCCTTTACAATGATGACTCAATGGCACCATCTTTTTTACGCAACATTTTTGTCGAATTAATGCAGCTAGCCACCTGCTCTGTGGAATTCAGCTTCAATAACAACGTGCATTGACAAATCGACGCCGTCGCTATGGGCTCACGGCTCGGTCCAGCATTAGCAAACATTTTTGTTGGCTACCAAGAAGGGAAACTTTTCAACATCGCCAAAAGATCATTAGTTTACTTCCGGTACGTTGACGACACTTTCACAGTATTCAACAATGAAGAAAACTGCAAAAGTTTTCTCACCCATCTCAACTCCTTTCATCCCTCATTACACTTCACCTACGAAAAGGAATCTAATCACTCTCTCCCCTTCCTGGACGTGTTGGTAGAAAGGCATGATTCAGAATTTCTAACCTCAGTGTACAGGAAACCCACCTTCACCGGCCAGTATCTACTTTGGAACTCCTTTAGCCCCCAGAAACAAAAAATCAACCTAATTGGTACTCTTGTTCACAGAGCTTTTATGATCTGTTCCAAAAGCAAATTGGAACCAGAGTTTGGCAAAATTCGTTCAACTCTATTAGAAAATGGCTACCCGGAACATGCAATCAATTCGGCTTTCAATCGAAAACTTCAACAACTAAATTCTAACCCGGTTCACACAGTAAAAAAGTGCCCTGTCTACCTACACATCCCTGGGATTGGAAATGTCTCGATGAAGTTTGAAAAGCAGATTACGTCTGATGTGAAACGCTTCTTTTTTTCCGTCGAACCACGTGTTATTTTTAACACCCGACAGCTCTTACTAGCAACTAAGAAAGACGTGTTACCTTTCCATCATCACAGCAATGTTATTTACCAGTTTGTATGCCCTGCGATAGTCGGTACGTTTGTCGCACGTCTCAACGCCTAGAAGAACGAATTAAACAACACGTTCCTAGATCCATCGCCAATCCTTCTGCCTCGCACAACCTTCAAAGCCTTTTCCGCTCTTGAAAGGTCAACATACGCCCACAACAATTTCACGAATCCGCCTTGACAACGCCCAATGCGCACTTCACTACAACAACAAAAAATTTTCTATTCTCGCTTGGGGTTGTTCTTCTTTTCACCTTTCTGCTCTTGAAGCGACTTTCATTAAATCTCTTAATCCCCTTCTGTGTAAACAAAAAGAATTCGTTTACTCTTAGAAAATATCTTAATTTTTTTTCTCATTGATTAACTTCTTTCAGCCAATGAGAACTCTGCTTTCCTCTTTATAATCCAATTCGGTTTCATTTCTGCTTTATTCTGACAATTTCCCCCGAAGAGTGTCAAAGGAAAAGCTTTGGGAAGAAAAATATTTTACTTCACGCTATCTTCAAATTCTGTACCACCAAACGTCTATTCAAATGATTTATATTTGTGCGTGCTGAAGCTCTGCAGCTGCAATGATCATTAATTGATTAAAAAAAATTATTTCTAAAGCAGTTAATGAGATACCTTACCCAAATTTGTTTAATCTTTACCAATATTTTCTGAAAGTTTTTATTAGTCATTAAACTTTCGAGTTTTAAATATTCTGTTAATAAATCTCGCATATTTTAGATTAAGTCTTTTAAATTGCTACTATTCAACAGAAGGCGCAGGGTCTGTTATTGTTCATAGAAACAAAATCGAATGTTGAAACATGGATGAAATCGGCCATTTCTTTTGCAATTCATGCATGCAGCAAGAATTTGTTGATATCTGAACAGGGTTATTGACAGCGTGGTCAAGTGGATAAAAGCGCCGTGTTTGATGGCGAACGTAATTGACACGTTTGACTGATCAAAACCTACTCAAGCCATTTTCTGCAGTCTCCTCAGGAAGACGAATCAAGTTTGGCTGCTACAGCTCAGCTTGCCAAGCTTGACAGAAAGCGGAAGGATCGATGGTCCGAGAAAGTTCGGAGCATTGACTTCTCACACTCTAGTCGAAAAGCGTGGAGTATTTTGAACAACCTTACTGGTAGGTCACGACACTCTCCTCGTCACTGTCCCGTTTCAGCCAATGCTATTGCATCTCAGCTGGTTAAAAATGGGAAATACGAGGCTGTTGACCGCAAGTCATATCGACTTGTCTCTCAAGAAGTGTCTGACCTTTGGAGGGCCACAAAACCGGACGCAGTAAATATCTCTGACAATTTTTCACAGAGAGAATTTACTGCTGCCCTCCAACATTTAAAACAAGGTAAAGCTCCGGGACCTGATTCCATCTGCTCAGAGGTTATACTCCATGCTGGTTTTGCTCTGATGTCTTGGTTACGTGACTTCCTCTCTTCCTGTTTGCGCCGACTCAAAATTCCCAAGATCTGGAGAAGAGCGCTCGTGGTCGCGATCCCAAAACCAGCAAAGCCCGTGGGGGACCCAAAAAGTTATTAACCGATATTTCTGCTCTGTGTCCCCTACAAGATCCTCGAGAGGCTTATCTACGCCCGTGTTGAGCCATTAGTCGATCCACTGCTCTTTAAAGAGCAGGCTGGATTCCGACGCGGGAAGTCAACTGTAGATCAAGTTGTTTTGCTAACTCAGAACATCGAGGATTCTTTTGAAGCTAAAAAAAAGGCCAGTGCCGTATTTGTCAATCTGACCGCTGCTTATGACACTGTCTGCCACCGTGGCCTTACCTGCAAGCTGCTGAGACTACTTCCGGATAACACATAGTCAGAATTATTATGGAGCTTGTCCAAAATCGAAGTTTCACCCTTATTACCGGTGACAGCAAGAAAAGCAGGATACGCCGTCTTTGAAACGGCGTTCTTCAGGGATCGGTCTTGGCTCTCCTCCTATTTAACATCTATACGTACGATCTGCCTTCCATGATTTCCAGAAAGTTTGCTAATGCTGATGATCTAGCATTGTTGCACTCTTCTGGAAATTGGAAGGACTTGGAGGAGACTTTAAGCCAAGACATGTCTACACTTTCAGCGTATCTCCAGACTTGGAGGTTGAAGCTCAATCACACTAAGATGATGACGGCAGCCTTTCACTTAAATAACCGAGAAGCCAAACGTGAGCTAAAGGTCTACAACAACGGTAGACTTTTACCGTTCTGTCCAACCCCTATTTATCTTGGGGTAAAACTGGACAGATGGCTCACGTTTTGTCACCATTTAGTGGCATTGCGCAAAAAACTATCTTCGCGCGTCACACTGCTGAGGCGACTCGTGGGCTCGGGATGGAGTGCTGGTGCTAAAACACTACGCATAGCCACCTTATCTTTAGTCTACTTAACAGCTGAGTACTGCGCGCCAGTCTGGTGTCGCAGTGCTCACACTCGCCTCATCGACAGTGTCTTGAACGACGCCTTGCGCATAGTTACTGGATGCCTGCGCCTCACTCCAACGGACCACCTACCTGTACTCTCAGGGATCCAGCCAGCTGAGCTTCGCCGAATGGGAGCGACACTCTCCTTGGCTTACCGTGGATCTCTGGACCCCGATCACATCTTGTATGGTCTTTTAAGTGGGTTCTCAGATAATCGCCAAGTGAAACTAAGATCCAGACGCCCGTTTGTGCCAGCTGCGCGGAATCTTTTGACAACCTTGCCAGATTTGGCATCCGCGCTTCTGAATGGACAAAGCACAAATGGAAAACGGAGTACTGTGAAAATGCTTCCAGGCTCCGTGCTTTTGTGCCCGGGACCGGTGCCAGGCCTGTTGGGATGGGCTTACCCCGAGCAGCTTGGGTTACGCTCAACCGCCTGCGGACTGGTGTTGGGCGATTCCATTTTTCCATGAACAAATGTGGTCTTGCTCCTTCACCGAATTGCGAGTGTGGTGCCTCTGAGCAAACCGCAGACCATGTACTAACAGCATGCCCTATACATCGGGCACCACATGGAGCACGCGGTCTGACGGCTTTGAATAACGAAACTCGATGCTGGCTTAATAACACCACTGCCAGCATCTGATTCTGATTCAGGCAGTGCAGCAATCTGGGGTAGTAAAAGATAAACCCTCGGTCCCAGTCCTGTTTCTGTCTGACCTGGAGTGGATACCCTTCAAACGACGACGACGACTCAAGCCATTCTTTTGAATCTTTGAAAAGATAATTTAAGACACTCTTTTTTTCTTGGAGGTCTTGGCAAGCAGCTGTAAATTTTGTCATATCTCTGATTAAAACTAAAATACCAAACAAAAAATTTAAATGGACAGCAATATCTTGACATCTCCCAAAGTTGGTTGGGTTAATTTCCAAACTGTTTCTCCATGTACAGCGCTGTCGAAGTTTTCCAGAAAATCACGAGGATAAACATAGAAAAGGTATAGTAAATAAATAAAGAGTGAGGGACTAAAAAATAGATCTTGCTGAAAAATCCTTCCCTAGTTCTCCTCTTCAGTCTGTCAGCATTGATACCGGTCAGAAGATCGTTTAAATGTTCTAATAAAAATATAAGTTCATATAGAAAATTTAAATAGACCGCTTTTTTCTTGATTAATTTGATGGCTTGTAATGTAACTTGTATCGTAAAAAAAACTTTTCCAAAAAAGTAAAAATAATTTTGTCATGAAAGGTTATAGCAAATATAAAATTTGATAAGAAGTTTAACAATGAATTTAAAAGCTATTACTAAAGCTCAACAGATTTATCATTAGTAATTTTGAAAATTACATGTATTAATGATTGAGCAAAGCGCTTTGTCGCTGAAAATTTGATAATTTAGCAAAAAATTTTGTAATTATATAATTGCTATTGTAAAGTTTAATGTATGATGAAAATCGAATTATTATCACGTCCTAAAAAAAGCAATTATTACAGTTCAATTTTTTTTTAATTTTTATGTTAAGATTTCAATTCTTTTAAATTGATTAGTTGATATTAATAATTTTAAGAGATAACCAGCCTTTTATTGTAAAGTAATTTAAAAAGGTATTAAACTTTACAATAGCAAATATGATAAATTCAAAAAAAAAAGTGCAATAAATTTTTTAAATCGTAATGCATAAAGTGGTCCGGGAGGAAAAAAGGTTGAAAAACACTGTTTTAGAAGACAAATACTAATTGCTTCGTTTTTCTTAATTCTTTTTAAAAATTGCTTTGCTTGCAGATCAATTTTCAATCTATACATTTTCAGTCTGACATTCTCCGATTTGATCTCATCTGTGATTAGTCCATTGTTGTTATATACCAGCGTTTCTCAAACCTTTTTTTCTGCGACCCAAAATCGTTAAAAACAACGATTTACAAATATGACTGCGACCCAAATAAATTTGAGTGAGCGCTTATTGAAACAAAACAAAATTGTTATGTAAGCCAACAATGGTTGTGTAATTTTTAGCTGTAAATGTGTGGGCAGAAATTTGTTTGCGAGCAAATTTATTTCGATTTCTTGACTTTCGCCTCAAAAATGTAGTGATCTCTAAAAAAAAGTTCTTCACCTTGAATCTGACTCTGATTTCTTGATTTTTGCCTCAAAAACGTAGTGATCTCTAAAAAAAGGTTTTCACCTTGAATCTGACTATGATTTCTTGATTTTTGTCTTAAAATCGTAATGATTTCTTAACATGGGTCTTCACTTTTTAAATCTTGTGTGCGCAGATCTTTTTCTTTCACGTGCGGTAATTTACAAGTCCTGGCGACCCATTCGCATAGTCTTGGCGACTCACATTTGGGTCGCTACCCATGTTCTGAGAAACGCTGTTATATACAATAACATGGGGATTTGACGACACAAACTGGCCTTCTTTTCTTTGCAAGGTAAATTCAATTTCAAAAATTTTTTTACAAAAAACTCAGCGACCATTTAAAAAGGTAAACAAAACTATATATTTTTTACAAAAAAGAATAAATTTAGTTGGGTTGCAATGCCAGCAGCAGATGGAGAGAGCTTGAAAGGTGGGGAGAGTATTTAAAGTTTTGCTTGTTTGTACAATTCAAGATTTTTTTCTAGACTTTTTTCCAGCCTGAACTACAATGTAATTTAGGCAAGAACTACAAATGCTGGTCTTTATAGGCGCTTACTTACAAGCGTTTTCTAAAAAATTTTTTCGAATCAGAACATCGACCCTCACTAGTTACACCAAAAAGGTTCTAGCGAAAATTTGCAGTTCAATAAACAATGTATATATGTGGTCAGAATCATGATTGTAACATTTAGTCAAAAAATGTAGCGCTTTTATAGTTACTTAAGCTCAGCTGGCTGGAGGCCTAGAGGAATGGCTAGGTGGCTTGTTGGAGGAAGATTCAGACACTCAGGAAAGGACAGGGCGTCGTTCAAGACACCAACTACAAGGCGAGCATGTGCGCTTTACATAAATACTAATTTTATACCTGAAAGGTAAACTGTACGGAAAATTTTAGCGCTAGTATCCCATTCTAACCCAGAAGGTACGGAAAAGAAATTACACAAAACAGTCACAAAATGTAAATAATCTGCTAAGTTTACCAGAAAATAGATCAGAACTGGATAGAAGGGCGAGAGCTTTCATCATAGACGTAAACTTTAAGCTCGATTTGGCCTTTTGATTTATCAATGTTAGGTGCCGTAATCGTTTTAAGATAATTTAGTTTCAACCTCCGAATTTGGAGAATTAAACTCCTTTCAAAGTCTTATGTTTTGTACGAAAAAAATTTTTGTAGATTGTAATATCATATGATAGATGTTAAATGGGAGGACAGCTAAACCTGATCCCAAAAGAATACTGTTGCTTAGACGTCGGAGTCTATTGTACCTAATGTCATTTGTAGTACGATCAATCAGATGCGCTCTCGAATCGCTCTTAGTTTATTCTGACGATTCCTTCAGACGAGTGTCAGATGAAAATTTTTCGAACAATGAGCACGTTTTTTAAAGCTATCTTAAAGTTTTGTACCACCAATCGACTCTGCAAATAAAACTTTGTTACGAATAAGCTCCATTATTATTTGACCATGTGTTTCTCGACAGAATAAGTCTTAGAGCTTGTAGATAAGGCTGCAGTGCAAACCAGGGTGGTATATTGCTTTTTGCTTGTTGCGCAATGCATCGCCAGAAACTTTTAACTGGTGAAGCCAACAGTAAGAGTAAATCAACCGGTTGACGTTTTTTGCTTAGTTGAAAAATTATCAAAAAGTCACAAAATTTAGAGTATGAATAAGTTTGTTTTTTTTAGCTTTCCCTTTCTGCTGATTTTATAACACCAATTACGACTTCAGTGCACATAGCTATTTTTTGTGCTTTACAATTTCTATCGGTTTCAAACCTCATGTATTTAGCTGTATCAAAATGATTCATTCTAAGGTAAGTGTGAATGGTTTTTAAAGTAATTTTTTGTAAATTTTCTGTGTATAGAAAATGTTTAGAAAAAAACAAAGTTTTTCTTCCGTTTATAAAAACATCTATATAACTGCAGTAAATCATTGACCATCAATTTTTCAATTCCATTGTCGTTGCCGCTTTTTTAACCCTAGAATGCATAACATGGGTCATATTGACCCGAAAGATGCTATTCATGTTGATTGCTTGAAGCCTTTTGTGAATTTCCTCACAGCGTTTCTTGATTTTGTCAGCGAATTATTGCACTACCCCACGAGATGAAAGGTTTGCTCAAATTTTTTAACAATTTTTAAAAAGTGTTGTTTTTCATAAAATATCCCGAGAATGCATAACATGGGTCATTTTGACCCGAAATGAGTTTGATACAAAATGCATTGGTTAGGTTTGTAAAAGTGTTGTTTTAGGCTGCTGAGGTTTTTTATTCTTGAAATCTTTATTCATGCTCTTCTGGTAAAATCTGAGTTAAACTGCCATTAATTCTTTATTAAAAAGTAAAAACAATAATAAAAACTCAACGTTTTGGTGTACTATAATTTAGTAAACCTTCATCAGGAGATTAACACTAGAATTACCGCGTTTTTGACCTACCTAGAATTAGCGCGAGCGGTCAAAATGACCGTTTGTCCAACAAAGAACAAAATGCGCGATAATTTAGCTTTACTTTATCTTATTAGTTTTTTTTAACTTTGTTGTATACTTAGTAATGACTTGAATATCTGTAGGTGTAAGTTTGGTGCATTGTAGGCTCTATTTTAATATCATGTTCTTAAATAAACTGCATAGGCCCTAATCTCCGAATTACATTGTAGGCCTTCAATCTGTCTTTAGCTGCGTAGTTAAAATTTTCTCAGTTTTCATTGTATTTGCAATAAACATGAGTTCTGAAACTAAATGAAAAACAATTTCCCTTAAAATGAGCTCAAAATGTTAAATGGTTATTTTTCATCATGCTGCTGTTTACATAGACCACAAGCGGCTATTCAAAAGCATACAAAAACAAAGAAAATTGGAGCGCTCTGCTGTCCACACATTCAACTTTAACACAACCTGTACACTTTCTGATCTACGGCATGTACACAACTGATCTACGGCATCCACAACAGAATTTTGCAGTTTTGTTTTGTTCACAGTTTACACTACTTGGCATTGCCTTTGCTTTCTGCTTCCATCAGCAATCGAATTTTGATAAGAATTGTTGAAAAGTGGAAGCAAAACTGCGGCTGGTGCAGTGTCTTTCCTTGAACATAAGCTTCTCTCAGTTCAGTGGCAAGCTGAAACATGAAATTTCTTCTTGAGATAGCATCTCCAGTTTTCTTCTTGTACAACTCATTGGCGTTGATACAAGCAAGGTTCAAAATATTGTAAAAGACAGTCACCGGCCACCAGCGTGTACCTGCTTTTACCCTGTATTGTCCTGTCATCTGGTCAGTAATATCAACACCACATTTAGTTTTATTGTAGAATGTAACTGTTTCTGTTTTTTTGTTGTTGTTGTGGTATCGACCATAACAGATGTGTGGAGTGTGTTAGGAATAGAAACGTTTTGTTTTGTTTGCACTTGTAAACTGTCAAGGTTGTGGCTTGGTTGTTGTCGCTTTTGGTTTACAAGAGTTTGATGCAATATCTGCTCTTACCAGTGGTGCTTTTACCAGTGGTGCAACTTCCTTTCAGATTTTGTTCAGGGTCCTGACAAGTGACGTCTTCTTTTTTAGAGATACCTAGAAAGATGAGTTGAAGTAAAACAATTTTCAATTGTGACGCTCCTTCCTTTGGCCAAGTATGGCTCCACTATCATTATTGCCACACTCTCAGACAAGGTTTGTGTAGCTGGCCTGGCTTCATCTTTGTCAAGATATGGTATAGTGTTCGGTATATATATTCAAATTCCACATCAACAGCTAACCAAAATTGATGCCGAATTTGTTGGCTATATATTTTAGGTCTATAAATCTGTAACAGATTTTAGTTGGGAATAATTGTTCTTCCATTGTAATATTTTATCCTGGTTTGTAGCAAATAATACAGTTTTTAATAAACTTATCCCAGACGGCAAAAATCAAATCAAAGTTATCTATTTAAAGTCGAGATAGTCTTGTACTCCATATATTAAATTGAAGAAACCTCATGATTTTGTAAAAGCGATTTCTACTTATAGTTCTGAAAAAAAAGTTATTCTCCAATTTTTATCCTCATGTTCAAGAATCGGTTGGTTCTTTCGTATAATGCTCTGCGTACATACAGCAAGGAAATAAAAGCTGTTAGTTCACTTAGTGGTAATTTTCACTCGTCACTGTTTTTCATTCTATGGGCTTCAGCTTCTGCTCATTGTTGAACATGAGTAAGCATTGAATTATTGACGAGTAGCTCAAATGCACTCAGCGGACCATCTGACATACTATTGGCATATCTCGTTAGAACTTCGCTTTCTGTTAGCACGTTCTGAACTTGTAGCCTCCTCTTCGATTCTGAAGAAAATGCGATATACAGACGAAATTGGTTAACCGCATATTTAATTTGCCAGGTAATTTTATGCGATTATCCGATATATGCGTTTAACCAATTTATGTGATTACCCTTTGACCCCGTTGTAGATTGCCAATTTGTTTTGCAATGTTTCTTCGCGATTAAGAGATTGTACAAACACCGGCAAGCAAATACGCAATTTTAATGTTTGTTGGTCTTTCTTGTGCCACGACCTTAACTATGACATGCTCAGGGGGGGAACTAGGGGGATGTTTGGACGGCATGCCATCCCCCTTTACAATACCTAGCAAAAATCAAAAAACAATAGACAGTCTTACGAAACGGCGATTTTTTGTTGGCAGTCTTCTGATCTGCTTCGCTCCCTTTAGCTGTCGCAAAAAAGACCTTCGCTTTAACAATTTCATTTCTATATTGTTTTTGTGTTTCTTTAATCATTGCAGTCGGCGTTTTTGATGTTTGCGAAATTTTGCAAAATTCCTTTAATTTTTCTGCACGTTTTTTTAACAGTGTAGTCACACTCTCGCACTCACGTTCATGATAACTGTAGCAGTGAGAATTGGATAACTTGAATTTTTTTGTTCGCTTGAATGTTACATCACAAATTTATCTCTAAGAATTGTACAATGAGGATTTGGCTGACTCAATCCTTTTTATTGCCTTTGTGTTTCGTCATAAACATTCCGTCTCGTTCGTTAAAATCTCTTGGAAGTTTGTTTCGCGCACATGTGCTTCTAAAGTTTTCTTTTAAGGAGATAAAGTTTAGTTGTTTGACAGTATGAAGTTTGCAATTTACATTTGTTACGATTTTAACTTTTTTTAATGTTGAAATAACGCTAGAATTGATTTTAATTCTTTTATTTTATCAACTATATTTTTAATCATTCTTTGCTTTGGTTAATATAATTGATTAAATCAGCATTTCGCTGCAATCGCACTTCTTTTGTTTTGTATTTTGCCGCAATTGCGCTTCTTTTGTTTCTTATTTCACAGCAAGTAGCAGCCACCGTGACAGATTAAGTTACTGCTGTTTACTTTTTTGATCCCATTGTAGATTGCATTGTTGTTTCGCAAATGTTTTCCTCCCGGGAAATAATGCGATTAAGTGAATGAAAATAGCGACTGTGACGAAAATCTTATGCGATAATCCGATTTATTTCTTTAAGCAGTATGCGATTAACCGATGTGTTTACTTAATGAGAGATGGGATTTGATTTCGGATTTCAAATTTGTATGCAATAAAACGATATATGCGTTTAAGCGGTCTGCGATTAACCGATTTCGTCTGTATTCCCATTTCGTTCCGTCCTTAGCAACCAATTCAATTTCCGAAGTGTTTGGAGTACGCCCATCACTCTGCGTTTGTGCTGCAGTACTTGTATCATTGCTTCCACTCCGTGACCTGAAAATTTGACGTGATTCAGAATCAGTTTGCTGCAGGTCATCGATATCAGTTTCTGAATCCGATCCATTTGAAGAAATCACTTCCCATGTAGGTTTTCCCATGTAGTCGAACTTGTTCTGAGTTTGCCGATCCTTGATCTAAGCCATCACAAACATTTTCTCCTTCACTTTAATCTCCCGAATCATCTTCTGCAATCGCGTTCAGCCAAGCTGGAGCTTGTACGAGGGGTATACTACTAACTCGTTCTGGTTTCGTCATTCTGCAAATGACTCAACATTATGAACTAGCTAGTAACTAACTGTTTCCAGATATTGCAGTAATTGTTGTATGATTGTTTTAAAACAATAACACAACAAAAGGCTTAACTGTAAAAGCAATTTTATTTGCAGAGAAATTTCAAGTAGCTTTCCGGTCAAAATGACTGTTGGCGGTAATTTAAGGTAAATCGCTCCCCAACATCTGCTGTGCTTATTGTAATGCAATAAAAATTAACGTGCTAGAAGTTAAGAAAGATTTAGGAAAAGTCAGAAAGTTTCATGTCCCAACACTTACCTAAGCAAAGGTATGAGCGATTAAAAATCAAAAACGGTCAAAATGACCGCACCGGTAATTCTAGTATTTGCGTGAAGTAAAAGATTTTTTTTCCCAAAGCTTTTCATCTGACACCCTTCAGGGGAAATCGTCAGAATGAAGCAGAATTGAAACCGAACTAAGTTATAAAGGAAGAAAGTAGAGTTTTCATTGGCTGAAAGAAATTAGCCAATGAGAGAAAAGATTAAGAAATTTTCAAAGATTAGACAAATTCTTTTTGCTTACACAGAAGGGGATTGAGAGATTTAATGAAAGTAGCTTCAAGAGCAGAAAGGTGAAAGGAAGAGCGACCTCGAGCGAGAATACAAAATTTTCGTTGCTGCAATGATGGGCGCATTGGGCGTTGTCAAGAAGATGTTGACCAATGGCGGATTCGTGAAATTGTTGTGGGCGTGTGTTGTTTTTGCAAGAGCGGGAAAGACTTTGGCGGTTGGCCGAGGCACGAGGATTGGTGATGGATCTAGGAACGTGTTGTTTAATTCGTTCTTCTAGGCGTTGAGACGTGCGACCAACGTAGCGACTATCGCAGTGGCACAAAAACTGGTAAATAACATTGCTGTGATGATGGGAAGGCAACACGTCTTTCTTAATCGCTGGAAGGAGCTGTCGGGTGTTGAAAATAACACGTGGTTTGACGGAGAAAAAGCAGCGTTTCACAGCAAACGTAATCTGCTTTTCGAACTTCATCGAGACGTTTCCAATCCATGGGATGTGTAGGTAGACAGGGCACTTTTTTACTGTGTGGACCGGGTTAGAATTTAGTTGTTGAAGTTTTCGCTTGAAAGCCGAATTGATTACACGTTACGGGTAGCCATTTTCCAAAAGAATTGAATGAATTTTGCCAAGCTCTTGGTCCAGTTTGTTTTTAGAACAAATCATAAAAGCTCTGTGAACGAGAGTACCAATTAGATTGATTTTCCGTTTCTGGGGACTAAAAGAGTTCCAACGTAGATATTGGCCAGTGAAGGTGGGTTTCCTGTATACTGAAGTTAGGAATTCTGAACCATGCCTTTCTACCAACACGTCAAGGAAAGGGAGAGAGTGATCAGATTCCTTTTCATAGGTGAAGCGAAGTGAGGGATGAAGGGAGTTGAGCTGGGTGAAAAAAGTGTTGCAGTTTTCTTCATTGTTGAATACAGCGAAAGTATCATCAACGTACCGGAAGTACACTAACGGTCTTTTGGCGATGTTGAAAACTTTTATATTTTTATAAAAGTATAAACAAAAACTATTCACAAAACAATCAATTATATTTTTATAAAAGTTTATAAAGCTCTGTTTTAAGTAAACAAGATATTTAAAATAGCAAATTATTTTTATAAGAAAAATTTGTTCTATTTATGTGTTGAAAATATTTTAGTCCTAAATTTTACAAAATCTTTTCTTTCTGAAACTTGGTTAAGTTTTTTTCAAGACAAGGATAGCAATAGATGAAAAAGCTGTCTTATCAACCAGGGTTGCGGAGTCGGAAGATTAAGATCCGACTCCGACTCCCTAGTAAAGGCAAAGTATTTATCTTAAATTAGATTTAACTAAACAAAAATCATTCTTGCGAGTTGACAGTTGCACAAAATAGGTCAAGTTTTTCAAACACTTAAAAAGATATTTTAAAAAATTATGTATATGAATGCATATAGATATATAATTGCTAATTGTTGGTGCTCTTTAGAAGAGTGCTCAATGACTTCAATAGTCTGAGCAATTATTCCTGATTAACGAAACACAAATATTAAAAAAAACATTTTATTAAAATAGTCCCAACAGACTATTTCACCTGTAGGGCTCATCAGGGGACACAGTTAAAATAAATTTTTACGCTTCAGATGAAAACTCGCAACTTAAAAAAATAACGCTAACAAAAGTTTGGGTTTAAACAATTATTTTACTTAAGTCATTGATTGATTATTAAATAATTACTTTTGTTACGAGATATTAAAAGAAAATGTGCTGTAATGTAACGCATTGATGTATTCTTAAACTTAGCCAAGCTGCCGAAAAGATAAAAGCGTAGAAAAGTTTATGGATCATTAGTTAAAAGAAAGTGTTATAAAAGTATCTTTAAAGAAAGTTTTTATAACAGCGTCTCTTAACTAATGATCCATATTAATGTTTTATACAGTATAAAAGAATTTTTTTATAACACTTGCTCTTAACTAATAATCCACAAACTTTTGTACGCTTTAATCTTTTCGGCAGTTTGGCCAAGTTTAATACATCTATGCGCAACATTACAGCAAATTTTCTTTTCATATCTCGTGACAAAAGTAATTATTTAATAATCAATAGTGACTTTAGTTAAATAATCGTTTAAACCCAAACTTTTGGTACCGTTATTTTTCTAAAATGCGAGTTTTCATTTGAAGCGTAAAAATTTAGTTTAGCTTTAAAGTTTTTCTTATTTTATTTCTTTCAACGTAAATATATATTGCTTTTTTTAGTTGTTGTGTTCCCTGATGAGTCTCACAGGCAAAACAGTCTGTTGGGACTATTTTAATACAACATGTTTTTTTTGTTATATTTGTGTTTTGATAAATAGGTATATACATATAATTATATTGCATACACAACCCATTAACTATAATTCTTACTGTCATTGAATGAAACATTAATACAAATCACATTTAGGTAACGTACTCGAAATGGCATACATCATAACTCGAAATTAAATATGTATTCTATACCTAATGCTTGTTACACTTTCTGAACATCAAAGTATTTGATAGGTAATCATGATGTTATTTCTAGTCTATTTTGCGGTTATTATTTTTCCCATGGTAAATTGAACTCACGACAAACCTTGATGTTAATACAATTAATGACTTGTGTAAGCCCTGAGCGTAGGACTAAACCCTGAGTGTTGTCTCAAGCGTGTAGGACTACATCTAGTAGGTTCGAAACTCAGTGAGATATGCATCACTGACGAGCTCTAACAAAAGCAAAACTCAAGTTGGGTGCTTCTTGTTGTGGGTGGCTTAATTTCGTTTCTATTACTAGGTAATAAGGTTAAAACGTAACTCTGAAAATTTCATAATTGTAAAAATTTTTACAAATGTAAGTAATAACTATAGAATTTATTGACAATAAAAATTTGAAAAAAAAGTTTATAAAAACAAAAGAAACAAAACCATATGCAAATGAATTAAAAATTTAAAACCCACAATCATAGACTACAAGAAAAACAACAAAATGCGACCAATTTCAGAATTTTCCTGAATCATCCACTGCATTCAAAGAAACTCCAGAAAAAATGTTGCCATTTCCAGACCTTATTTCTCTAAATTAAATTTTAGCCATTAGTTTGATGACATAGAGTCTATCTTCTTCCCAGTAATTTATGGTTATATATTGATAGTAAGAATAAATATGTGAATTTTGTCGGATCTTGTAAACAAAATAAAAGGGGGTCTGTAGTCTCTATCTCATGGATAATTCAATTATTGTAATTTTGTTCGAGACTGAACATGCAGGCTCCCTGCCGTTTATAGACATTCATATTAAGAGATTATTAAAAAATTCACCTTGGTTCTAAACGTTTGGTTGATATTTTTTAAAAGAATAGAGCAAGAAGAGTAAGTTTCAATTTTTAAAAATTTTAATTTAAAAATTTCTTTGTAAAAACAAAATTGCTTCTGTGAGTTTCTCCTTCATTGCAGCCTTTGGTCTGTTTTGATGAGCCTTAGTGATGAAAACAGAAGTTCAAGACTCGCTTGTGATGGAAGAAGTACATGTACTTATTTAAAGACACGTCAAAAATAAAAAAATGCGGGTCATTTTGGGGGTTGAAACGGATTAATGGCATTTACATTAATTTCAATGAGAAAATTCGCTTTGTCATTCGAGCAAATTGAGGTACGAACTCGGTCACGGAATAAATTAACTCGTATGTCAAGGTACCACTGTATTGTAGAAAGAGGCTGCTAAGTTAGTAATTGATTATGCACCTGGCATTTGCTTCCTGTCTTTGGATTGAAGAAAGGGAAGCAACTAACTTGGCTGGCCAAACATAGCGTTACACAAAATATATTTGCTTAACATTTAAATGTAAACTTCTTATGTGTTGCTCGCTGTGTCGCGCGATTCGCGGCAAGGTTCTCTTAAAAGGATTACTGCACTGCACTCCACTGGCGCGCGCGGCCGCGTAAGTTGCGCGGTTAATATCACTAATATGTAAAGAAATTGGACATAAGGAGTCGGAATCGGATAAAATATTCCGACTCCGACTCCTAGTACTCTTAACAGTCCGACTCCGACTCCGCAACGCTGTTATCAACACACATTGTCACGAATATATTTTACACATTTGCCCAAATCACAATGTTTACTAATTACGCAAATGTACACTTACCTGCTTATACCAAATTACGAAATATATTTGAAACAACTCCAGACATAAATGCTACAAATAAAGGGGCATATGCTTCTTTAAAAAGTTTGAAAACATTTTACGTAGGAAAGCTGGTGAGTGCAGAGTGAAAAATTCAACCGATTTAAATAAGTATTCAAATAAACATCGATTATGAACTTAATTAATGTAATTTTACTTGAATTTCAAGAAATTGAATTACGAAAAATTTATTTTGTCTACTCAAAAAGCTTGTTTTAACAGTAAACCTACATTTAGTCAATCACTTGTTGATTGGAACTAAACAATGCTATTTGCTTGTAATCGGTTTTAATATGACAGTTATTTGGGTTCATTTAAAATTTTGTTGGTTTATGTTAGATTTCGACAAACACAAATGTTACAACTTACACCATGTTATTAATTGCCCCGGTCTCTCCTATTATTTAAACTGTCTTCCAAACATGCACCATTTTAGAGTTAAATTATCTTGCCGTCTTTTAATTTCAATTATTTTTCCAACTTCTGACCAGTGTTTTTTTTTTGTTCTCCCTTATGTCTTTACATTTTTCTTCTTTCGGTTTATCAGCTTCCATCGCATCCAATTTTTTGACCAAAATCGCGCATCCGACTTTGTAACTTTTTTTTGAACTAGGCCCACCACGTAATAAACGATTTGTTCCCTTGCACTGCATAAAAGTATGACCAGTTCCTCCGCTCCAGTAGCAATACTATCTTCTACTCTTATCTTGCACACGCGAAAAGCACTCACTTGCTCTGTGTCCGGCGCAGTTAAAGCAATTTATACATCCTGTTGCCGAAGAATCATCTGTATTCTTCATTTCTAGTCCTGAAGCACAAGCACTCTTATTAGCATTGAATCACGACTTGAGAGCTTCTTGTTACGGGAGGTCAGATACTTTTCCACAATTGCTTCTAACTCTTTGAGACTCTAAAGTTTTCTTTCCATGAGATGAACAAAGAGCTTTTTAGAGCAATAGTTCATGAATTGCTCTTTCACCATTAGGTCAACCACACTTTCGAAACTGCTTTCCACTTCAGATAACTTTACCACTGTGTAAAATATTTCTTGAGGCGCATAATAAATTGTTCAGAGTTTTCAGCATGCTCTGGCTTAGCCTCTCAAAAACGTCGGCGGTACTCCTGCTCTGTATAATTGTACCTCAGGGACAGCGTCGCCTGGAAACACCCGCAGTCTAAACCGTCTTTCTGCGAAAGCCTGGAATACATATTTAAAACTTTTTTACCAAGTAGTACACTCAATTGAATTGCACAATCAGCTTGGGACCAGTTTACCATTAAAGTATATATTTCAAATCGTAGCAGATAACTATCTAAATTATCTTTTC